>PUQB01000106.1:235833-581263 GCA_003024785.1 Selaginella tamariscina
GGTCCATTTCAGTAGCTGGAGACAAGTCATATTCAATATATTTATATATATAATGTGTGTGTCCCGTGTGCGTGTGGGACGTGTATACTATGTATTGAACTGCCACACATCCCATGTCAGCTTTCTGGACTCTACCATCAGTACAGCCTATATATAATTGGGGGAGCTCTTGAACAATGGATTGTCGTGGTATCTTGTGATGGGTTTCGATTTGGATCGCTTCCCTGACATTCTTAAGTAATCAGAAATACGTAAACACCGCAAATTTTGTAGCACACACTTACAGTAAGCACACGCCTTAGAAACCTACTCGGACAGAGCAAGACGAATTGGGGGATAAGCATATTCCTATAGAATCTGCCCAACGGTCAATTCCCCAGAGAGCCGTTCGTTAAGGGCTCTGTTTTAGGGCGCAAAAGAATTTAATAATTTAATTTATTAAACGTCTCAGAATTATTTATGTTACGCAGGTTTCAGTAATATTTTTTATTTAAGATGACATATATTTTAAGAATATATCTTAATTGTGCATTTACAGCAGTAAGGTTAATTTGCCTTTAAATTTAATTTATTATAAAAAGTAAATTTAAATGAAATAATTGAATATTTTATTTTCAAATTGGACACACGATATTTACAAAGGCACAAATATAAATTCTTTTCTTTTATTTAAACAATATTGTATTAACAATAACATTTATCATATTTAAATTTGGTAACAACTTTTACTTTCATAACTGTAAAAAAAACTAGAGATATTAAAATATATAAAATTACACATAAGAAAGAAAAAGAGAACACACATTGCGTCTTGAGTTTAGCTTTTATAGAAAATGATAAATCTTAATTATTTACATGAGCTTCTTAATTAAACATACTCTTTTTGTTATTAAATAAATGACATCATCAAATATTCATATTAATAAGGTATCATCAAATCATATTTATCACTATGTAAAATATTTTAATGATTAAGATTTAGTACTGACAAAATGAAACTATAATTTTAAAATATTCTAATTTAAGAAATTTTAAACTTCTTTAAACCTGTGATAAATAAAACTTCAATGTTCACATTTATCATTAATGAAAATCAATAATCAAAATAAAGAATTTAAACCTTAAGAGGGTTTATGGATGAATGTAATAATTCTATATAGTTATATTAAAAATAAATATTATAATGTTTAAAATATAATCATCCGATCATCCGATCATCCAATTTGTTATTGATTATATACGGTTTGAATTTTTGTTACTTCTCTGGTACATTGTCCTTGTGAGTGATCATCCCTCGGTCTAATAAAATAAAATATATATAAATAATAAACTTAAACATCAAAAAAATAACATTTGTATATCACATGACATTTAATTTGCACGCGCACACACACACGTGTGAGTGTATGTATGTATGTCCAAAGGGGCTTGAAATGAATCGTCAAACAAATCTTTCCTCTGTACGTCTGAGAAAGAACTCACATTTAATTAAAACATATAATACATGTATTAGTATGTAGTACTATACATACACATGGTGGTTTAACGTATGTATCTGTATGCATGACGGTAGTATTCATATGATGTGTTTAAAAAGTGTTTAAAACTTAAAATGTGTTTAAAAAAATTTGCACTAACTTGGACTTGTATATATTATATCTACATATCGATAGTACAGAGAGAGTACCTGTGTTATGAGAAAGTTAAAGAACAATAAGTGCTGCCCCTCTCACACACACATTTACATACCATACGTTAAAGTTTATTTTAGTCGCACATTCTTAATATATTTTAATTTAGCTATTAACCAAATGTATTTTAAATCAGAGGTGAATGCATTTCATATTCTCCTTGTACGAATATAGCATATATTTAAATATAAATAAAAATGACTTATACAAATATAATTATATGAATACATGGGCAAATTACCTGCTACTCTTTCTTGAGGCGCTGCTTCCATATATCTCGATTGCAAGGGCCTGCTCCGTTGAAATATCTTCCGTTACATGTTTAACTCAGAAGTGTGTAACATATACACACACACATACATTTACATTTATAGCAATTATATTCAGCAACCATATCTTTATTAAACTTTATTCCTCTCTCAACCCTCACTTGAAATGTCGATGCGGCTCTCCTTCTTATCAGACGGTTCATCCATCTTAGCAAACGGTTCATCCCACAACCCATCGTCCAAACATACTCCCAAGGAACATAGCCATCCGAAGTCAAAATGTTGGAACGGATTGACTTGAGCTGCTTTTTTCCCTCTTTTTGCCCCCTTTTTGTCCTCTTTTTTCCCTCTTTTTTGGTATTGTTTTTCCTCTTCTTTTTCCTCTTTGCGAGTACAATGTCTCCGTATTGAACTCCATATTGAATTCCATAGTGAACTCCATATTGATCTCATCCGTTCTGGACTCCATGTTGAACTCCTCCATATTAACTTCGGTATTGTAATCCATGAACTTTCAGGTGCAAGAGCGTGAAGAGTCTGGTCAACAGCCGTGATAAATTTCCAGAGCATGCATACACACCAAAATCCTCCAATGAGTGTTGTGACTATCATGTTAGCTCGTAGCTTGAGCACTTGTGGTAACACTGCAAAGCCAGCCGATGTAAAAGCAGCAAGAACAAAAGTTATAGAGAGAACAAGGAAGATAGCAGCTCGAACTAACAACCTCCTCATACGATGAACCAGTGCCAAATCGATAACCGCACCATTGGGTAACACCCCGGTGATCCCAGCCAAAGCACTGGCCATGCTAAAAAAGAATGACAAGCTGTTTAACACCCAAAATGTCTGCACGTCCGCCCTGTTGATGGCCACATACTTAATATCTGGATTTGGGTCGCGGTTGCTCATGGGATACTGAAGCGGGGGTTGTAACACGCCAGAAAATGTGACCGTTGCAATCAATGCTGCTCCAATCAAGATTGCATTGAGTCCATCAATGTACACATCCCGATTCTTTTGCATGCTCTCGTCGTACTTATCCCACTTGAGGTAGCCGTCAAAATGTTCAGTCTGGTTTTTTTTTACATACGAGTAAGGTGGCTTTCCAAACCTGTCGACCACATCCCGCTTGCACCTTGGGTCTCCACAAAGCTCCTTGACTATCTCCTTGTCACCAAAGATGACTGCCCAGTGTAAAGCCGTCCGGCCAGTGTGCTTGCCCATGTTGTTGGGATAGCCCTCCAGCACCACCACATCCTTGCTCGATTCTACTACGCCTGTGCCTTTAGTTCGGCTATCCGTTGTTTTATGAACTGAAAGCTCCTTAATGAATATTACGATGTTGGATGTGGACTCGCTTGAAATGGATCTTGTGTCTACGTTGTTGGGATTGTCTAGCACCGCCTGGTTGGTGATAAGCTCCTTAATAAACATTATGATGTTGGATGTTGACTCCTCTCGTTCAGTTGATGTTGATGTATGGCATACCTTTTGTTCAATTTGGAGATGTGCCATCCAATAAGCCAAAGGTACATCTTCCACAAACTTACCAAAATTTTCAAACTCGAGCTGATCCAGCCACCTTAACTTCTTTAGATTATCCTCCATTGTCTTCTTTAGGTGGGGGTTGTTATTTGTCATGCTAGAAGATAATTTAGCTTGCAATAAATCATGAACCTGAGACGGTCGCATCTGTTTCACCAAGATTTTTGCAAACTCTAAGCTTTTTTTGTCCCCCCTCTGCAACAGCCTCTTGAAATTGGACTTTAGTTGCTTATGAAGCTCGTCATTTTCTTTCATTACTGTTATGACCCATATAACGAATCAAAGAATATTCCCTAGAAAGGTATAAGCTAGAATATTCCTAGGGAGCTATACCTAGATCTAAGGAAGAATTAAGGGCACACTATTATTGGAAGTCTTTCTTGGAGAGCAGCGTGTGGAGACTAGAGACAGCTCGGGGGAGGTCGGGTGGTATTGTGAGGGTCTCTAGATTGTACGTAGAGGTGCCTAACAATTTGGTATCGGAGGGAGGTTCGAGATGAGTGACCGGTGGGAAGGAGAAGACAACACCAATGAGGAGTGGACGAACCAGGAAATCGTGCTCGAATTATATGCTATGGCGAAGGATTCCAAGCAATTTCAAGAGTACGTGACTGGTTCCTTGGAGGTGATTCGTGAGCGGTTGGATACTATTGAAGATCAAACTTGCTCAAGGAACCATGACTGGTAAGAGCAGGGTGCTAGATCGTCTTCGCGTTCCACCTTTTACTGGTAAAGAATCTGCGAATGAGGCTATGAGTTGGCTTGAGATAGCAGCGAACTTGCTCACTGCACAGGGAGTAACTACCGAGCAGGCTATGATAGCTGTATCAGTAGCCTTGAAAGATAAAGCTGCGAGGTGGTGGACACGCATTCAAAATCAGCGCCAGTTAGCTCACCAGGAGATGATTGCAACTTGGGAGGAGTTCTCTGAGCTATTTAAGAAGGAGTATGCTCCTCGGTTCGATGTGTCTCATGCAAGGCGTGAATTGCGACATTTAGAGCAAGGGAAGATGACCTTGGACGATTACATTGAGAAATTGAGTCAATTACTTTGCCGTTACCTGACGTGTCTATCAACCAGCAGAAGGATTATTTTGTAGATGGCTGCGAAGTGCTAACTTGCGTAGACATCTTAACTCGGTAAATTCAGTCCAAGACTTTAGAGGAGCTGTTCGAATATGCTCGCTTGCTAAATGAGGAGGATAAGGTGTTTAAGGAGAATGACGACATGGCAAGAAGCGTGGTAGGAGCACCTCTCCAAGTCCTCGTGAGCACCAGGAGTATAGAGGGAATAGCCATCGTGCTAGGCCGAAGTCCAAGCTGGTAGCTTCTAGTTCTTATCGCACCGACAATCGGCCTAAGAAGATTGTCAAGGTGTTTGATAGTGAACGTTGCCACCTGTGTGGAGAGGTGGGACACTGGAAGGCCAATTGTCCCAGGAGGAACAAGCCCAAGGGCAAGGGGTTCAATGGTGACAAGGACAAGGAGACACCTAAGAAGCTTCAGGAGATGGAGCGTGGAGAGGAACACAAGGGAGATAGTTCTAAACCACGAGGTAAATTTTTGTCTGTTCTTGCTCGACAGGTAAACTGCATGGCACGGGAGGAGCCACACACACGTGCTATTGTGGTGGAGGGACGACTTGGTGAACGTCCAGTGCGAATCCTCTTGGATAGCGGAAGTAGCGATAACTTTGTATCAGCAAAGTTAGTGCAGGAGTGCAGCTTGCCCATGAAGACTGTGCCTCAATACGAGATTGAGGGCTCAGCTACTGTCACACAGAGCTGGAATGCTTGTGTGGAGGAGTTACAGCTGACGGTTGGCAAAACTCAGCTGGTGGAGACTCTTTCTTGCGGAGCTAGCGCGTGTGGACCTCATCCTTGGGATGAGCTGGCTGGAGCGTGTGGATCCTGAGATCAAGTGGAGCATCAAGCGAGTGAAGCTTGAGTACAGTGGAGTGAAAGACACTTGGTTTGGAACAAGGCTTGAGTCTCCAAACAAGTATCTTTCTGCTATGTCTTTGAAGAAATATCTCCGTAATAAAGAAGATCAAGTCTTTCTGATGTATATACGTGAGTTAGATTCTTCTAATGTCACATTGGGCGAGGCTGCTGTGCAAGTTGTCCTTGAGGAATTTGCTGATGTCTTCCCTCCTGAGCTACCTCATGGCTTACCACCTGCAAGAGGTGTGGAGCATGAGATTGTGTTGGAACAGGGTACGAAAGCCATTTACCGTAAGCCGTTCCGACTGAGCCATGCTGAGGAGCAAGAGGTTAAGAGACAAGTGATGGAGCTATTGGAATATGGCTTCATACAACCGAGCAAGTCTCCATTTGGTGCACCAGTATTGCTTGTCAGGAAGAAGGATGGCACCATGAGGATGTGCATAGACTACAGAGCTCTCAACAAGCAAACAGTGAAGGACAGGATGCCCATGCCACGTGTGGATACTATCATGGATCATCTCGGTGGAGCCAGAGTGTTCACCAAGATAGACTTGCGTAGCGGGTATCATCAGATTGCTGTGAAGGAGGCAGATATCTACAAAACTGCTTTCAACACTAGCTTCGGGCATTTTGAGTTCACTGTTATGCCATTTGGCTTAACAAATGCCCCAGCCACATTCACTCGGTTGATGACTGAGGTGTTTGGTGACTACTTGCATGACTTTGTGGAGATCTTCCTCGACGATATTCTTATTTACAGTAAGAATATGAAGGAGCATGTGGAGCATTTGCGGAGAGTTCTTCAATTGCTGAGGAAGAACAAGCTCTATGCAAAGAAGAGCAAATGTGCATTTGCTCAGTGCGAAGTGGAGTATTTGGGTCACATTGTGACGCCAAGTGGAGTGAAGACTGATCCACAGAAGGTGGCAGTGGTGGAGCAATGGCCAGTTCCTAGCAATGCACAAGAGTTACGGAGTTTCTTGGGCATGGCTGGTTATTACCGGCGGTATGTCAAGGATTATGCCAAGAAAGCTTCTCCGTTAACTAGGTTGCTAAGGAAGGACGTTCCCTTTGCATGGAGTGCTTCAGAGGAGAGCAGTTTCCAAGCTTTGAAACAAGCTTTGGTACGTGCACCAGTTTTATGTATTGCAGATCCCTCTAAGCCTTATGAGGTATCGTGTGATGCAAGTGGAGTGGCCATTGGAGCTGTACTTATGCAAGAGGGAAGGCCTATTGCTTATGAGAGTCGTACTTTGAATCCTGCAGAGCAACGGTACTCAACGTATGAGCAAGAACTACTGGCTATTGTTAATGCATTACGAGTTTGGAGGCACTATCTTTATGGTGCAAGTTTCAAGGTGTTTACAGATCACAAGCCTTTGGTGTATCTGTTCACACAGAAAGAGTTAAACTCTCGGCAAGCTCGCTGGATGGTTAAGCTCATGGAGTTTGGCGAATTTCCTATTGAGCATCGCGCAGGAAAGACTAACGTGGTGGCAGATGCTTTGTCACGCGTTAGGAGAGCCACAGTAGTGGGAGAATTCCAAACACGCTTATGTAATGCATTAACAAGGACGGTCAGTGAGTTTAGCCAAGTAGTTCAACATGCTCAAGCACAAGACGCCGAGGTGCAGGAGCTCAAAGGACAGCTAGAGCCACCATTCTCATTTCAGGATGGGGTTTTGTACTACAATGGCCGTGTGTACCTTCCTCGTGTGGACCATTTGATCAACCAGGTACTATATTTTCATCATGATCGCCCGGAGGCTGGTCATTTTGGGGGGAGGAAAACGTATGAGTTGATCAAGAGGAGGTTCTACTGGAGGAATATGAAAGCTGATATCATAGAGTACTGCAGGACTTGTGACAAGTGTCAGCAAGTAAAGGTGCCCAGGGAGAAACCAGGTGGGCTATTAGTACCATTGCCTATTCCAGACAGGCGATGGGGCAGTATCTCTATGGACTTTGTCACCCATTTGCCAAGGACACAGAGGCAGAATGAACAGGTGTGGGTCATTGTGGACAGGTTGACAAAGTTTGTCAAGTTAGTTCCCTTGGGGAAGAATGTGAATGCATCCGGCTACGATGTATTTACAACATGTATTTCCTATCCACGGATTTCCAGATGATATTGTAAGTGATAGGGACTCCAAGTTCACTTCTAGCTTTTGGAGAGGCTTTTCTAAGTGCATAGAAGTGAAGCTTAAGCTGTGTAGCGGAGATCATCCCGCAAACAGAGAGGGTGAACCAAGTTCTGGAAGATATGCTAAGGTGCACTATTAACCAGAAGGAAGGTCAGTGGGATAAGTATATTCCATTACTCGAGTTTGCTTATAATAACAGCCAGCACAGTGGCATTGGAATGAGTCCATACTATGCTATGTTTGGACGACATCCCAAGACAGCTTTTGAGCTCGGTTTAGCAAGTAAGAAGGCTCAAGGCAACATGGATGAGGAAGCTAAAGATCTGAGTGTTGAACTTGAAAACATTCAGAGTTTGTGCAAGAAGAACTTACAAGCAGCTCAGAGCCGAGCTATCAAGTTTGCTAATGAGCACAGAAGCTTCCGAGAGTTCCAGGTGGGGGATTATGTATATCTCCGAGTGGTATTTGCCACACATGTAAGGCGGAACACAGTTGTGGCCTTACGGAAGGGACGCAATGATAAGTTGTCTCCCAGGTACTCAGGTCCTTATGAGATTCTGGAGCGTATCGGTAAGGTGGCATATCGACTACGGCTGCCAGAAGGAGTGAGGGTGCACCCAGTGTTTCACGTTAGCCAGTTAAAGAGAGTACTCACAAGGAACGAGTCCCGGGTAGATTCTTTGTGGATGTACGAGGCTAATGATACAGGACCAATTGAGTAAGTTATACTGCCCTTGAGGACAAGGACTTGCTAATGGGGGGAGGATTGTTATGACCCATATAACGAATCAAAGAATATTCCCCAGAAAGGTATAAGCTAGAATATTCCTAGGAGCTATACCTAAGGAAGAATTAAGGGCACACTATTATTGGAAGCCTTTCTTGGAGAGCAGCGTGTGGAGACTAGAGACAGCTCGGGGAGGTCGGGTGGTATTGTGAGGGTCTCTAGATTGTACGTAGAGGTGCCTAACCAATTACTGCCAAGAATTTCTCTGTCACACCCACCCTACTTTCGTCAGCATTGGCACGCATAATAGCAAATTCCAATGTTTAGATCGACGCAGCAACTCCTGCACAAATGTTATGTCGTCTACCTTTCGTAGCTCATATGCAAGTTTTGAAGCTGTGTTAGCATTACCAAAAGGTAGTCACATATGAAATCAAATTCGAACTCACACTCAGCGTTCCATCAGAGACTCCTTCCAACGTCTCCCAACAGGCAACATCCAAAAGTTCGCCATCCAAAGGTTCGCCATCCAGATTCAAACGATCTTCTTCAGGAGAAATTTCGAGATTTCACCAGGAGGCTTCTGTTCAGGAGGAGGCTCCTGTTGACGAGGAGGCTCCTGTTGACGAGGAGGCTCCTGTTGACGAGGAGCTTCTGTTCAGGAGGAGGTCCTGTTGACAAGGAGCTCTGTTGACGAGGAGGCTCCTGTCAGGAGGAGCTTAGGAGGCTCCTGTTCAGGAGGAGGCTTCTGAGGCTTCTGTTCAGGAGGAGGCTTCTGAGGCTTCTGTTCAGGAGGAGGCTCCTGTTCACGAGGAGGTTTCTGGATGTCATCTGTAAATGGATTCTTTCCTTTTCTAATATGGGCAATCACCAAAGTTTTCAATACCCGACGAGAACGTTCCTTGTTGTAGTTACGGCGACGAGAACGTTCCTTGTTGTAGTTACAGCGACGAGAACGTAGAATTAACCAGAACCAAGGCGCTGCTTTTCCACTTCGTCTTTTACTTCCAAATCAATTTCGTCCTTGTTGTTCTTTTCTGCTCCCAGTAACCAGTCAATAGCCTTCTCGTTTGCCATTCCATGCAGCATAATTAAAGGACTAAACCAGCAAGCCTGTTACCTGGTTAATATTGTAGTCCTTCCCTAGTGAATCACTTATGAGTCGTAAAACACGTTGAGATGCGCTTCTAGCAGCAAAATGCAATGTGTCACAGCCTGCATTATCCTCTTGAGCTGGATCAGCACCTTTTTCCTCAATTAAATATTGAACCAGATCATAGTTGTCTTGTGCTACAGCAAAATGCAAAGGTGTTGACCGTACCAATTTTTTACTTTGTTAATGTCGTTGCACGATGAACCGACAACATCCAACAGTTGCTTAACAATATGAAGATCTCCTCCAATTGCTGCATGAAAGAAACAGTGTTACCTAGAACAACTCGTCACGTGCCATAATAGCTTCGACAGCTCCTTCAGTATTTGATTGAGCAAAGTCTCCAGCATATACTTGTTGCCTAATTCACAAGCAACGTGAAGAGTGCGATCCGTGTCGAGAATATCTGTTAAGTAATATTGTGAGCATCAATTCAAAATGGCGTAGTTTAGTAAACGTACCTTTCATTTCTTGCACCTTATATTCATTAGCCGGAAATAAACTCTTCAATATTCCTCGCTCCCCCAAACATCAGCAGCAGCTACGTGTATGGGTGTTGCCTTCGTGAGGTTGCGTTGACGTAAAAGGTCGTGACCACCTAGCTCAACAATCTCCTTGATCATGTTGCTCCTACGGAACCGAACAGCAAGGTGAAAGAAGGTTGTTACCATTATCATCCGTCCTGTCGAATTGTATCCTTGGCTTGAACACCCAATTCCAGCATTAACATTCTAAAAATGTCACTATTGCCACCACGTACAACTGCATGAACAAGGGTCTGGTTTTCTTTATCTTTTTTAAGAATTCCTTCCTTTGCTCTGTCACCAAAGCGTATCCACTAGTGTCTTGAATATACCCACATTTCCTCTTTCAATTGCTTCATGAAGGACTGTTCTACCAATAGCATCTTCTTCAAATTCCATCTGGGGCATGCTCACCTAGCTTCCGTATGATTAAATTTACAATGTCAACATTTACCATGATCAACGGCTAGATGAAGAACTGTCTTTCCCGACGTATCTTTCTCATCGATGATATTGGGTGCTTGACTACCTAGAGCAGTCAAACACAACCTTGATAATGTCAAACTGATGAGAATTAACAGCTGCATGAAGCACTGTGTCACCTTCACAATCCTTCTCACGTATCACACACTTTGCTTCGTTGCCAAGCTTGTCAAGCAATACTACGAGGCATCCTTCTTCCCCTCGTAGACAGCTACATGCAGAATGTTTCTGTTGTTTTGTTTTTTCCGCTGGATCGCATCTTTAGAACCTTGATCTCCTAGTCTATCTAGAGAAATTCACAATGCTAACACTACCTTTCCGAGCCGCTGTATGAAGGATTGTGTCACCATTATGTCCTTTCTCACTCATTTCATAGTCATCGCTCAACCTAGACATTTATCTCCTTGAAGGCTTTTATATCCCCACCTGCAGCAGCCCTATGAAGAACTGTTTTACCAGACTTATCCGTTCGAAGAATTTTATCTTTGGCTTGATTGCCCAATTTAGAGAGAAGAGCTCGATAGCCTTCAAATTACCAATCTCGGCAGCATGATGTAGAACTGTCATCTTTGACTGTCCATTCTGAAAATCACATCCTCCAGTTGATCCTCCAGCAAGTCAACCAACACCATAAGCATCTCCCCATCTTTCCGCAAAACAGTCGTGTGGACCACTGTGTGGCCAAGTCGATTCAGGTGGCAAATTCCCTCTTTGGCAGTATCGCCTAGCTTCTCCAAAAGAAACCTCAGAACATCCACAGTGCTGGCAACATGGAGAACCGTGTCACCATCGCTGTTTCTTTTTAAGTATTTTTGTTTTGACCTCATCACCTCCAAGCAATCCTTCACCAAGCTTAAATTGCCATCGTCACTTGCACGGTGCAATGCAAACTGATCTGAAGAGTGGATATGTGAATTAGTCTTAACATAAAGTATAAACTCTTTGTTAGTTTTAACTCAAAAAGTTTAAGAAAAACAAGATGAAATAGTGTTAAGACTAAATATAATTGTATATGAGTAGTTAAATTATAGATATATACCTTCTGCATTGTCGAGTGCCATGGTAAATTGATGTTGTGATTAACAAATTTGCAAGTTTTTGAATTGCACTCAATGAGAGAGTGGTCAAGCTGATCTGAGAGAGTGCCAATTATTAGTCTTAAAGAAAAACTTCAAGTGTAGACTCTTTGTTAGAGTAACTCAAAAGTTTAAGAAAACAATGTTATATAAAACATGTGTTAAGATTAAATATAAATGTTATATATGTCTGTTTTGTCTTGTGATTAATAATTTTGAGGAATGGCAAAATGTATTAAAGCACTCAATGAGAGATAAATGACACCTTTTATTAAATTTTGATTATCACTGATTATATGAGAAACAAATAAGTTTAATTACTTATAACAGTCGATAGGTATTGTTGAATGGACATTCAAATTTTCGAAGCTATTTTGTACTTCTTCTTCTTAGATCTGCTCGTGTTAAATCTGCATCTACCACCTGTGTTGTGTGTCCCTTGGAGGATTAGTCATCTAAACAGCTTATCTATTCTGCTAAGGTTCTCAGCTTCTCTTCAATTAAAATTGCGGATTAGACAAGCAATATATAAATATAATATGGAATATTTTATTTCTACTTGTACATCTTACATTATCAAAAAATGTGCTAACAAACACAAACGCGTAATGCGAAATATCTACATCAATTCACACACACACACACATAAACTAAACAATGCGTAAACATATAAAATGTAAGCCTACAACTTGTAGTGTATACACTGAACAGTATTTTGTGTTAATATACACTATTTACTTGCATATGTCAAACCAAGCTTTTGTGTATCTAATACGAATACGTACATGTCTATGTTTACATAAACAGATATATGCATAAGACACAAGATATAGACTATACAATATGTAAGCTATATAGTTTACATATAATACAAATATGTATATGTTGCATAGTATAGACTAAACATTATATAAAGAATTAAATCCACCTTTTGATGGTCTTCATGTTTGGTATTAGATTCTGAGAATATATTTCACTGGCAAGAGTATATTCACTTTCCAAAGGCACAGGCTGTTCTTATTCTCTCTAAAGGCAAGCCTAACCAGAATAAATAAATAATTAACTAATTAATAAAATCAAATTTAATAAGATATTTCCTTACATACGAGCCCAGAACTTTACTCTGCTGCAATGGTTCCCATTAAATTAATTGCCTTTCAACCTACTAATTAATTGTCAACAATATAAATGATATACAAACATATATAACTTAAGCTAACAAGCTAATTAATATGATGTCAAAGTTTACTTTTAACACAGGTGATTTCACTTTCATGTCAGACAAAAGTTTTTTGTCACCGAGAACACAATGGTTTGCATTAGTAAATACTAAATACAAAACTTAATTGTTTTTAATACATGTATATTATAAAACATATTTGTATCCTACCAACTGCACAGTTCAAGTGTTGTATAAACTAAACAATACGGAAACATATAAAATGTAAGCCTACAACTGCACAGTTCACAGTGTATAAACTGAACAGTATGTATATGTTAATTTACATTATTTACTTGCATATGTCAAATCAAAACTCATACGAATACATACAGGCTTATGTTTACATAGGCAGATACATGCATAATATTCGTTTATGGCACACACACATATAAACTATACAATATGTAAACTAAATAGTTTTGTATAGTTTACATAGTATAAACTATACATTATATATATTGATGGTGATATCAACTTACGTTAATTGTCAACAATATAAATAATATACAAACATATATAATGTAAGCTAACAAGCTAATTAACACGATGTTAAAGTTTATTTTTTAGCATAATTGGTTTCACTTTCATGTGAGACAAAAGCTCTTTAACACGGAGAACACGGTGATTCTCATTGGTGACAGTAAATACAAAACTTAATTTTTTTTAATACAGGTATGTTATATGTAAGCCTACAAATTGCACAGTTCACGTAGTGTATAAACTAAACAAAACGTAAACATATAAAATGTAAGCCTTCAACTGCACAGTTCACATAGTGTATAAATTGAACACTATGTATATGTTAATTTACATTATTTATTTGCATATGTCAAACCTATTTAATACGAATACATACATGTTTATGTTACATAGGCAGATACATGTATAATATTCGTTTATGGCACACACACATAAAGATATAGACTATACAATATGTAAGCTAAATAGTTTTGTATATGTTTACATAGTATAATTATACACTATATTAATGGTGGTATCTGAGAATATGATTCATTAGCGAGAGTATATTCACTTTCCAAAGGCACATGTTGTTCTTATTTTCTCTAATGGCAAGCCTAACCAAAATAAATAATTAATTAATTAATTAATAAAAATCAAAATTTTACTTTTGAATAAGGTGTTCCTTGATTCTTATTTTGCATACGAGCCTAGAATTTATTCTCTGCTGCTGCAATAGTTCTCATTAATTAATTGCCTCTCAACCTACTAGTTTAATTAAGAAAATGTCAACAAATAAATAATATATAAGGTAAGCAAGATGGTGTTATTTCGGAACAACAAACTACAGATGAAAAGGTATTACTTTTAGTTTGTTAATAGTATTGCATATACATGTGTGTATATCAACTTGTACACACACTGATACAAATGTTATTTTATTAATGCTACGAGACGCGCCTAAATACTTGTTAAGTCCAAATTGTATTGATAATCTAATGTTTTTTGACACTAAATCACAAAGCAGCAGGAAGCAGTAGAGAATCCAGGTAAACACATAGTACATATTCACATATACGTGGATTCAATAATAAATGTCAATATCATTATTATACACGGCGAGAGAAAAATACTTAACATAATCAATGCCGGTGTCAGATATATCTGTGATATGTGTGTTGTGTACATGTCTCCGTGTGTGGTGCGTGAGTATGGAGAAGAGAACAGAGACAGAGTTGTATATTTTGTGTATATATTGCACATAATGTACGTATGTATCTGAATATGTACTTTAACAGGTGAAGTGAAAGAACACCTAAACGTAGAGGAAGAGGAGAGAATGCAGAATGCACCGAGGCTGCCAGTGAGAAGGCTAGTTACGAATTTGATCAAGCAAAAGCCTGTTAGAAGGGTGTGTGCTCTGTTCCAAGATTCAACTCGACGAGCAAAGCCTGGCTAGAATTCACAAAAATCACCATAGGTACTCACTAGAATCACTCTGATAGCAGTTTGTTATTCATGGTTTTATTAGAATCAACTATCTTACACGTGCACAAATCAATGTTAATGCATACACATATACTGTAAAGCTAATATGTAGAGCACACATGCATATGTAGACAGGAGAAATGTAGAGAGCACACAGTTTTTAAATTCTTTGCAAGACCCGTTGGCAGATATATGTATCACACACAACACACACACGCATGCACAGACATATATGTTTGTATATTTCTAAATGCTAACTGTGCACACGGCATAAATTTTGTTATTGATTATATATGGTATGAATTTGTTACTTCTCTGGTACATTGTCCTTGTGAGTGATCACCAGTGTCCGCTAATCCCAAAACCTCAGTCCAATAAGATAAAAATATATATAAATAATAAACTTAAACATCAAAAATAACATTTGTATATCACATTACCTGGATATCTGAGATTATCATGTTTAACTCAGAAGTATGTAGCATATACACACATACATTTACATTTATAGCAACTATATTCAGCAACCATATGTTTATTAAACTTTATTATCCTCTCTCAACCCTCACTTGAAATGTCAGAACGCCATATTAACTTCCATATTATAACTGTCAGGTGTAACATAGAGCCTTTGACACTTTTCAGTGTTCGATTCTTCTTCTGCTTGTAAACTTCCCATTTCTACATTGAAAGATGCGTATATAATAAGAATATCATATATCTAATAACTATCAATGCTAATGACATATGGTATACATACTTTATGCATAAACATACAAAGATATAAGATAAGACAGCTTAACAATATGGAACTGTCTGTATGATTTGTAAGATGTTTAGTGTACATAGATATGTGATACCTGTTTGTGGTTTTATTTTATCCGGCAATGCCTCACTCTTTGAACACTGTTCGTCGAGCAATACACTTGTCTCCTTCTCTCTGGCTTCCGCATATTCTTCTTCTTCTTCAGGACAAGGTATATGCTCTTCCTCGCAGTTTAAAGACTCTTTCTCTCCAGAGTCATCCACCAGACTCTGCCCTTCTGCCAGCTCAAGACTGCTGAGTAACTGCAGCCTCCAATCTGCATGATATCTCAGAAACTCCGGCCTTGGAGTCTGTAAGTTCACCGTCGGATCATACTCATGATGCTCCTCCACCTGGGTTTCGTACCCTTCGTCTTCTGAATCATCAAATGTGTAACCAACCTGTATTACAGGGTCAAACTCAGTCTGCCCTTTATGCCCTTGTGAATCTTCTTCGTACCACACCGAACTCAATGGTACATCTCACAAGGACTTTCTGGAACTCTTTGGGCTGCCCCCTCAGTACTGCTGGAACTCAAGAAATGATCAACAGACCTTACCGGAGACACTAGCGGAGATGTGTAGTCGGTGGGCAAGTCCAGCAGGGAACAGCTACTCTCCGCCAGAATCTTCTTCGTACAACGTGTCTTTGTTTCAGTAGACCTGCATCGTTTTCCTGTCTCTGTGGCATCTGTTCGACGATTCTCTTTAAAATCTTCGTCAAATGGTAACTCGTCAAGGTCCATTCCAGTAGCTGGAGACAAGTCATATTCAGTATATTTATATATATATAATGTCTGTGTCCCGTGTGCGTGTGGTACAGTATGTATTGAACTGCCTAACAACCACACATCCCATCTCAGCTTTCTGGACTTTACCATCAGTACAGCCTATATATATATATATATATATATATGATCGCTAATGATACAATTTTACATATAATAATGAAAGAGACTTCATTTCTTTAGTTCTTGTTTGAGCATCGGCACTGAGCAATTGGACTCACAGGATACAGAGACATAAGAACCCCCTAAACAGAGAACATTACCCTTATCTATAGATTAATTCAAGAATTATTTAAAATAAATACTTAATATTAATATTTATTCGAAAACTTAATAATATTCAGCTCGTTGAAAATTTAATGTTTCACACGTAAATTGAATTATTTATAAATGTAATTCAAACTATGTGTGGAACATGAAATTTTCAACGAGCTGAATATTTATAAACATGTATACATTAAACTTAATTATTATTAATATATTATAATTATCAAAGCTTCGCATAACCTAGTTGAATTGTGATGCACCCATGTTATAGGTTATATATATATATAGTTAAGTTAAACATTTGCTTCTAATGTATGATAAAATTAACCCATTCATTCTTAAGATATGATTATATTTTAAACATTATTATATTTTATTTTTAATATAATTATATAAAATTATTATATTCATCCATAAACCCTCTTAAGGTTTAAATTCTTTATTTTGATTATTGATTTTCATTAATGATAAATGTGAACATTTAAGTTTTATTTATTACAGGTTTAAAGAAGTAATATTTAAAATTATAGTTTCATTTTACAGTTGATTTTGTCAGTAATAAATCTTAATCATTAAAATATTTTAAATAGTGATAAATATGATTTGATGATACCATCTTATTAATATGAAATTGATGATGTCATTTATTTAAATATAAGTCTTCTATTAAAAAAAGAATGTCTAATTAAGAAGCTCATGTAAATAATTAAGATCTATCATTTTTATAAAGTTTTGTTTACAGTTATGAAAGTAAAAGTTCTTACCAAATTTAAATATGATAAATGATATTGTTTAAATAAAAAATATATATATTTTAAAAAAAGACTGTGCCTTTGTAAATATGGTGTGTCCAATTTAAAAATAAAATGTTTATTTGTTTCATTTAAATTTACTTTTTATAATAAACTAAATTTAAAGGGAATATCAACCTTACTGCTATAAATGCAAATATACATAAAATTAATTGCGCCCTAAAACAGAGCCCTTAACTAACGGCTCTCTGGATGGGCAGATTCTATAGGAATATGCTTATCCCTCCAATTCGTCTTGCTCTGTCCGAGTAGGTTTCTAAGGCGTGTGCTACAAAATTTGCGGTGTTTACACATTTCTGATTCCTGAAGAATGTCAGAGAAGCGATCCAAATCGAAACCCACAAGATACCACGACAATCCATTGTTCAAGTGCGACCTTCTTGGTAAGTTTCATTACACACACGCACATCTACGATTACACAGCAGAAGCAGGCGCAGGATCTGTTGCGAAAACAGCGGAAATGTGTTGATTGTGCATCGGGCAAGTATGTTCTCTCTCTCTCACACACACACACACACCATTTTTCAAAAATCTTCCATATGAACATTGAACTGTTTTCCAGGTGTGAGTTTCGATGTTGTGGAACATGCTGTGTCAGACGGACAAATCCCTGCCAAGTTCATGGTATGCATAACATGACATAACCATTTACCTATAGCGTTTATACGTATATTGCTAGATCATATGACAGTCTGTTGGATAATAATGGTGAATTATTCACATACTAGGCTTGATCAATGCTATCTAATGTAACCGGTAAATGTATAAGCAGGGAAGTACTAGATTCTTTTGTATTATGCTTATGTATGTATATATGTATGCTTACAGGTTTGAAGCAAGGGGTAAATTCAGTCAATACTACA
This sequence comes from Selaginella tamariscina, assembly GCA_003024785.1. Lineage (NCBI taxonomy): Eukaryota > Viridiplantae > Streptophyta > Lycopodiopsida > Selaginellales > Selaginellaceae > Selaginella > Selaginella tamariscina. The sequence continues at coordinate 254,096 of PUQB01000106.1, forward strand.
AGACCCACAGACCCTTCTGTCCGTCCGCAATATCAATGGCCTCCAGCAGCAGTCCCTGGAATGTAAGTTATCACAAAACCAAACGTAATTCTTACATACAATGTTTATTGCTTGTAAATAATCTTATTATTATGGTTTAAACCAGGTGTAAGCAGCATGGCCAGCTTACATATTTATATTGAATTAACAAACTTAAACAAGAGAGAGAAAGAAGTTATTCATGATTTATTTTCTTCTAGGGGAATGGTGCCACCACAATATATGCCGCGTCCAATGGCTTTGGGCCCATCACCTTACGGAAACCCTGGTGCCATGAATCCTCCCACAGTTACCATGTACCTTACGGACAACAACAGGTAGGCATTTCATGTGTTTGTGTCTGTGTGGAGTGTCTAGCAAAATTTGTATATAATATACATATATGTAATACATACAAGTGCACCTTTGTATTATTGATTCCTAACGATATATAATTCCTATGACTATTTGTAAGACATTCAGATGTTGTGAACATGAGATGTATGAATATACATGAGATATGGGAATGTACTAGTTGTGTGTGTATGTGGGTGCGATGATATGGACATCTCTTTCAATGCATGATATTTTTCATTCTTTTGTAACACAGGCAGTGAAAATGCAGACCCCACCGGCTCCTGAAACAGAGGCTCAGAAAGAAGCTAGGCTTGAGAAAGCTAGGAAAGCTTTTCTTATCGAACAAAGGGTTGGTTTTGTGAATAATCAACTCATATATACACTTGAACATAGTATCAAGATGCAGAATGCTATTTTGAAGATGAAGCTTGTGATCGTTACATGAGAACTGCCAGTTTATTAGAGGAAATAGTTGGATCAGGTATTTTGAACGCACATGCTCATATGCTTGCATATGTTATATGTATCGTCAGATGAGGAGCTGGATGTCGAACCTATAGTCTCAGAAAAGGATGGACGCTTGCTAGAAGCTGTATTTACACGACATGATTCGAAAAACAGGAGCTACAAAGGCAGAAGTTACAGAGAGTGATCACCAAAAGCTTTCAGAAATGGAGGTATATAAATTTATATGTCTATGTAGATACGTATACTTCCTACAATCTATACATTCTGTATTTAAATATAAATATATTGTTAATGTGTATATTGGTTTAGGAAAGGAGGGGGATCAGAGACTATGGTGGAGATAAGAGAGTTTGGTTTTGGAAGGAGGGACACGAAAAGAATGAAGGTACAAACTCAGATGGCAAGGAGCTTTTACGGTACGTATGTATGCATTGTATACAATATGCATGTAGTTATGACAAGATCATATATACAGTGTATATATGCATTCATATAATTTATAGTATATACATAATCTATAGTACACACACACACACACACACATACACACACACACAATTACGTAGTTAAAAACTTCTACTTCATTAATTCATACGAGTTCTTTCTTTGCTGTTACAGATGCAGACATACACGTGTATTTATGTTGAACTACGCATACATTGTACACTGTATATGGACCAATATTCTACTCCTATGTCTTTATAGCATACTATATACTATATATGATATAATAAATTTGTCATTCAAAAAGTATACATACAGTATATCCATGTACTCCAATTATGCTTAATTTCATATCCTTTTATGTCATATATAAACATTATATGTATATAGCATACAAATAAGACATATTTATACAAGTATATAATCTATATGTATGTATATACACACTAAAGTTATAATACGCAGATGCATTAATGCATGGGAAGATATTTTCCAAGGGATTGGATCAATGACGAGTACAGGGGATGTGAGTCTTCTATTGGATTCGTATAAGGAGAATTTCGGCCATGATCTTGGACACTCATTGCCACATTTGATTAGAAAAGAGGTCTGGCACACACACATATTCATACACACAATCTATATATATACATCTATATGAAGTCTTAAATATACTTCGCAGCAAAGTACCATTGAACAGAAAGTGCTGGATGCAGAACACCAAAAGGGCATACAACAGAAGGTTCTCTCTCTCAGACACAGACACAGACACACACACAATGTATGTTAAGTTACAAGATAGCCTACCCATGTCTTTGTACAGCAAGTCATACAAAAGCTGATGGATACAAAAGACGTAGAACAAATGCATATGAAGGGCCTACAGAAGGCAACGGATACAAAAGAGCTAGAACGAAAGGTTGTGGAAGAATAAAAGGTGGTTGGGGTCGATAAGGTGAAGCAAGATGGTGTTATTTCGAAACAACAAACTACAGATGAAAGGTATTACTTTTAGTTTGTTAATGGTATTGCATATACATGCGTGTGTATATCAATTTTGAACACACTTTGATACAAATGTTATTTTATTAATGCTACCAGACGCACCTAAATGCTTGTTAAGTCAAAATTGTAAGGATAATCTAAGGTTTTCTGATATTAATCAGATCTGTAGAAGGTACAGACGCCCTCGCTACCAAGCAGCATGAAGCAGTAGAGAATCCAGGTAAACACACAGTACACATTCACATATACGTGGATTTAATAACAAATGGCAATATCAATTATTATTATCCACTGCGAGAGAGTGAGAGATACATACTTACACATGATCGATGCGGGTGTCAGATATATCTGTGATGTGTGTTGCTCCGTGTGTGTGCGTGTGCGTGGAGAGAGAGAAAGAGTTATATATTCTGTGTATATATTGCACATGATGTACGTATGTATCTGAATATGTACTTTAACAGGTGAAGTGAAAGAACACCTAGACATAGAGGAAGAGGAGAGGATGCAGAATGCACCGAGGCTGCCAGTGAGAAGGCTAGTTACGAACGTGATCAAGCAAAAGCCTGTTTGAGGGGGTGTGGTCTGTTCCAAGATTGAAGTTGACGAGCAAAGCCTGGCTAGAGTTTACAAACATCACCATAGGTACTCGCTAGAATCACTTTGATAGCATCATTGTTTTTATTAGAATTAAACTATCTTACACATGTGTACAAATCGATGTTAATGCATACACATATACTATAAAGCTAATATGTAGAGACACACATGCATATGAGACAGGAGAGCACACAGTTTTTAAACTTCTCGCAAGACCCGCTTGGCAAATATATGTAATGGTGCTGTATCACACACAACACACACACGCATGCACAGACATATATGTTTGTATATTTCTAATGCCGAAATTTTGTTATTGATTAGATATGGTGTGAATTTTTGTTACTTCTCTGGTAGATTGTCCTTGTGAGTGATCATCTCAGTGTCCACAAGATGAGGGACACTGAGATAAAATAAAAATATATATAATAATAAACTTAAACATAAAAAAAATAACATGTATATATCACATTACATTTAATTTGCGCGCGCGCACACACACACGTGTGTGTGTGTGTCCAAAGGGGATCGTCAACACTGAGAAAGAACTCTATAATACATGCATTAATATGTAGTAATATACATACACATGATGGCTTAACGTATGTGTATCTGTATGCATGACGGTAGTATGTATTACATTCATATGATGCGTTTAAAAGTGTTTAAAACTTAAAATGTGTTTAAAAAAAAATTGCAATAACTTGGACACAAATTTATTTCCTAAGTGTATCAAACTGTGTAATATATATAGTCGCACATTCTTAATATATTTTAATTTAGCTATTAACCAAATGTATTTTAAATCAGAGGTTAATGCATTTCAAAATGACTTAGACAAATATATAATTATATGAATGCAAATTACCATAGATCTGCATTGCAAGGGCCTGCTCCGCTGAAATATCTTCCGTTACGGGATTATCATGTTTAATTCAGAAGTGTGTAACATATACACACATACATTTACATTTATAACAATTATATTCAGCAACTTAAACTTTATTATGCCCTGTGACATCCTTTCTCACCCCTCAATTGAAATGTCAATGCGGTTCTCCTTCTTAGCAAACTGTTCATCCCACAACCCATCGTCCCAAACATACTCCCAAGGAACATAGCCACCCCATTTCAAAATGTTGGAGCGTGTTGTGAAAAGGTGTTAAAACACGAGCCAAGCCGAATATCAACTAACTTATGATTTTGTATTTTTGAATCCTATTATACAGTTTTCTTTATAACCATATATGGTAATTCTTTGTATATGGTAGTTCTCCGTAAGTATGTACGGCATAAGATATATATGGCCTAAACCATATATAACTCTTTCAGCTTGGTTGTTCTTGGCTCTGATAGCATGTTATAAAAAGGTGTTAAAACACGAGCCGAACCAAATATCAACTAATCTATATTTTTGTATTTTTGAATCCTATTTATATAGTTTTTTTATAACCATATATGATAATTCTTCATATATGGGTAGTTCTCCGTAAGTATGTACGGCATAAGATATATATGGCCTAAACCATATATAACTCTTCCAGCTTGGACTCCACGCTGGATGATATTCATCACATTAAGTTTTAAAGGTTCGGAGGGCCGTATTGTCAATGTTAAGCTCCACCTCCATTTTAACCACCTCCGTATTGACTTCCATATTAAATTCCATGAACTGTCAGGTATAAGAGTGTGAAAAGCCTGGTAAACAGCCTTGACAAAATTTGCCGAGCATGTATACACAACAAGATCCTCCAAGGAGTGTTGTGATTATCATGTTAACTCGTAGCTTGAGCACCTGTGGTCCGATGCAAAAGCAGCAAGAACAAAGGTTATGGAGAGACCAAGGAAGAAAGCAGCTTGAACTAACAACCTTCCTAATACGCTCAACCAGTGCCAAAATTGAGAACCGCATCATTGGGTAATACCCCGGTGACCCCAGCCAGAGCACTGGCCATGCTAAAAAGAAGGACAAGCTGTTTAACACCCAAAATGTCTGCACGTCCGCCCTGTTGATAGCCACATACTTAATATCTGGATTTGGGTCGCGGTTGCTCATGGGATACTGAAGTGGGGGTTGTAACACACCAGAAAATGTGACCGTTGCAATCAATGCTGCTCCAATCAAGATTCATTGAGTGCATCAATGTACATCGCCCCATCCCCCTGCAGGCTCTTCTCGTGCTTACCCCCTCAAGGCAGCCATCATAATATTTAGTCGAGTGCAATGCTGTATACAAGTAAGGTGACTTTCTAAACTTGTCGACAACATACTGTCCGCACCTTGGTCTCCACAAAGCTCCTTGACTATCTCCATGTCACCAAAGATGACTGCCCAGTGTAAAGCTGTCCGGCCAGTGCGGTTGCCCACGTTGTTGGGATAGTCCTCTAGCACCACCTCGTAGCTGGCCATAGTAAGCTCCTTAATGAATATTACGATGTTGGATGTTGACTTGTCTACTTCGTCTCGTTCAGTTGATGTTGATGTATGAAATGCCTTTTGTTCAGTTTGGTGGAGATGTGCCATCCAGTAAGCCAGAGGCACATCTTTCACAAAATCATTAAAATCTTCAAACTCGAGCTTATCCACCCACCTTAGTTTCTTTAGCTTATCCTCCATTATCTTTTTTAGGTTCGGTTGTCATTTGTCATTCTAGAAAATAATTTAGCTTGCAATAAATTGTGAACCTGAGACAGTGGCATGTGTTTCACCAAGAGTTTTGCCACTCTGCAGCATTGTCTTGAAGCTGGACTCTAGTTGCTTATGAAACTCCTCAGTTTCTTCCATTATTGCCAAAAATTTATTTGCCACACCCACCCTACTTACGTCAGCATTGGCACGCATAGCAGCAAATTTCAATGGTCGAGATCCACGCAACAACTCCGCTTTGTCGTCTACCTTTTGTAACTCATTGGCGAGTTTTAAAGCTGTGTTAGCATCACTATAGGCAGCTGCACATGAGATCAAACTCAGACTCAGTCTCAGCTTTCCATCATAGATTCCTTTCAGCGTCTCCTGGCATGCAACATCCAAACGTTCGCCATCCAGATTCAAATGATCTTCAAGTGACTTCTTGATGTCATCTGTAAATGGATTCTTTCCTTTGTTAATATGGGTAATCATCAAAGTTTTCAATACCTACGAGAACGTTCCTTGTTGTAGTTACGGCGACCAGAACCTAGAACTGACCAATACCAAGGCGCTAGATTTTACACTTTGTCTTTTACTTCCAAATCAATTCGGTCCTTGTTGTTCTTTTCTGCTCCCAGTAACCAGTCGATAGCCTCTACGTTGCCATTCCATGCAGCATAATGTAAAGGACAAGACCAGCCAAGCATGTTACCTGGTTAATATTGTAGTCCGTCCCAGTGAATCACTTATGAGTTGTAAAACACGTTGAGATGCGCTTCTAGCAGCAAAATGCAATGGTGTCACGCCTGCATTATCCTCTTGAGCTGGATCAGCACCTTTTTGCTTGATTAAATATTGAACCAGTCATAGTTGTCTTCTGCTACAGCAAAATGCAAAGGTGTTTGACCGTACCAATTTTTTACTTTGTTTGAGTTGCTTAACAATATCAAGATCTCCTCCAATTGCAGCTGCATGAAGACAGTGTTACCTAGGAACAACTCGTCACGTGCCATAATATCTTTGACAGCTCCTTCAGTATTTTGATTGAGCAAAGTCTCCAGCATATACTTGCTGCCTAATTCACAAGCAACGTGAAGAGTGCGACCCTTGTCAGAATATCTGTAAAGTAATATTGTGAGCATCAATTCAAAATGGTGTAGTTTAGTAAACATACCTGTCATTTCTTGCACTTGATATTCATTAGCTGGAATAAACTTTTCACTATGTCCTCCCTCTCAGCAGCTACGTGTATGGGTGTTGCATTCTCGTTGTTGCGTTGACGTAAAATGTTGCGACCACCTAGCTCAACAATCTTTGATCATGTTGCTCCTACCCAACCAAACAGCAAGGTGAAGAGGGTTGTTACCATCCACATCTGCCTGTAGAATTGTATCCTTGGCTTGAACACCCAATTCCAGCATAACATTTAAAAATGTCACTATTGCCACGTTTACAACTGCATGAAAAAGGGTCTGGTTGTTTTATCTTTTTTAAGAATCCCTTCCTTTGCTCTGTCACCAAGCTTATCCAGAGTTCTTGAATATACCACATTCCCTTTTTCAATTGCTTCATGAAGGACTGTTCTACCAATAGAATCTTCTTCAAATATTCATCTGGGCATGCTCACCTAGCTTCCGTATGATTAAATTTACAATGTCAACATTACCATGATCAACGGCTAGATGAAGAACTGTCTTTCCCGACGTATCTTTCTCATTGATGATACTGGGTGCTTGACTACCTAGAGCAGTCAACACAACCTTGATAATGTCAACTGATGAGAATTAACAGCTGCATGAAGCACTGTGTCACCTTCACAATCCTTCTCACGTATCACACACTTTGCTTCGTTGCCAAGCTTGTCAAGCAATACTACGAGAAGCATCCTTCTTCTCTTACATGCAGAATGTTTCTGTTGTCTTTGTTTTTCTGCTGGATCGCATCTTTAGCCTTGATCTCCTAGTCTATCTAAGAGAAACTTCCACAATGCTAACACTACCTTTCCGAGCAGCTGTATGAAGGATTGTGTCACCATTAATGTCTTCTCACTCATTTCATAGTCATCGCTCAACCTAGACATTATCTCCTTGAAAGCTTTTATATCCCCACCTGCAGCAGCCCTATGAAAACTGTTTTACCAGACTTATCTGTTCGAAGAATTTCATCTTTGGCTTGATTTGCCCAATTTAGAGGAAGATCTCGATAGCCTTCAAATTACCAATCTCGGCAGCATGATGTAGAACTGTCATCTTTTGACTGTCCATTCTGAAAATCACATCCTCCAGTTGATCCTCCAGAAGTCAACCAACACCATAAGCATGTCCACATCTTTCCTCCAAACAGTCGTATGGAGCACTGTGCGGCCACGTCGATTCAGTTGGCAAATTCCCTCTTTGGCAGTATCGCCTAGCTTCTCCAAAAGAAACCTCAGAACATCCACAGTGCTGGCAACATGGAGAACCGTGTCACCATCGCTTTTATTTTTGTTTGACTCATCACTCCAAGCAAGTCTTCACCAAGCTTAAATTGCCATCCTTACTTGCACGGTGCAATGCAAACTGATCTGAAGAGTGGATATGTCAATTAGTCTTAACATGAAGTAACTCAAAAAGTTTAAAATAGTGTTAAGACTAAATATAAATGTTGTATATGAGTAATTAAATTATGGATATATTACCTTCTGTGCCATGGTAAATTGATCTTGTGATTAACAAATTTGCAAGTTTTTGAATTGAGGAAATGGAAGAATGTACCAAAACACTCAAGCTGATCTGAGAGATGTCAATTATTAGTCTTAACAAAAGAAACTTTGTAGACTTTGTTAGAGTAACTCAAAAGTTTAAGAAAACAATGTATATAAAACATGGTGAAAAGTGTTAAGATTAAATATAAATGTTATATATGTCTGAATTGTCTTGTGATTAATGATTTTGAGGAATGGAGAATGTACTAAAACACTCAATGAGATACAAATTGTTGCAGTTGACACCTTTTGTAAATTTTGATTATCACTGATTATATGACAAATAAGTTTAATTACCTTATAACAGTCAATAAGTATTGTTGAATGGACATTCAAATTTTTCAAAGCTATTTTGTACTTCTTCTTCTTAGATCTGCTCGTGTTAAATCTGCATCTACTACCTGTGTTGTGTGTCCCTTGGAGGATTAGTCATCTAAACAGCTTATCTATTCTGCTAAGGTTCTATTAAATATTAGCAATATATAAATATAATATGTACATTTTACATTATCAAAAAATGTGCTAACAAACACAAATGCGTAATGCGAAATATCTACATGTATCTATGGACATCAATTCACACATACACGCACATAAACTAAACAATGCGTAAACATATAAAATGTAAGCCTACAACTTGTAGTGTATAAACTGAACAGTACTTTGTGTTAATATACACTATTTACTTACATATGTCAAACCAAGCTTTTGTGTATCTAATACGAATACGTACATGTCTATGTTTACATAGGCAGATACATGCATAATATTTGTTTATTATGTTTGCATAGTATAGATTAAACATTATATATAAAAAATGAAATCCACCTTTCGATGGTCTTCATGTTTGATATCAGATTCTGAGAATATACTTCACTGGCGAGAGTATATTCACTTTCCAAAGGCACAGGCTGTTCTTATTCTCTCTAAAGGCAAGCCTAACCAGAATAAATCAATAATTGACTAATTAATAAAATCAAATTTAATAAGGTATTCTCCTTTTACATACGAGCCCAGAACTTATACTCTGCTGCAATGGTTCCCATTAAATTAATTGCCTTTCAACCTACTTTTATACAAACATATACAACGTAAGCTAACAAGCTAATTAATATGATGTCAAAGTTTACTTGTTAACGCAAGTGATTTCACTTTCATGTGAGACAAAAGTTTTTTGTCACCGAGAACACAATGGTTCGCATTAGTAAATACTAAATACAAAATTTAATTGTTTTTTAATACAGGTATATTATAAAACATATTTGTTATCCTACCAACTGCACAGTTCAAGTGTTGTATAAACTAAACAATACGGAAACATATAAAATGTAAGCCTGCAACTGCACAGTTCAGTGTATAAACTGAACAGTATGTATATGTTAATTTACATTATTTATTTGCATATGTCAAACCTATCTATCTAATACGAATACATACAGGTTTATGTTACATAGGCAGATACATGTATAATATTCGTTTATGGGCACACACACATGGAGATATAGACTATACAATATGTAAACTAAATAGTTTTGTATATGTTTACATAATATAAATTATACACTACATATTGACGGTTGGTATCAGCTTTCATCAGAGAATATGATTCATTAGCGAGAGTATATTCACTTTCCAAAGGCACATGTTGTTCTTATTCTCTCTAATGACAAGCCTAACCAGAATAAATAAATAATTAACTAATTAATAAATCAAAATTTTACTTTTGAATAAGGTGGTCCTTATTCTCATCGTGCGTACGAGCCGAGAAACTTATTCTCTGCTGCTGCAATAGTTTCCATTAAATTAATTCCTCTCGACCTACTAATTTAATTAAGAAAAATGTCAACAATATTAATAATAATTAGACTTGTATATAATAAATATGAAGTTAACAAGTTAACTAACGTACATTCATTTGCTATAGACGATGTTAAAGTTTACATGTTAACGTAATTGATTCCACCTTGATGTAAGACAAGATACGAGACAACAAATTTAGTCACGAGAATACGTTCGTTGGTGACAGAAAATACAAAATTTTAATAAAGGTAATATATTATAAAATATATATGTAAACATATACATGACTAGACTTGTTACATAATATATAATGGAAAAATGGAACCCACGAGACGACCAACACATATGGACAAAAGGGCGTTTGCTGGCAATAATTATATTAATTATAAGTGCGTGATTTTCTTTCACATCAAATCATCTTCATCAAGTGGTCAAGGTAGCCGCTGAAGAAAAGTCATATTCAGTGTATATATATACACTGTGAGTGTGGTGTGGTGTGCGATATATATAAATATTAAAAATATATATATTATATAATAATCTGTCATATGATAAGTATACATATAGTATAGCCATGTTTTCCAAGTATGCTTATCCTTTTATGTCATATATAAACATTATACATGTATATAACATACAAAATAGTATATATATTTATACAAGTATATAATCTATAAATATGGGATAGTTTGCAGAATTCAATGGCGGCTCCGCTAGCGGAGCCGCCCAAATTATGCACATCATGTGATATGCATGAACTGGGTTGTACGTGAACATATCAGTATAAATAATTTTTTTTAATATTATTATTATAAGATGTAAATGAAATGAAATCCAGGAGGAGAAGAAAGAAATTTAAATGAGTAATGAATGTTATTGTTTAAATCAGTTTAATTAACTATTAATTAATGGTTAATTAACCATTAAAATTAATTAACCGGCGCCGTTACAGCAGGGGACACATGTCTTTGTACAGCAAGTCTCATAAAAGCTGGTGGATACAAAAGACGTAACACAAATGTATACGAAGGGCCTAGAACAGAAGACGACGGATACAAAGGAGCTAGACCAAAAGGTTGTGGAAGAACAAAAGGTGGCTGGACAAATGGAGGTCGATAAGGTGGAGCAAGATGGTGTTATTTCGGAACAACAAACTACAGATGAAAGGTATTACTTTTAATTTGTTAATAGTATTGCATATACATGTGTATATATCCATTTGTACACACACTGATACAAATGTTAGTTTACAAGACGCGCCTAAATGCTTGTTAAGTCCAAATTGTGTTGATAATCTAATGTTTTTTGATATTAATCACAAAGCAGTAGAGAATCCAGGTAAACACACAGTACACATTCACATATACGTGGATTCGATAACAAATGGCAATCTCAATCATTATTATACACGGCGAAACAACATACTTACACATAATCAATGCCGGTGTCAAATATATCTGTGATATGTGTTGTGTACATGTCTCCGTCTGTGTGTGTGTGCGTGTGTATGGAGAGAGAACAGAGACAGAGTTGTATATTCTGTGTATATATTGCACATGACGTACGTATGTATCTGAATATGTACTTTAACAGGTGAAGTGAAAGAACACCTAAAACGTAGAAGAAGAGGAGAGAATGCAGAATGCACCGAGGCTGCCAATGAGAAGGTTAGTTACGAATTTGACAAGCAAAAGCCTGTTAGAAGGGGGTGTGCTCTGTTCCAAGATTCAACTCGACGAGCAAAGCCTGGCTAGAGTTCACAAAAATCACCATAGGTACTCACTAGAACACTCTGATAGCAGTTTGTTATTCATGGTTTTTTACACGTGCACAAATCGATGTTAATGCCTACACATATACTGTAAAGCTAATATGTAGAGACACACATGCTAGATAATGAGAGACGTAGAGAACACACAGTTTTTAAACTTCTTTGCAAGATCCGCTTGGCAAAAAAAAATGTTAATGTGTTATATCACACGCATGCACAGACGTATATGTTTGTATATTTCTAAATGCTAACTGTGCATTGATTATATATGGTGTGAATTTTTTGTTACTTCTCTGTACATTGTCCTTGTGAGTGATCATCCCAGTGTCCCGCTAATCCCAGAACCTCAGAAGTGTGTAGCATATACACACACATACATTTACATTTATAGCAATTATATTCAGCAACCATATCTTTATTAAACTTTATTATGCCCTGTCACATCCCCTCACTTGAAATGTCGATGCGGTTCTCCTTCTTAGCAAACGGTTCATCCCACAACCCATCGTCCCAAACATACTCCCAAGGAACATAGCCACCTGATTCAAAATGTCGGAGCGGATTGACTTGCGCTGCTTGTTGTCCTCTCTTGGTAAAGAGGGAACGCCGGAAATGTGCAGAATATTTATCACCTTACGTTTTAAACGTACATTGTCAATGAAACCATGTTAACGTCCATGTTATTCTCCATAATAATCCATATTAAAATCCATGAACTGTCAGGTGTAAGAGCGTGAACAGCCTGGCCAACAGCCTTGACAAATTTGCCGAGCATGTATACACAACAAGATCCTCCAATGAGTGTTGTGACATATAAACATACATACATGCATACATCACACATATATACAGTCGATATTTATTGTTTATCTATTAGTTAAGAGCTGAGTATTAACTAATGAATAGGGAATCGCTTAATATAGCTAAGCAGTTTCTAAGGGAGGCAGTTCAAAACCTGTCCACTATATTTGAATAGCTCCAGCAACACTTAGATACCTTAAGTTCAAGTAAGCAACTGGATTTAACAGCAAAAGAAATATATATTGAAATCTTCAGAACATGAGGTTACAATCATGTAATCTCAGTGAAGACCTCCAAAAACAAATCAAGGTAAGCTTAATTAACAAATATTATTTAATTGTATATATTACGTATTATACATATTATATATACATAACTTAAGCTTATATGGTTTTATCGTCTTACAGATAGATTGTGAAAGCGTGTACGAGGAAAGCACGGACACAGTGAGGATTATTGAACTAGAAAGTCAAATGAAATCTATGAAGGCGGATATTATTCGTAATGCAGAGGAATATGCTCAGTATAAAATCATATATGATTGCAGGGTACAAGTTCCGATTGAGGAGAAAACCATCCCATTGATGCATCTTCAAACCACGGAGAGCTTAATAAACTATCGAATATACTTGATAGTCTGCATTCAAACTTCGTAAGGGCTGATAATCTTGTGGATACTGGCGTTTGGGGTGAAGGTACAGACACACACACACACACACATGCATACATCACACGTATACACAGTCGATATTATTGTTATAGCTATTAGTTAAGAGCTGAGTATTAACTAATGAATAGGAAATTGCTTAATATAGTTAAAAGATAATTTCATGCACAGGAGATAAGCAGTTTCTAAGGGAGGCAGTTCAAAACCTATCCACTATATTTGAACAGCTCCTTAGATACCTTAAGTTCAAATAAGCAACTGGATTTAACAACAAAAGAAATATATATTGAAATCGTCAGAAACATGAGGTTATAATCGTGTAACCTCAGTAAAGACCTTCAAAAACAAATCAAGGTAAGCTTAATTAACAAATATTATCTAATTGTATAATAATACATATAAGCTATACGTATTATACATATTATATATACATAACTTACGTTTATTGGTTTTATTTGTCTTACAGATAGATTGTGAAAACTTGTACGAGGAAAGCACGGACACAGTGAGGATTATTGAACTAGAAAGTCAAGTGAAATCTATGAAGGCGGATATTATTCGTAATGCAGAGGAATATGCTCAGCAGCTGGACAGAAAGGAGAAAGCTCTGGCTTACGCACAGGAATTGAACCTTCGTCTGGCAAATGACATGTCAAATACGGAAAATGCACTCTCTCAGCTTCGTATGGAGCATACTGGCTTGAAAGCCTAGCTAAAAGACTGTAAAAAGCAGGTATAGTACACACACATCTATTATATTCTACTGCTTAAAATGATGATTATATGATATTTATATGGAATATTGTAATGATCTCTCTCTCTCTCCATTAAAAGTTGAACTAATTGGATAACAAGTGATCTTTGTTTATTTACTATAGTCATGTAGAAAGTGGTCTACCATATTCCATTTCAAAATAAATATTTATTGATTGATGTGTACATATCTTCATTATTGTAGGGAGAAGAGGTGGCTAAGGGGTTCAGAAAGGAGATTGCCAGTCTTGAAAACACAGTGAAGGATAAAGAGAGGGTTATACAGAGACAATGAGCAGGGCGCAAGCATGCCAACGGAAACAGGTGAGAACGTACATATATATGTATATATACACACATGCATATTAATATTGCATAATAATATAATGTTTTAGATAGTTACAAAACTTACAAGCTTGTGTGTCAGATGCTGCCGTCTTAGATAAGAATGATGTTCTAGGTCGACTAAAGCGAATGCAAGAGCAATTGGAGCATCAAAATATAAAGATATTAAACCTCGAAGATACTAATACAGCTCTGTGAGGTACGTTACATTGTTGTGTGTGTGTGTGTGTGTGTGTGAGAGAAGAGAGAGAGAGAGAGAGAGAGGGAGGAGGGAGGGATAGTTGAATGTCTACTAATTATTTTCGAATACACTTCAATAAATACCGTATCTATCAAGTGGCTGAATCTCTCTCTCTCTCGCTCTCTCTTTCTCACACACACAACTAATATTCAATGTTTAAGCAGAGACAGCAGAAGGACCAACTTATAAAAGAGCTGCAAGCGGGAAGAGAGGAAGTAAATAGGATTAGAGAGGAACATGAATTGTTAGGACAGCGATACAGTGAAGTACAATCAAAGTCAATGGACACAGAATACGAGTTAGAACAGCGTGAGGCCGCATTAGAGCGTCTAACCGTGCACATGGCTTCGGCTGCGGTGCAAGAGAACAGGTATGCTCTCTCTAGCTTAATTATTTGCTGACTAACTACTAATTAATAAATTAACTCATCGTATATACTCAAGTAACTAGCCTTCACTATATGCACTCTCTCTCTCTCTCTCTCTCGGACACACACACACACACACACACACACACACACACAAAATGCCTTGCGTGCGTGTTCATCTCCTTTAAACTAGTCTCTCTCTCACACACACATTGTGTGTGTGTGTGTGTGTGTGGGAAGAGAGAGAGAGTGCAGTTAAGTTGGATTGTAAGAACTCACATACATATATACGACACAATCTAGTTTTCCACTGTATTTACTAAATTAGATTATTCAGTAACGATTGATTAACGTGGTGATTAATAATTGATCAGTTTAACAGAAGAGGTTAGAGGAAAGTGGAGAATCACAGTTTGCAAGAAAGACAATACACGAAGCCGAAGAGAAGATGGCAAACTTAGCAGCAGAGATGACAAAGACAAAGCTTGAGATGGAAGATATTAAATCTCAAGGCTTCCGACTTCTACATAGGTAACAACACAGAAATATATTATATATACTTTTTGTAATTGTATTACTTAATTAAATTTATAATATTTTCTTTGTATATTTTCTTTGGTTTTGTGGATTGATATATAAATTAAACAAAACCAAATAAATATAGATATCGTTATAATAAGGCAGTTGTTTTACAATAAAACAATCACACTTAATATGTGGAGACACATATGTCTGTCCATGCCGGCAGAAGTCCCTCATCTTGTGGACACTAATCCCAGAACGTCGGTCTAATAAAATAAAAATATATATAATAATAATCAAAAAAGTAACATTTATATATCACATTACATTTAATTTGCGCGCGCACACGTATGTGTGTATATCCAAAGGGATCGTCAAACAAATCTTTCCTCTGTGCATCTGGGGAAAGAACTCACATTTAATTAAAACATATAATACATGCATTAATATGTAGTAATATACATACACATGACGGTAGTATGTTTAAAAAGTGTTTAAAACTTAAAATGTGTTTAAAAAAAATTTGCTATTTGTATATATTATATTAACATATCGATAGAAAGCTGTCCCCCTCACACACACACATTTACATACCATACGTAAAAGTTTATTTCCTGAATGTATCAAATTGTGTAATATATATAGTCGCACATTCTTAATATATTGAAATTTAGCTATTAACCAAATGTATTTAAATCAGAGGTTAATGCATTTCAAAATGACTTATATAAATATATAATTATATGAATGCAAATTACCTGGTATTCTTCCTTGAGGCGCTGCTTCCATATATCTCGATTGCAAGGGCCTGCTCCGCTGAAATATCTTCCGTTACGGGATTATCATGTTTAAATCAAAAGTCTGTAACATATACACACACATACATTTACATGTATAGCAATTATATTCAGCAACCATATCTTTATTAAACTTTATTATGCCCTGTGACATCCTCTCTCAACCCTCACTTGAAATGTGGATGCGGCTCTCCTTCTTAGCAAACGGTTCATCCCACAACCCATCGTCCCAAACATACTCCCAAGGAACATAGCCACCCGAATTCAAAATGCGGGAGCGGATTGATTCGTGCTGCCTGTTGTTCCCTCCTGTTAAATCGCTAGGCTCCCCCAGCTTCGGCACCTTCCTCCGTATTAAACTCCTCCATGTTGATCTCCGTATCCATATTACTGAAACCCACGGTGCTGCAATTTCAGGTGTAAGAACGTGAATAGCCTTGTGAAGATCCTTTAAAAAATTGTTGAGCACTAATACAAAATATAATCCTCCAAGGAGTGTTGTGGCTATCATGTTAGCTCGTAGCCTGAGCACCTGTGGTAACACCGCAAAGCCAGCCGATGTAAAAGCAGCAATAACAAAGTATATGGAGACACTAAATAACAGAGCAGCTCCAACTAACAATTTCCTCATACGCTCAACCAGTGCCAAATCGATAACCGCACGAGTGGGTAACACCCGGTGATCCCAGCCAGAGCACTGGCCATGCTACAAAAGAAGGACAAGCTATTGAACACCCAAAATGTCTGCACGTCCGCCTGTTGATGGCCACATACTTAATATCTGATTTTTGGTGGTCGCGGTTGCTCAAGGTATACTGAAGTGGGGGTTGTAACACACCAGAAAATGCGACCGTTGCAATCAATGCTGCTCCAATCAAGAATGCATTGAGTGCATCAATGTACATCTCTCGGTACCTCTGCAGGCTCTCGTTGTACTTATCCCACTTGAGGTAGTCCAGCATATCATCATCTTTACTCAAGTTCAATGTTGCATACGAGTATGGTAGCTTTCCAAACCTGTCGACCACATCCCGCTTACACCTTGGATCTCCACAAAGCTCCTTGACTATCTCCATGTCACCAAAGATAACTGCCCAGTGTAAAGCTGTCCGGCCAGTGCGTTGCCCATGTTGTTGGGATAGCCCCTAGCACCACCACATCCTTGCTCGATTCTACTACGCCTGTGACTTTAGTTTGGCTATCCGTTGTTTTATGAACTGAAAGCTCCTTAATGAATATTACGATGTTGGATGTTGACTCGCTTGAAATGGATCTTGTGTCTACGTTGTTGGGATAGTCTAGCACCGCCTGGTTGCTGGTAAGCTCCTTAATGAACATTACGATGTTGGATGTTGACTCCTCTTGTTCAGTTGATGTTGATGTATGGAGTGCCTTTTGTTCAGTTTGGAGATGTGCCATCCAGTAAGCCAGGGGTACATCTTGCACAAACTCATCAAAATTTTCAAACTCGAGCTGATCCAGCCACCTTAACTTCTTTAGTTTATCCTCCATTGTCTTCTTTAGGTGGGGGTCGTCATTTGTCATTCTAGAAGATAATTTAGCTTGCAATAAATCGTAAACCTGAGACGGTCGCATGTGTTTCACCAGGAATTTTGCAAACTCTAAGCCTTTTTTGTCTTCACTCTCGAGTACTATTTTAAACTGGACTTTAGTTGCTTATGAAGTTCCTTATTTTCTTCCATTACTGCCAAAAATATCTGTGCCACACCCACCTTACTTTCGTCAGCATTGGCATGCATAGCAGCAAAATTCCAATGGTCGAGATTGATGCAACAAATCCTGCACAGATGTTATGTCGTCTACCTTTCGTAGCTCATCTGCGAGGTTTGAAGCTGTGTTAGCATCACCATATGCAGCCACACATGAAATCAATTCCGGCACAGACTCAACTTTCCATCAGAGACTCCTTTCAGCGTCTCTTGACATGCAACATCCAAAATTCGCCATCCAGATTTAAATGATCTTTAAGAGACTTCTGGATGTCATCTGTAAATGGATTCTTTCCTTTGCTAATATGGGCAATCACCAAAGTTTTCAATACCAGACGAGAACGTTCCTTGTTGTAGTTACCGCGACAAGAACCTAGAACTGACCAATACCAAGGCGCCTGCTTTTTTCACTTTGTCTTTTACTTCCAAATCAATTCGGTCCTTGTTGTTCTTTTCTGTTCCCAGTAACCAGTCAATGGCCTCCTTGTTGCCATTCCATGCAGCATAATGTAAAGGACTAAGACCACCCAAATCTGTTACCTGGTTAATATTGTAGTCCGTCCCCAGTTCACTTATGAGTTGTAAAACACGTTGAGATGCGCTTCTAGCAGCAAAATGCAATGGTGTCATGCCTGCATTATCCTCTTGAGCTGGATTAGCACCTTTTTCCTCAATTAAATATTGAACCAAATCATAGTTGTCTTGTGCTACAGCAAAATGCAAAGGTGTTTGCCGTACCAATTTTTTACTTTGTTGATGTCGTTGCACGACGAACCAACGACATCCAACAGTTGATTAACAATATGAAGATCTCCTCCAATTGCAGCTGCATGAAGAACAGTGTTACCTAGGAACAACTCGTCACGTGCCATAATATCTTCGACAGCTCCTTCAGTATTTTGATTGAGCAAAGTCTCCAGCATATACTTGTGCCTAATTCACAAGCAACGTGAAGAGTGCGACCCGTGTCGAGAATATCTGTAAAGTAATATTGTGAGCATCAATTCAAAATGGCTTAGTTTAGTAAACGTACCTTTCATTTCTTGCACCTTAATATTCATTAGCTGGAAATAAACTCTTCAATATGTCCTTGCTCCCCGAAACATCAGCAGCTACGTGTATGGGTGTTGCATTCGCGATTGCGTTGACGTAAAAGTCATCACCACCTAGCTCAGCAATCTCCTTGATCATGTTGCTCCTACCAACCGAACAGCAAGGTGAAGAGGGTTGTTACCATCCACATCTGCCTGTAGAATTGTATCCCTGGCTTGAACACCCAATTCCACCGTCAACATTTTAAAAATGTCACTGTTGCCACCGTTTACAACTGCATGAAAAAGGGTCTGGATTCTGTTTATCTTTTTTACGAATCCCTTCCTTTGCTCTGTCACCAAGCTTATCCAAGAGTGTCTTGAATATACCCACATTCCCTTTTTCAATTGCTTTCATGAAGAACTGTTCTACCAGTAGAATCTTCTGCAAATATTTACCTCGGGCATGCTCACCTAGCTTCCGTATGATTAAATTTACAATGTCAACGTTACCATGATCAACGGCTAGATGAAGAACTGTCTTTCCCGACGTATCTTTCTCATTGATGATATTGGGTGCTTGACTACCTAGAGCAGTCAACACAACCTTGATAATGTCAAACTGATGAGAATTAACAGCTGCATGAAGCACTGTGTCACCTTCACAATCCTTCTCACGTATCACATGCTTTGCTTCGTTGCCAAGCTTGTCAAGCAATACTACGAGAGCATCCTTCTTCCCCTCGTAGACAGCTACATGCAGAATGTTTCTGTTGTCTTGTTTTTCCGCTGGATCGCATCTTTAGAACCTTGATCTCCTAGTCTATCTAAGAGAAACTTCACAATGCTAACACTACCTTTCCGAGCAGCTGTATGAAGGATTGTGTCACCATTAATGTCTGTCTCACTCATTTCATAGTCATCGCTCAACCTAGACATTATCCATGAAAGCTTTTATATCCCCACCTGCAGCAGCCCTATGAAGAACTGTTTTACCAGACTTATCTGTTCGAAGAATTTCATCTTTGGCTTGATTGCCCAATTTAGAGAGGAAGATCTCGATAGCCTTCAAATTACCAATCTCGGCAGCATGATGTAGAACTGTCATCTTTTGACTGTCCATTTGAAAATCACATCCTCCAGTTGATCCTCCAGCAAGTCAACCAACACCATAAGCATGTCCACATCTTTCCTCAAACAGTCGTATGGAGCACTGTGCGGCCACGTTATTCAGGCAAATTCCCTCTTTGGCAGTATCGCCTAGCTTCTCCAAAAGAAACCTCAGAACATCCACAGTGCTGACAACATGGAGAACCGTGTCACC
Source organism: Selaginella tamariscina (assembly GCA_003024785.1). Classification (NCBI taxonomy): domain Eukaryota; kingdom Viridiplantae; phylum Streptophyta; class Lycopodiopsida; order Selaginellales; family Selaginellaceae; genus Selaginella; species Selaginella tamariscina. The sequence goes on from PUQB01000106.1 coordinate 274,509, forward strand.
ATCGCTGTCTTTTAAGTATTTTTGTTTGACCTCATCATCCAAGCAAGTCCTTCACCAAGCTTAAATTGCCATTCTTACTTGCACGGTGCAATGCAAACTGATCTGAAGAGTGGATATGTCAATTAGTCTTAACATGAAGTATAAACTCTTTGTTAGTTTAACTCAAAAAGTTTAAGAAAACGTGTAGTGTAAGACTAAATATAAATGTTGTATATGAGTAATTAAATTATGGATATATTACCTTCTGCATTGTCGAGTGCCATGGTAAATTGATCTTGTGATTAACAAATTTGCAAGTTTTTGAATTGAGGAATGGAAGAATGTACCAAAACACTCAATGAGAGAGTGGTCAAGCTGATCTGAGAGTGGAAATCCAATTATTAGTCTTAACAAAAGAAACTTGAAGTGTAGACTCTTTGTTAGAGTAACTCAAAAGTTTAAGAAAACAATGTTATATAAAACATGGTGAAATAGTGTTAAGATTAATATAAATGTTATATATGTCTTTGATTAATAATTTTGAGGAATGGCAGAATGTATTAAAGCACTCAATGAGAGATAAATGACACTTTTTATTAAATTTTGATTATCATTATATGACAAAATAAGTTTAATTACCTCGTTGAATGTTTTTCAAAACTTCTCTTCTTAGATCTGCTCGTGTTAAATCTGCATCTACTACCTGTCTTGTGTGTCCCTCATCTAAACAGCTTATCTATTCTGCTAAGGTTCTCAGTTTCTCTTCAATTAAATATACGGATTAGACAAGCAATATATAAATATAATATGGAATATTTTATTTCTACTTACATTTTACATTATCAAAAAATGTGCTAACAAACACAAATGCGTAATGTGAATATCTACATGTATCTATGGGCATCACATGTAGTGTGTAAACTGAATAGTATATAATGTTAATATAGACTATTTACTTGCATATGTCAAAAGATCTTGTGTATCTAATACAAATATATACATGTTTATGTTTACATAGATACATACATGCATAATATTTGTTTATGACTATACAATATGTAAGCTATATAGTTTACATATAATATAAATATGTATATGTTTACATATAGACTAAACACTATATATAAAGGAATGAAATCCACCTTTTGATGGTTATCAGCTTCTTCTGAGAATATTCTTCACTGGCGATAGTATATTCACTTTTCAAAGGTACAGGTTGTTTTTATTCTCTCTAATGGCAAGCCTAACCAGAAAATATATAATTGATTAACTAATAAAATCAAAATTATACTTTGACTAAGGTATTCTCAATTTACATTCGCGTTCAGAATTTATTCTCTGCTCTAACCTACTAGTTTAATTTCAACAATATAAATAATATACAAACATATATAACGTAACTTAACAAGCTAATTAATACGATGTCAAAGTTTACTTGTTAACACAAGTGATTTCACTGTCATGTGAGACAAAGTTTTTTCACCGAGAACACAATGGTTCGCATTAGTAAATACAAAACTTAATTGTTTTTTAATACAGGTATATTATAAAATATTTGTGATCCTACCAACTGCACAGTTCACGTGGTGTATAAACTAAACAATAAGGAAACATATAAAATGTAAGCCCACAGCTACACAGTTCACATGTAGTGTATAAATTGAACAGTGTGTTATGTTAATATACATTATTTACTTGCAAGGTCAAATCAAGATCTTGTGTATCTAATATGAATACATACATGTTTATGTTTACATAAGCAGATAGATACATGCATAATATTTGTTTATGGCACACACACACATAGCTAATTAACATAAAGTTTACTTGTCCACATAATTGGTTTCACTTTCAATGTGAGACAAACGTTTTTTGTCACGGAGAACACGACGATTCTCATTGGTGTTCACATGTAGTGTATAAATTGAACAGTATGTATATGTTATTTTACATTATTTACTTGCATATGTCAAACCTGTTTAATACGAATACATACATATTTATGTTACATAGGCAGATACATGCATAATATTCGTTTATGGCACACACACATAGAGATATAGACTATACAATATGTAAACTAAATAGTTTTGTATATGTTTACATAGTATAAATTATACACTATATATTGATGGTGGTATCAGCTTTCTTCTGAGAATATAATTCATTAGCGAAAGTATATTCACTTTCCAAAGGCACATGTTATTCTTATTCTCTCTAATGGCAAGCCTAACCAGAATAAATAAATAACTAATTAATAAATCAAAATTTTACTTTTGAATAAGGTGGTCCTTATTCTCATTGTGCATACGAACGAGAACTTATTCTCCGCTGCTGCAATAGTTCCCATTAAATTAATTGCCTTTCGACCTACTAATTTAATTAAGAAAATGTCAACAATATCAATAATAACTAGACTTGTATATAATAAATATGAAGTTAACAAGTTAACTAACGTACATTCATTTGTTATAGACGATGTTAAAGTTTACATGTTAACCTAATTGATTCCGCCTTGATGTAAGACAAGATACGAAACAACAAAATTAGTCACGAGAATACGTTCGTTGGTGACAGAAAATACAAAATTTTAATAAAGGTATATTAAACATATACATGACTAGACTTGTATATAACGAGGCGACAAACACATATTGACAAAAGGGCGTTTGCTAGCAACAATGATATTAATTAAAAGTGCGCGATTTTCTATCGCGTTAGAGTATCTTCGTCAAGTGGTCAAGGTCCATTCCAGTAGCTGTTGAAGAAAGTCATATTCAGTGTGTAATATACAGTATGAGTGTGTGCGATATATATAAATATAGAAATATATAAATTATATAATAATCTGTTATATGATAAGTATACATACGGTATAACCATGTTCTCCAAGTATTTATATCATTTATAAACATTATACATGTATATAGCATACAAATAGTACATATTTATACAAGTATATAAACTATAAATATGGGATAGTTTGCAGAATTCAGCCCCCCTTGAATTGGGGGCTAATTTGGGCGGCTCCGCTAGTGGAAGCCGCCCAACTCATGCACATCATGTGATATGCATGAGCTGGATTGTACGTGAACATACTATTATAAATAATTTAATTTTTTTAATTATTATTAAAGGTGTAAATGAAATGAAATCGAGGCAAGAAGAAAAATTTAAATGAGTAAGAATTATAATTGAAATTTATAAAATAGAGTTTATATAATTAAAATTTATTATTGTTAATTAATTAATGTGGCACAAATCAAGGTAAGCTTAATTAATAATATTATCTAATTGTATAATAATATATATAGCTATCCGTATTATACATATTATATATGCATAACTTACGTTTATTACAGATAGATTGTGAAAACTTGTACGAGGAAAGCTCGGACACAGTGAGGATTATTGAACTAGAAAGTCAAGTGAAATCTATGAAGGCGGATATTATTCGTAATGCAGAGGAATATGCTCAGCAGCTGGACAGAAAGAAGAAAGCTCTGGCTTACGCACAGGAATTGAACCTTCGTCTGGCAAATGACATGTCAAATACGGAAAATGCACTCTCTCAGCTTCGTATGGAGCATACTGGCTTGAAAGCCTTGTTCGAAACCCAGCTAAAAGACTGTAAAAAGCAGGTATAGTACACACACACACATCTATTATATTTACTGCTTAAAATGATGATATTGGAATAAATGATCTCTCTCTCTCTCCATTAAAAGTTGAACTAATTGGATAACAAGTGATCTTTGTGCATACATTATTTACTATAGTCATGTAGAAGGTGGTTACCATATTCCATTTCAAAATAAATATTTATTGATTGATGTGTATATATCTTCATTATTGTAGGGAGAAGAGGTGGCTAAGGGGTTTCAAAAAGGAGATTGCCAGTCTTGAAAACACAGTGAAGGATAAAGAGAGGGTTATACAAGAGACAATGAGCAGGGCGCAAGCATGCCAACGAGAAACAGGTGAGAACGTACATATATATGTATATATACACACATGCATATTAATACTGCATAATAATATAATGTTTTAGATAGTTACAAAACTTACAAGCTTGTGTGTCAGATGTCGCATTAGTAAATACTAAATACAAAACTTAATTGTTTTTTAATACAGGTATATTATAAAACATATTTGTTATCCTACCAACTGCACAGTTCAAGTGTTGTATAAACTAAACAATACGGAAACATATAAAAATGTAAGCTACAACTGCACAGTCCAGTGTATAAACTGAACAGTACGTATATGTTAATTTACATTATTTATTTGCATATGTCAAACCTATCTAATATGAATACATACATGTTTATGTTACATAGGCAGATACATGCATAATATTCGTTTATGGCACACACACATACTATACAATATGTAAGCTAAATAGTTTTGTATATGTTTACATAGTATAAATTATACACTATATATTAATGGTGGTATCTGAGAATATGATTCATTAGCGAGAGTATATTCACTTTCCAAAGGCACATGTTGTTCTTATTTCTCTAATGTCAAGCCTAACCAAAATAAATAAATAACTAACTAATTAATAAATCAAAATTTTACTTTTGAATAAAGTGGTCCTTATTCTCATTTTGCATACGAGCCAGAATTTACTCTCTACTGCTGCAATAGTTTCATTAAATTAATTGCCTCTCAACCTACTAGTTTAATTAAGAAAATGTCAACAATATAAATATTATATAGGTAAGTCTATGACTAGACTTGTATATAATAATATGAATTAACAGGCTAACTAACGTACATTCATTTGCTATAGACGATGTTAAAGTTCACATGTTAATTGATTCCACCTTAATGTAGGACAAGACCAGACAGAAGGGAATACGATGATCGATTCTCGTTGGTGACAGTAAATACAAAAAGGTATATTATAAATATATATGTAAACGTTATGTTATCATAATATATAATAGAAAAATGGAACTCACGAGGCGACCAACACATATTGACAAAAGGGCGTTGGCAGGCAAACTTTTAGCATTTGTTTTTATAATTCTATCGCATCAGATTATCTTCGTAGGTCCATTCCAGTAGCTGCTGAAGAAAAGTTATATTCAGTGTATTTATATGCACAGTGTGAGTGTGTGTGTGGTGTGCGATATAATATAAATAATATATATATATATAATAAATCTGTCATATGCGTTGTATATCATATATAAACATTATAATGTATATAGCATACAAATATTAGATATTTATACAAGTATATAATCTATAAATATGGACTAGTTTGCAGAACCCCTTTAATTTGGGGCTAATATAGTGGAGCCGCCCAACTCATGCATGCATATCATGTCATCCATGATTTGCATGCGTGAACAATATGAATATAAATAAATAAAAATTAATTATTATTATTATAAGGTGGAAATGAAAGGGTCTAGAACAGAAGACAACGGATACAAAAGAGCCAGAACAAAAGGTGGTTGAACAAATGGAGGTAGATAAGGTGAAGTAAGATAGTGTTATTTCGGAACAACGAACTACAGATGAAAGGTATTACTTTTTAGTTTGTTAATAGTATTGCATATATATGTGTGTATATCAATTTGTAAGCACACTGATACAAATGTTATTTTATTAATGCTACGAGACGCACCTAAATGCTTGTTAAGTCCAAATTGTAATGATAATCTAATGTTTTCTGATATTAGATCTGTAGAAGTTACCGAAGCCCTCGCTACAAAGCAGCAGGAAGCAGTAGAGAATCCAGGTAAATACACAGTACACATTCACATATACGTGGATTCAATAACAAATGACAATATGAATCATTATTATCTATGGCGAGAGAACATACTTACACATAATCAATGCCGGTGTCAGATATATATCTGTGATATGTGTGTGTACATGTCTCTGTGTGTGTGTGCGCGTGTATATGGAGAGAGAACAGAGACAGAGTTGTATATTGTGTGTATATATTGCACATGATGTACGTACGTATCTGAATATGTACTTTAACATGTGAAGTGAAAGAAACCTAACAAAGAGGAAGAGGAGAGAATGCAGAATGCACCGAGGCTGCCAGTGAGAAGGTTAGTTACGAATTTGATCAAGCAAAAGCCTGTTAGAAGGGGGTGTGCTCTGTTCCAGAATTGAACTTGACCAGCAAAGCCTGGCTAGAGTTCACAAAAAATCACCATAGGTACTCACTAGAATCACTTTGATAGCATCATGATTTTGATTAGAATTAAACTATCTTACACATGTGTACAAATCGATGTTGATGCATACACATATACTGTAAAGCTAATATGTAGAGACACACATGCATATGTAGACAGGAGAGATGTGCAAGACCCGCTTGACAAATATATGTTAATGTGCTGTATCACACAACAACACACACAGACATATGTTTGTATGTTTCTAAATACTAACTATGCAAACACACACACACACCACACAATCAATCAATAAATTTTGTTATTGATTATAATATGGTGTGAATTTTATTCAAGTTAGGACTTCTCCCGTATTGTCCTTGTGAGTGATCATCTAATTGTCCTGAGGGACTTATGCCGGTAGCCATGGGCCTAATCCCAGACACAGTGCATGTGCAACCCCAAACCTTGGACTAATCAAATAAATAAATATATATAACCTTTGTTCTTGATGCTTTTACATCGGCTGGCTTTGCAGTGTTATCACAGGTGCTCAAGCTACGAGCTAACATGATAGTCACAACACTCCTTGGAGGATCTTTTTGTGTATACATGCTTGGCAAATTTGCCAAGGCTGTTGGCAAGGCTGTTAACGCTCTCACACCTGACAGTGAGAGCGTTAACACTTTTGGATATGTAAATGTGTGTGAGAGAGAGATAGCAACACTTATTAATGTTTTGTTCTTTGAGTTTCTCGTAACATGCACATAACACTTAAACCCACGGAGTTTTAGTCTCAATAAATTACTGTGTGGTTCTTATGTATATATGTATCATTCATTTGTTAATCTGTTATTAATATGCTTAAATTTAATATTTCAAACACTAATACAAAGCCAATGACAATGATTGGTTTAGAATATCCATTCGTTGTCCAGACGGTACCAAATGGAAAGAGTCATGCTGGGTAAAACAGCAAAGGTACTCTCTCTCTAGGCTTATACTATTGATATGGTTAATATATCGACATAATTATACAAATACAACATTGTATATACATCAAGGTTGTTTGCTTTATGTACTATTGCTTCTGTATTTCATATAGATGTATACATAATAATAATAATATGTATACAAATATGGTTGTGCACTTAGGGTGGTGTTACATGTGAGCCGGATCCGGGGAAAATTAAGGATTCGGACTAAATTTCACCATGTTACATGTAAAAAAAATCCTGAATAAGTGTCCGGGTCCGGAATCACATTCGGACCCCAAACGGGGTTCCGAATAAATTCCGAATGCCCGAACGACCACGTGGCAGCTGAGCTGTACTATGTTTGTGCCAAATCATTCTAGGTTGTGAATGTCGGAGAAGGAATGTCGGAATTGGATATGGAGGGCTTTGTTGATGCGACGATGCCTTCCCTCAAGGAAATTCATCATCAGCAGGTGGTAAGAAGGGTAGATCTGTAGCTGTGCAGGAGCTCTATGACAAGCGCAAGGGGAAAACCTGGACTGAAGAGGAACTCACCATTCTGATCTTTGCAAAGAGGGAAGATGACAACAAATATCAAGGTGGGGGAGCTAGAGAGAAAGGGAAGAAGAAGGCTGACAGGTGGGAAGAGATTGAAATGTTTTGCTTGCAACATAAGCTTTACAGAGATGCAAGTCAACTCATGAAACGGTGGGAGCAGCTGAAGACAGAGTTTAATAAGATTTATGACTATGAAAAGGCCGTGCCAAGTGGTCACAATAGTTACTGGTCAATGACTCCTGTTGAGAAAAAGCAGAGGAAGTTTGCTGATATGAGCAAGTCTTTGTTTGATCAAATGCGTATCACTCTGGCAGAGAACAAGACGGTGGAGCCTGGGGGCTTGGTTAGTGACACATCTGGCTCAAGGTTTGCATCTGCAACAACACCACGAGTTGAAGTAGAGGCCACAGAAGATGAGGAACACGGTTCAGGTATTTTTTAAATTATTTTTAAATTTTTTTAGAACTTACAAAAGATTTTGTTGTTTTAGAAAACGACCGTGAACCTGAGACCAAAAAGGCGATGAATCAACTTCTACAACTGGTAAAAAAAGGAAACGATTGCCTCGTGGTTCTGGGGATTTGATCAAGCAGCTGGAGAAAGCTCAGGAGGCTCAGATGGAGTTGCAAAAGCAGCTTCTAGAGATGCAAAAAGAACACAGTAATGAGGCTTTGCAGTTACAGAAGGAATCAGTTGCAGCACTGATTGAGTCCTCAAATGCTCAAACTAGAGAGCTCACAGAAGCCATTGGAGGTGTATTACATAAATATTTTGAACTACAATGTATTAATATAGTTTACAATTATCTTCCTAAAAACATCTCCTGGTCTAGAAAATCCTGGTGCAAAAATCGTGTTGTATCCGGGATCAGGATTATCACCTATCCATTCCTCAAAAAACCTGTCACCCTTGTCCATGATAATATTGTGCAAAATAACACAACATTGGATAGCATTAGACACAAGGTAAGGGTCCCCTCTATAAATTGTTCTAGCCAGATACCTCCATTGCATTTTTAGTTGGCCAAATGCTCGCTCCACAGCGATCCGTGTTGATGAGTGCATATAGTTCCAATCCGAAAACTCATACATACGGTGAGGAAAAGGGGTCAACATACCAGGTCTCAGATCATACCCACCGTCTGCAATAAGGTACTCAGGGATAGGCCCAGATGTTGTTGAAATCACATGCCCTGCAAGTCTTTTTTTGCGTCTACCAGCTGTTTGAAAGTACTCCTTTACCAAACTCTACGATCGTTGCATGAACCTGGCATCCCCGAAAAAACATCAAGAAACCGAGACTTACTATCCACAATGGCTTGCACTTTCATGCTAATCTTCTGTTTGTAATCCCTCCATTCCCTAGAATCAGAGTCCACAGGCAGCTCCAAAGCAACATGAGTGCAGTCAATAGCTCCCACGCAGTTAGGAAAACCATGAATCTTTTGAAAACCTCGCTTCACCTCCTGAAGTTCAGCGTTGGTTGGCCAGCGAACATGTCGTGGCCCAAGATGAGTGATCAAGGCCTTCACAAAGCGCTTGAATGTTATGATGCATGTGGAGTGGCTGCAACCAAAGAGCGTTCCAATCCCAAGCCAGGTATCCCCAGTTGCTAATCTTCTCAACGACAAAGCCACCTGTTTGCCACTGAGTTACTCCTTCCACGTATTGTTCTCAATCCTGGGGGTGGATGGCGAACCAACTCCTCATGCAAAACCTCACAGAGATAATCGAATGTTGCCGTGCTCACCCTAAAAAATTGTCTCCATTGTTCAGGATCAACTCTTTTCACCTCAGTGTAAAACAAATCCCACCAATGCAAGGACCGTGTTTTGATGTAATAATCACCTATGATTCTGTCTCTAGGAAGCTTGCCATTCAAAAGTTCTTGAAAAAGAACAGCAGTTGTTGAATCACAAGAAATCCCCTTTTTTAAATAGACTAATTGAAAATGAAACTGAAGAACAGAGAACCTGTGAACTTGAGCTTGTCTCCAGTGCTTGAAACAACAAAAAACATGTTGGAACATAGCCTTGAGCAAGTTGAACCATCTATAAACAAGAAGAAGTTGTCGCCGCCTTCGCTGGTTCATGGGGAGAATCATGTTTATGTGGCACCTAATGAGGTGGAATATGTGTAACAAGAATAACACGTGGAAAAGTATAAATAAAAGTATATTCATATTTACATGTAACACCCTCGTCCGGAATCCTTCACCCGGGATCCTAATTTTCCGGATCCGGACCCACATGTAACACCACCCTTAGTACTCATCTAAAGCTTTTACAATTAACTCACACACGCCACGTACACAGTACGGATATCCTGGATATGCATGTTCCGTGTTTATGGCATATTGTAATTTTTTTTAATAACTTTTTAAACACATTTGAGATATCATATGAAATGTAATACATACTATCGTCATGCATACAGATACATACCTTAAAAATCATGCGTATGTATACTGCATATTAATGCATGTATTATATGTTTTAATTAAATGTGAGTTCTTCAGAGGAGGAAAGAGTTTTTTGACGATTCATTTCAAGCCCCTTTGGGCAAGGAACTGGTAATCCTCACACACACACACACACTTGTGTGTGTAGATTATGATTGTGATATATAAATGTTTTTAATTTTATTATTGGAGATAACAAGGAAGGCAGCAGCTCGAACACCCAAATGTCTGCACGTCCGCCGCCCCGTTGATGACCACATACTTAATATTTGATTTTGGTCGCGCTTGCTCATTGGGGTTGTAACACACCAGAAAATGTGACAGTTGCGATCAATGCTGCTCCAACCAAGATTGCATTGAGTGCATCAATGTACATCCTCTGCAGGCTCTCGTAGTACTTATCCCACTTGAGGTAGTCCAGCATATCAACATCTTTACTCAAGTTCGATGCTGCATACGAGTACGGTAGCTTTCCAAAACCTGTCGACCACATCCCGCTTGCACCTTGGGTCTCCACAGAGCTCCTTGACTATCTCCTTGTCACCAAAGATGACTGCCCAGTGTAAAGCTGTCCGACCAGTGCGGTTGCCCACGTTGTTGGGATAGCCCCACTATATCTTTGCTTGTCTCTTTAGTCTGGTTGATGGTGCTATCCTTTGTTCTAAGAATTGAAAGTTCCTTAATGAATATTATAATGTTGGTTGTGGAATCGCTTGAATGGCCTATGCTGTTGGATCTTGTTTCTACTCTCTCTTGTTTATTTGATGTTGATGTATGGAATACGTCTGCCATTTGTTCAGTTTGATAGAGATGTGTCATCCAGTAAGCCAAAGGTAATCATGCACATCTTGAAAATTAACTTATTCACCGACCTTAAATTCTTTAGTTTATCCTTCATTGTCTTAGTTAGCTCAGAGTAGCCAAAAGTTATTCTAGAGCATAATTCAGCTTGTAATAATCATGAACTTGAGACGGTCGCATGTGCTTCACCAAGCATCTCGCAAACTCTAAGCCTTTTTGCCCCCACTCTGCAACACTTTGTTGAAACTGGACTCTAGTTGCTTATGAAGCTCCCATTTTCTTCCATTACTGCCAAAATTTCACTGCCACACCCACCCTACTTTCATCAGCGTTGGCACGCATAACAGCAAATTTCAATGGTCGAGATCGACGCAGCAACTCCTGCACAAATGTTATGTCCCTACCTTTTGTAACTCATCTGCAAGTTTTGAAAGCTGTAGTAGCATTACCATAGGCAGCCACACATGAAATCAAACTCGGACATTCCATCAGAGAATCCTTGTAACGTCTCCCAACATGCAACATTCCACAAGGTAACCATCGAGATTCAGATGGTCTTCAAGAAACTTCTGAATATCATCTGTAAATGGATTCTTTCCTTTGCTAACAGGGCATCAGCAAAGTTTTCAATGCACCACAAAAACATTCTTTGTCGTCAGGTCGTGACCTAAAACTAACCATAACCTCGCTAGTCTTTCCACTTTGTCTTTTGCTTCCAAATCAATTCGGTCCTCGTTATTCATTTATGTTCCCAGTAAACCAGTCAATAGCCTCCTCATTCGTTAACCTATTAATATTGTAGTCTGTCCCTAGTGAATCACCTGTGATCTTCAGATGCGTTTCTAGCAGCAAAATGCAATGGTGTCACACCTGCATTATCTTCTTGAGCTGGATTAGCACCTTTTTCCTTAATTAAATACTGAAATAGCTTGTACTGATCTTCTGCTACGGCAAAATGCAAAGGTGCTTGCCCGTACCAATTTTTTAATTTTGTTGATGTTGCACGATGAACCAACAACATCCAAGAGTTGCTTAACAATATCAAGATATCCTCCCATTGCAGCTGCATGAAGAGCAGTGTTACCTAGGAACCACTCGTCACTTGCCATAATATCTTTAACTTCGACAGTTTCTTCAAAGTCCCAACCAAATGTTTGTTGCCTAATTCACAAGCAAGGTGCAGAGTGCGACCCTTACCAAGAATATCTGTAAAGTAATATTATGAGCATCATTTCAAAATGGCGTAGTTTAGTAAACATACCTTTCATTTCTTGCACCTTAATATTCATTAGCTGAATAAACTCTTCAATATGTCCTCTCTCCCCCAAACATGAGCAGAAGCTACATGTATACATGATTGCATCGACGTAAAAGGTCGTGACCACCTAACTCAACAATCTCCTTGAACATGTTGCTCCTATTGAACCGAACAGCAAGGTGAATAGGGTTGTTACCATCGTCATCTGCATGTCGAATTGCATCTTCAGCTTGAGCACCTAATTCCAGCATCAACATACTAAAAATGTCACTATTGCCACCACGTACAACTGCATGAAGAAGGGTCGCGTTTCGTGTTTCTTTTTTAAAAATCCTTTGCTCTCTCACCAAGGTCCTGAATATGCCGACATTGCCACTTGCAACTGCTACACTGAGTACTGTTCTACCAATAAAATCTTCTTCAAGTATTCCATCTCGGACATGCCCACCTAGCTTCCATAAGATTAAATTTACAATGTCAATGTTATCACAACCGGCAACTTGAAGAACTGTCTCTCCCTATATATTTTTCGCGTGGAAGATATTGGGTGCTTGACTACCTAGAGCAGTCATCACAACCTTCACAATGTCAAGCTGACCAGAAATAGCAGAGCACTATGTCACCCTCACCATCCTTCTCACATATCACATGCTTTGCTTCGTTGCCAAGCTTGTCAAGCAAAATACTACGAGAACATCCTTCTTATCCTCATAGACAGCGCTACGCGAAGAACATTTCTGTTGTTAATGTTTTTCTCCTGGGCAGCATCTTTAGAACCTTGATCTCCTAGTCTCTCTAAGAGAAACTACACAATGCTAATACTACCTTTCTGAGCAGCTATATGAAGGATTCTGTCACCATTAATGTTCTTTTCTCGCTCAGCCTAGACATTGTCTCATTGAAAACTTCTACACCTGCAACAGCCCAATGAAGAATTGTTCTACCGGACTTATATGTTCAAAGAATTTCATCTTTGGCTTGATTGTCCAATTTAGAGAGGAAGATCTGGATAGCCTTCAAATTACCAATCTTGGTAGGTTGATGTAGAACTGTCTTATTTTTATTGTTTCATATTAAAATATCGATATAAACAAGGATACCAATAAGGGTACGAATAAAGAACATTAAAATTAATTAGATTCAAATTTAGTTTCCTTTATAATATAAAGGTTAAGCATTTCAGTTTCCATTTTACCCTATATCCTAACCTAACCTTAAATTAGTTGGAACAAAAATATATAATAATACAAACAAAGGGTATTTTTATATTTTTTTTAAAGTATAAGAGCATTATTATAAATTCAAAACCTTAAGGGCATTTTAATAAGTTTCCCTGTAATACATATATCATATATATATCATGTATGTATATATTAAGTATGGATATAATTGTATATGTTTAGAGATTAGGTGGATCTCTTGACACACATAATAACATATTTAATAAGAATTTACATAATAGTTTTACCTTTCTTCATAATTAAAAGACAAAAATGATGATGATAAGGCTCATGTTTAAAATTTTAGTGAAAGGTATTATTTAAATTATTTAATATTAATCACAATAAAATTAAATTTCTAGATTTAAATCTTCAAGAACAATAATAAAATTTGGTCTAAGAAGCTTAAATAAGAGTTTAAAGTTTGTTAGTTATTATGGAACTTGTTATATGAATGTAAATAAAAGGAGTAAATAAGTATATTAAATGATTATTTTTTTTATTTTTTATTTTTATACCAATTGTTAAAACTACTCTGAAATCGTTAATCATCCATTCATGATAAAATGTTCCTTTTGGTACAACTAGAGAGCATGATATATATATAAATTAATGTGATTACCATATTCAAGCATTAGGGAATATTTCTAAGCATTAGGAAAATTGTTTTTTCCTTACTTTAACACCCATTTATATAGTAACATTATTACTTTTTTTTCTTACTTTGACACTCTTTATATATAATTATGGATTTATTATTATGGGTTGAAAAGCTTATTTAATCTTCAATGCTTTATATCTACCACATTTAAACAAATCTATTAATATATTTAATCATATAGATTATATTTTATTTCTATTTTCATATAAGTAAATAGACTAGTATATTCTAATCATATATACTATATTTCCTACAATTTCAAACTTAAAAGAGATTGTATCTTATGTTTTAATTTTATATTATATTATATTAATATTGTACACATAAATAATACACATTGTGTTAAAATTTAAAATTGTACAACATTAATGTCATGTTGAATTTGTTATTAATGATTTGATTTAATTTATTCCATAATGAATTCATTATTTTTTTATATTGTTTAATCTATTCATATTTATTAAGGTTCTTTTTATTTACTTATTTGTTTCATTTAAGAACCTCAAGATAACATACAAAAAGATAAGTCAACTCATGGTGACATTTATATTTAAGTTAATATTATATATATAAAGAAAATGTATATTCTATTTAAATTATCCTAAACCAAATATAAATTGTTATAAATATAACACCATAAATATCTTTAGTAACTTCTAAAATATACCATGGTTAACTTCTATATATACTTTAGTTATTTTATATATCCTTCTCACAAGAAAAACTTTTTCAATTGCATAATATAAGTAAAGTGGCTTATTAGAACTCAACATCATCTGTGGCAAAACGAAACCATCATCTGGCTCCCATTCTCATTCTTACTTAATAATCAATTTATAAGGACCGAGCCTAATATAATAAACAACTTTACATATATTGAATCACATCTTATTGTATATTTATGTAATAAAAAGATTATTGTAAACTATTTAAAGTTCACTAATGAATATTTCAATCATATACTATATTTATTAGGGTAACTTATATATTTATTGTAGTTACTATATATTACTTTCTTTTATGCAAAAAAAGTAAATTTTCAACCACATGACATAAACAAGAACTTCATGATATTGGTTATCAGGTTTTAAACAAACTCTTAATAGAGTCTAGGATGGACTTCGACATTTATATTCTACTCCCTTTCTTACAAAAGAAAAATATTTCTTCATAACACAAAGAACTTTTTAAAATCTGTTAATTTAACACAATAACATATACGAGTTACTTGAAAGTCTTAAATTCATAATTAAAAAAAAAATAGTATATCTATTTTTATTTTTTAGTCTCAGAAAAAACAGCATTCAACTTTTCCTTATAAATGAATGGTAGTAATTATTCATTATTAATACATAATCCTAATTTATTAAGAAAGTTAAATAATTCAAAAAGCATAACATGATTGATGATTCATATAAAAGTTTGGTTCATACACTTGTAAGTCATTTTCCCTAAAAATAATTATATCACTTCTTTACTTCTTTATTGATACATAATTAACACCCCTTGTTAAACTCCCATTAAATTATTTATATGTAGTGACTCTAGACACATAATATAAGATTTCATTATTTTTATACTTTATCCCCTTACATGCAATTTTTTTTTCTTTGTCATTTTCATGTAATAAATTTTACTCAAAAATCAATGACAAAAGTAATAAAAATTAACAAAACAACATCAACAAAAATTAATAACATAACATATCATAAAACAACAAAATCAATAATATAACAAACTAAAATGGTGATGAAAACCAACATTATTACATGTCACAAAATTAATAAAAATTAATAGCATAACATATCACAAAAGCAATAAAAATTAATAAAGACAATAAAAATTAATAATATAACACATCATAAGGCAGCAAAAATTAATAATATGACACATTATGAAATTAATTACATTGAGCTATACTAATAGTTCCTCTTAAACATTATACTTAGCAGTTTCATTAATGTAAAGACCGTGATACAATATATAATAAATATGTAACAATTTCACCAATGTAAGGACCCTAAAATAAAATATAATAAAATATGCAAAAAAAAAAACAACAAGTGAATTTGAGATGCCCTTACATTCAAATTAAAGTTTATTTATTAAAAAAAAAGGTATATTCTTCAGCATATTTAAATTATCTTAAACCAAATATAAATATAAAATTAACCACACCATAAATATCATTAATAACTTCTAAAATATACCATAGTTAACCTTCTAATTACCTTATATAGAATATACCATCCATATATATCCTAATTACCATACAAGTATATATAATAAGTTAATGATATTAAAAAAACCATAATTAACGTAAATTAAAAATACATAAACTCTATATGTAATTTTTTATTTTTAAAACTTATTAAAAATTAACATATATCTACACTATGTAAATTAAAACTCAATTTAAGACCTTTTTATATTCTATTAACATGCATGTTGATGATAATCAGTTTATTTATTTTGTGTGAATTATAAACGAGTAGCAAACAAACCACTCACTAGAAAGACCCCAAGTTAATATTTTTTATAAGGTTTTAAAATAAATATTATATATTAGATTAGGAAAATACGGGTAAAAGGAAATTAAATTAAAATCCTGGTCAAAACAAGTAGGGTTAAAAGCAACATTATATTATACTGCAGGACGGCGATGACAACAAGCAATACAGTGAATTCATTAAGTTTAAAATTATAGTTAAAATATAATTCACATGTTTCAAAAAAACTCTTCGACCCGTACACTGTCGACGCATATATATGAGATAAAAGAGACTCCATTTAATTCGTTTCATAATGAACGTGTTATTTTTGGGTTGCTTTAATTTAATATTATTTATTAACGTGGCATTAATTATTTGTTTGTTCCATCCTAAAGTATAAAATATTTATATAGATAGATAGATAGATAGCAAAGTTAGATATTATATTAATGATATTTTATAAGAACCATAAGTTATACTAATTTTATAAGAATATGCTAATATTTAATTTTAAACCTTATTAAACCTTACCCATGTAAAAACCATATTGTCATTTAATCGTTATGTTACTTGGATTTACTCAAGTAGGTGTTTACATTTCAGTTGTAGATATTTCATGACTAGATAATAGTAGGAGTTTAGATCGTTGTTGTGAGAGATCAGTGAAATTATATTGTTAATCTCTTTCTTTGTTGGTTTGCAAACTCTAATTATCTGCGACTCAAAAATTCAGATGATCTGCATTAGTTTGATGCAGGCATATATATATATATATATATATATATATTTGATATTTAGATTAAAAACCATTCCCCAGTAGAACACATTGTTCAACCTTATGGCACGTACATGTGGTAACTGCTATAATGCAACAAATATATGTTAAAATCATAGTTATAAGTATCTGAAATATATATATCTATATACATATACAGATGAATTATATCTGTGAATTCCTTTTAATAAAACTAAAATAGTTTAAAAACTTCTCATGAATTTCTATTCCTAGAAAATTAAGAAAATTAAAACTTTTATGTATGTAGCTTTGAATCCAGTGGCATGCTGGATCCCTAGTAAAAATGGAAGTAATAAATGTAGTTTTAAAAACTTCCCGATCTTCACTGAACATCCCATATAAGTTGACAACGGAAGCGTTCTGTTTATGTATACCATACATCCATCACATACACCCATTTGTGTATTATAAATATGTATATGTATAATTTCGAAATGCTGAATCTACCATATAATTGATTAGTAATGATATACTGCAGTATTTATATTAACCATCTTATATGAATACAAAAAGCTTTACCTAAAGAACTTGATCCATAGATAATACAAACAGGAAACAAGCCAGACAAAACATAACGACGTGGAGTACGTGGTTCGAGCTATGCTGCGCCATCACCCTTTAATCCTCCCGCCTTTCCCATTAACTCATCTTATAACAGTTTAATTTAGAATCTGTGTATGTGCCTGCGTGCAATGTGTATGTGTGTGTGAGAGAGAAAGATGTGAAATGTTGTAACTAAAATGGGAATGATATATGAAAATAAGAAAATAAAAAAATCTTTAATTAATATTTTAAATATACATTTTAAAGAATATTCTTTTTTAAACATAAATTA
The DNA here is from genome assembly GCA_003024785.1 of Selaginella tamariscina. NCBI lineage: Eukaryota > Viridiplantae > Streptophyta > Lycopodiopsida > Selaginellales > Selaginellaceae > Selaginella > Selaginella tamariscina. The sequence continues at coordinate 292,698 of PUQB01000106.1, forward strand.
TTCTAAACATTATTTTTTATATTAAAAAATGTTAATTAAATAATTAAAATTGCTAATTATTAAGAAAATGTAAATATAAATATTCCCATTTTAGTTACAATGTTCATATAGAGAGACGAGGGCGAACGGTATTACAATTTGTGATATAGATGGAGTCTACATGTGTCTCTATCATTTGGTTCTAGTACTGGTATATCTATGATATTAAGTAATATAATTCATGTTGCACACACGCACACAGAGTTTATACACATCAATAGATACTCACCAATTGATTGAGAAGTTCGTTTTGGTACTTGGCTTCTTGGTTTATATCATTGGCTACCTGTAAGACAAAACTAAGTGGTATTAAATTTGCTTGTATTTAATATAATTTACATGTACTCTCTTTCGCGCTCTCTCTCTCTCTCACTCACTCTCACACACACACACACACACACGTGTTGATGGATCGCTGACGTGTGGGTATATAAAAACACATATTATATTTACTCCAGTCAAGGTGCTCCGCGGTCGATCGACGGCCGGACGGATGCCATTGTGAATGCGGCTAGCGAGGAGATGCTCGGCGGCGGCGGCGGCGTCGATGGAGGTATTCACACAGACCTCCCCCCTCTCTCTACATTTCTTGAGATTTTCCCTTTGCAATAGAATAATTCTGTGTTTCTGTATATATATAGCGATTCATCGGGCATCCGGATCGGAGTTGCTGCTTGCCGTAAGGTGCCGGAGATCTCTCCTGGCCAACTGGGTCTGCTCTACAAACTCCGTAAGTGTATACAAGCACATTTTTTATTATAGATTTTATTAAATTTAGTTTATTTTTATTTTTGAAAATGTGTGATTTTATTAGTTATTGGTATAGATTTAAGCTATTTTGTTCTACATATACGATTTTACTAATTATTCTATCAATCAAAATGAAATAAAAAAATGCTGCATGTTTTTTATTATCGCTTAATGTATGTTTGCATGTGTACATGGTATACATACATATCATATATGTTTGTAGTTGTTTATTATAGATTTTACAATTGAAATTTTCTGAAATATAATATATATTAAAAGAAAGAACTGATATACAAAAATGCTATTTTATTTATTAGTTCAAATGATAAAACTGCATTGTAATTTAGCTATTCGACTTTCCCCTGTTTTATAAATATTCTCTAAGTATAAATCTATATGTACACATTGCACACAGACAATTAGTGTTATGTGTAGGCATTACACACACACACACAACAATAAATAAATAATAATAATAATAATAATGTGTGTGAGTTCACGTCTGAAAGAATTTATGCAATGAAGTGTAAGTAACTAGTGTACATATGTGTATGATGTTCCCAGTATATACGTGTACATCTATATCTCTAATTCTTAAATAAATGATAATATTAGCTATTAATGAAAGAACAACATCTCTCTATTATTAAGTGTGTGTCTGTGTATGCTTATTTATTCATTGACATGTTTCCAGAGGTTCCGACCGCCGGTCGCTCATATAATCCACACAGTTGGTCCCATTTTCCGCATATCGGAGGCGGATGAATGCTCCAAGCATGTTCAATGCATACAGGTAGTTTTTATAATTATTTATACAAAAATTATATAATATGCAAATTATATAGTGTAAATGAGAAGATATATGATATTTTATCTTATATTGCTCTTGCTAAATAGAGTATACTCACATTATTTATCTACGCCATAATTATTACATTACATATAGTTTTCTAATATATTATATGTAAAATGTTTGTATATACAGAAATATTATTGATAAACTAATCGGGTTTTTAACTGATACTTGCAAGGGAAAAAGGTATCAACTACCTCTTTGGGGTTTATGGGAATGTTATATATTATATCAGATTAAAATGTTAATTTATATATTGATATATTGCAGTTACCCACTTGGTCCTGCAGCAAAGGTTGCCCTGAAGGCTGTCAAAGATAACTCCGAGGGGTTTAAGGAGGTAACTCCCGCGTGTGAGTGTTTGTTTGTGTGGTGTGTGTGTGTGTGTGAGAGAGAGAGAGAGAGAGAGAGAGAGCTAAACCATTGGCTTATTAGATGCTATAACAATTAACGTGTATGTAGTAGTATATATGAACTGTATATAAGAAGTTACAGTAGGAGATAATTAATACTTATACCTTTGTGGTTATGCTATATAATAACAAATATATATATATATATTATATATATATATATATATGTATATTAATATGATATATGCTATATTTGTGTAAATTATCCTACTATTGATGTTATTTATTTATATTTCAGATACATTTTGTGCTGTTTGAGACCAGTACATAGGATGCTTTCCTGAAAGACGCAGGGACCAACTTCCAGAAGGAACAGTGATATAATATTTGTGATATAAGTGTTTAAAGTTGTAAATAATGTAATTTACCTGTATGATAATCATTAGAGAGGACTAAACCAGTATTTATTTTTTAAATAATTTAATTATCATTTAAAACATTATGTCTTCAGGTTGCAAATAGTATCCCTTAATATTTGTTACAGTTTGTGATTGAAAATATACATATATGTGTATACACATTAAATAGCCTTTTCTTTAATATGCGAAATAGTAGAGACATAATATCTCACAAGGGTAAATGCGTGTATGTGTGTACCATATGCCTCTATATCAGTAAATTAAATAAATTGTATTGAACTGTTAGAATATTAAACCAAACACGTTATTATATATATATAGTTAATGTATGCTATATATCACACACACATTTATAATATTTATTTATTTATATATATGTATGCGCGTGTGTGTGAATTTGGATATATATTTATACATATATTTAAAGTTAGTGATTCCTGCAAATTAGTTATGACATTTGGAAATATCACAAAGTCTGTTGGCAAATGTGAATGCGTAGATAGAGGTACATATATATATTTATATATAAAATTAAATAAATATATACATTATAATATTTTTATGTATTGAATTTCTGTTTTAATTAGTAATTTACCTCTTTATTTTAACCATTCATTTGGCTGCTGGAGCTATGTGCCACAACCTGCCAGAGATTACTATTGGAGTTAGGTGTCTGTGTATAATATTTCTTAAGTAAAATTTTCATTTTATCAGTTTTACTGCTAATAGATATCCATACACATATATTTCAAAATAATATAAATATATATTTCTAATACAGATTTTAACCCAGTCACTGGCTTTATTAGAATGTTATATTTAATGAGGTGCTTAAGTATATAATATAAAATTGACATGTATATCAGAGGGCGTACACACACACAAGTTAGGAAAAATGGTTGCATTACATACTCAGCACACATATATGGCACACACACACACACACACGTATTAGTTACAAAACATATATACTTAAAACAATTGTAAACATTATTATTTAACAATGTTAAGTAATCGAGGAATAAAACACTAAATCTAAGCAGAAATTACATTATATATACATATGCATTTATAAATTCATAAAAGTAATTAGAAGTTATAAAATTATAATACATTAAACAGTTAATCTTTTAAATATTCAAAATTTTATAGAGGACACACACACACACGTGTGTGTGTGTGTCTGTATGTGAATATACATCTACACAGATGTGTAGATGTTAAATAAGTTTCAATACATATATATTTACATAAGCATGCATATATGATTTATTTATTTATATATTCTATTTCTTATAAATAATATTTTAATATTTTAATATAGAATATATCAATATATTTAGATTATATTAAGAAACATAAGTATTTTCATTTAAAATAGCAATTTTAGGATAGCGCTATATATATATATTTATTTATTTATTTATTTAATTTATATATCAATTCACAAAAGCAAAGAAATATACAAAAGAAAATATTTCAAATTTAATTTAGTAATACAATATTACAAAAGTATATATAATATATTTCTGTGTTGTTACCTATGTAGAAGTCGGAAGCCTTAAGATTTAATATCTTCCATCTAAGATTTGGCTTTGTCATCTCTGCTGCTAAGTTTGCCATCTTCTCTTCGGCTTCGTGTATTGTCTTTCTTGCAAGCTCCTTCTTGTGCTTGCTTCTTAGTGATTCTCCACTTTCCTCTAACCTCTTCTGTTAAACTAATCAATTATTAATCACTACGTTAATCAATCATTACTGAATAATCTAATCTAATACATGCATACCAAAGCAAAAGTGGAAAACTAGCTTGTGCCGTATATATGTATGTATTATATACGAGTTCTTACAATCCAGCTTAACTAACTCTCTCTGTCTCCCACACACACACACACAATGTGTGTGTGAGAGAGAGAGAGTGCATATATGAAGACTAGTTACGAGTATATAAGATGAGTTAATCTATTAATTAGTAACTAAGCTATAGAGAGCATACCTGGTTCTCTTGCACCGCAGCCGTAGCCATGTGCACGGTTAGAATGCAGACTCACGCTGTTCCAACTCGTATTCTGTGTCCATTAACTTTGATTGTGCTTCACTGTATCGCCGTCTTAACAATTCATGTTCCTCTCTAAGCCTATTTACTTCCTCTCTTGCTGTTTGCAGCTCTTTTGTAAGTTGGTCCTTCTGCCTCTGCTTAAACATTGACTATTAGTTGTGTGTGTGTGAGAGAGAGAGAGGGAGGGGAGGGAGAGACAGTCGGACACTTAATAGATACAGTATTCTCTCTCTCTCTCTCTCTCTCTCTCTCACTCACTCACACACACACACACACAATGCAACGTACCTCACAGTCTTTGAGAGCTGTATTAGTATCTTCAAGGTTTAATATCTTTATATTTTGATGCTCGCTTTAGTCGACTTAGAACATCATTCTTCTCTAAGACGGCAGCATCTGATACAAAAGCTTGTAAGTTTTGTAACTATTTAAAACATTATATTATTATGCAGTATTAATATGCATGTGTGTATATATACATATATTCAGTGATATATGCCGTAGTAAAAAACTGCTATGGATTAGTAATTAAACTAGATTAATAATTAGTAAAATAGTAATTAAATTAGTAATTAAACGTTTCAGTAGTATTTTTCGACTACGGATTTAATCACTGCATATATTGTACGTTCTCACCTGTTTCTTGTTGGCATGCTTTCGCCCGTCTCTTGTATATCCCTCTCTTTATCCTTCATTGTGTTTTCAAGACTGGCAATCTCCTTTCTAAACCCCTTAGCCACCACTTCTCCCTACAACAATGAAGATATGTACGCATCAATCAATAAATATTTATTTTGAAATGGAATATGGTAGACCACCTTCTACATGACTATATAAATAATGTATGCACAAAGATCACTTGTTATCCAATTAGTTCAACTTTTAATAGAGAGAGAGAGAGATCATTACAATATTCCATATAAACATCATATAATCATCATTTTAAGCAGTAGAATATAATAGATGTGTGTGTACTATACCTGCTTTTTACGGTCTTTTAGCTGTGTTTCAAACGAGGCTTTCAAGCCAGTATGCTCCATACGAAGCTGAGAGAGTGCATTTTCCGTATCTGACATGTCATTTGCCAGACGAAGGTTCAGTTCCTGTGCGTAAGCCAGGGCTTTCTCCTTTCTGTCCGAGCATATTCCTCTGCATTACGAATAATATCCGCCTTCATGGATTTCGCTTGACTTTCTAGTTCAATAATCCTCACTGTGTCCGTGCTTTCCTCGTACACGTTTTCACAATCTATCTGTAAGACGATAAAACCATATAAACGTAAGTTATGTATATATAATATGTATAATACGTATAGCTTATATATATTATATATACAATTAAATAATATTTGTTAATTAAGCTTACCTTGATTTGTGTTTGGAGGTCTTCACTGAGATTACATGATTGTAACCTCATGTTTCTGAAGATTTCAATATATATTTCTTTTGCTGTTAAATCCAGTTGCTTACTTGAACTTAAGCATTGCTGGAGCTGTTCAAATATAGTGGACAGGTTTTGAACTGCCTCCCTTAGAAACTGCTTATCTCCTGTGCAGCTATATTAAGCAATTCCCTATTCATTAGTTAATACTCAGCTCTTAACTAATAGATAAGTGTATATGTGTGATGTATGCATGTATGTATGTTTATATGTGTGTGTGTGTGTGTGAGTATATACCTTCACCCAAAACGTCAGTATCCACAACATTATCAGCCTTTACGAAGTTTGAATGCAGACTATCAAGTATATTTGATAGTTTATTAACTCCTTGGTTTGAAGAATTATATATTAGTATATAAATTTAATTTTAAGTAATAATGCATAGTACCTGTCTAAAAAGTTGTGTTCTTCGTGAACCATGACAGGTTCCTGCAAAGCTTATAAAGTTAAATAAGAACCTCGTGAATGAACTACACAATGTATCCAACTCAACTACATTGTCAGCCTTATCTTATCTATGTCTATATGTACATGCATGTGAGTCCGTGTGCGTGCATGGGTGTGTTACCCTAACCAGTATAAAGTACAATACACAAACTACAATATGACATCATTAAACACTTGAAAACAAGTAAATAATATGAATTATATAGTATTTTCTATGAAACAATACAGTGCAGTAATTACAAAAGATGAAGAGGAAAAAAACACACACACACACACACACATATAAACCATGTATGAACTATATCTGTTTATAATGCGAAACCAAAGTAAAACAAAACAGTGTACTCTATAAAATTGTATATATCTATGTAAAACTACACTATAAACAGCCATAGAGAACAACACTATAATCTACAGTAACATTTTATAGTGATGATTCTACTTACTAAGCTGCTGCTTGAGAGTAGCAATCTCCTTCTTCAAGCTCTCATCCTTTTCATCCTGCATATATATAAATGTATAGAAACATCTGTATCTCGACAAACATACAGACGCAAACACATAATTTCTGCTTTGGTTCTCGGAAGTAGATACTAATGTATCTTGACTAACACACAAGCGTAGACACACATAAACACGTACCGTTCGCTTGCGTTCTTGGAAAATGGGTGAAAAGTAAATACTTGAGTATCCATGGGGAAGACTACCTGTCCAGCGTGGAATCTCCCCAATGTGCCCCTCGTTCTTAGTGTCTTCCAGAAGATCACTAAGCCTATGATTTTGAAACTCAGCTGCAGCGAGTTTTCTGTCCATTTCGTAGAGGACTTCTTGTTGCTCTTCCACTTGTGTTCAACCACCATTTTTGTCCATATGCTACCCAATAAAGTCATACGTACATGTTTCCGTGAAGTAACATTGTTTCACATCTATACATGCACATGCGTGAAACATGCATAGACACCTTTATAGATTGTGTGTGTGAGAGAGAGAGATGATTCAGCACACACACACACACCACACATAATACCTTTGTCCGCATGCTCTGCTTCATCTTGGACAATGCGAGCATCCGTTTCTCTTGAGCTTATCAAGTTCGATTCTGTTTCTGTGTGCCGTGTGTTATGTGTGTGTATGTATGTCTGTACACTATGTACACACGATTTTAGTACCTTGTTCTGTTGGATATTCACCAGGTTGTGTAACATTAGCCTCGAGTTCTATTTGGCTCATTGAATCCAATTCTGCTTCATTATCTCCTCAGAATTACCATACACAAGCACTCACTTCTCTCACACACTCACACAGACACACACGCACACACGTACCTTCGTTAGTGTTGGGGAGAAGTTTGCAACTCGTCTTTTCCTGAATTTACCATAGCTCGAAACTCCTGCATATTCCTTTCCACTTCACTTTTGTGCTCTCGTCCTTAGTGTTCTGCAGCTCCAGCAGCTTCAAGAGCCTGAAGAAATGCCCCAGCTCCACTTGCACCTCGAACTTCAAGTGGAGGTTCTCACGCTCGTCTAGTAGCTTTCCAAGCTTGTCAATTATGTTCTAAAATAATGGTAGAAGGCATAGAAACCATTAATAAAACTATATATACATATTTATTTATACACAGACATTAATGTATATTAACTTACAATGTATTTACAGAACTTAGAATGGCACTCACACAAGTGAACACACACACACACACCTGCATGCTATAGCTTGAGTTATTTGGCTGTTTTGAGAGTTTATCCTTGAGATCGTCGAGCTCTTTCCTATGTCTTACTAGCCTGGATTTCTCAGATTGAAGTAGCCTTGCAAGCTCTAAGTGCTTTACCTTCCCTGAACGGGGATTTTCTCGTAGAATCCCAACCTCTCCTCCAGTAGAATTCTCAGCTTCACCTCAATTATCTTAAAAAGAAACAATTAGTTAAGTAACATAAAATACCGATTAAACAAGCAAGCTTTGTGTGTGTGTGTGTGTAAACATATATAATTATACAAGAGAGATATGGAAATATATTACTAAAGAATGAGTTATATTATGAAATATACTCGTTATATTTATTTCTACATTTTACATTATCAAAATTGTATTAACCGAACGGCCAATGTCAAACAAAGTTCGCGTGTCTATGTTTATGTGTGAAATACCTACATGTATCAATATACGTGCATTTACTTGCATATGTCAAACAAAGATAGTCGTTTATGGCATACAATATGTAAACTATATAGTTTGCATATAATGTATAAACTATACAAGATACGCTATATATAAAGTATGAAATCTACCTGTATAAATTCTTCTAACAGTGATAACGTGCCGCATGGAGGAAGTTCTTCAGTATAAACATCCACTTTTTGATGGTTTTCATGTTTGGTATCCGCTTCTTCTGAGAATATGCTCCTCTAGCGAGAGTATATTCACTTTCCAAAGGAACAGGAACACCCACTTTGTTCTTATTCTCTCGAAATTCTGCTCTCTGTTGTCGAATCTTGCTTCTAAAAGTGCTATCTCATCTAGCAAAAAACCGCACCCTTTCCTGTATATATAGCAGAATAAATAAATAAAAATTTAATTAACTAATTAACATTTTAATAAAACCAAATTTTACTTTTGAATCAGGTGGTCCTTGGTTCTCATCTTGCATACGAGCCCAGAAGTTATATAGTTCCCATTGAATTACTTGCCTCTCAACCTAGTTAAATCAAGAAAATGTCAAACAATGTAAATATACAATATACAAACATATGTAACGTAAGTTTACGACTAGACTTGCATATAAAAATATGAAATAACAAGCTGCATTGCACAAAAGGATCATTTGCTGGCAGTAAATGCAAAACTTAATTTTTTTTTCTAATACAGGTATATTATAAAATATATGAGCATGTATGCAATATGTAAACATATAAACACATTGATACTAAAATAGGCTTGGTTGACTTAATAATTATTTATTTTTTTGAAAACAAGCTTTTCAAACTGACATAATTTGATAGCCTTCGTTCCATCCTCCGCGCCTGATTGAATTTTTTTAACATTTTGGTTTAAATTATGAAGATTTGTAACATATGAATACATGTAATGATTTAACTTGGAAGTTTGACATATCGATTAAAATTGCGTGATTTTCTATACCCATCATGTCACATAAATAATTAAATAATTCTTAAAATGTTAAAAGTTAAGCGGATACATAAATAAAAGTTACATAAATGAAGATATCTGAGTGCTTGCGTGCGCGTGTATGTATTATAGCTATAGAAATAAACAGAAAATACAAAATTTTGTGAAAATCTGAGAAAACGTACAGAAAATGACGGCAAAGGGATGGAAAAAACAGTAGAATATTGAATAAAATTAATTAAATATTATGATTTCTTCATAAATGCGAGAATTTTTGTGAAAAAAAATGGCGCTTACCTGAAGAGAAAGAACAGATTGAATCTGAACCGCATGGAAATAAACGGCGGATCGCGATCACATATGCGTTTTAGTGTTGTTCACGGTGTGAGAGAAAGAATTCCAATACACGGCGGGAAGCTGCTCCCACCGTTCGATCTATCTCCCATCTTCTCGCCATTTTGGAACGAGTTGTCTTCCGCGTTCGGAACGGACATAAGATGAGCCGTCAGCTAGCATTCTGCCATGTGGCATGCTGCTCGCCACGTCGGATTCAACGCTCACGACAAAACCAATGCTTAATATTAATGTGAAAGATACATTAAAGGAATAACATATTCGTGTTCATATATTTATATTATATTAAAACCTTAAATAATTTTAGAATTTATTTTTAAATATATGTAAATGCAAACAAGCAATATGTGCTGAATGAGCCTCGGTTTTGATAAAACCTTTTAAATAAAGCATATAAACTTTTAGAATATAATTCATTACAAAGTTAACCGAGTTCATGTTAAAACATATAAAACTTCCTAGTTTTATAAACTCGTCTGCGAGCGGGAGACTGTGTGCGGGTTCGAATCCGACTCGAACGCCTTACTGGAGTAAACTCAATGTGCTCATTCCCTGTCCCCTGAAAATCAAATAATACATATATGTAAATGTATAAATGTATGTAAATACATATATAATTTTTTTTATAATAAATAATGATTACCTGGTTGACTAAAACTTGTTTGTACGCAGTGAAGCTACCGTACGGAGAGACATTGACTTCTTCAGGACTGACCAACCAACTCCCAAGTGGCATTGACATTACTGGAGTCTTACTCAACGACTTGACTGGTGTTGACTAGGATTAACCCGTACGGAATGCTTGACCAAGGCCAATAGGACAGGAAGCGCTAGCACTGTAGCTGCTAGCCAGGAAGCTGAACCGGACCAAGGGAGGATCTCACCCGTGGAAACCAGCCTTGGTAAGTAGAATCCAACGGTGCTGGGATCTTCATCTGGTTCTCGTTGCTCTAATATATATTGATACCCACATTCTGATGTTGTATATATACATGTATGAATAAAGTACAGGAACTGTAAACGAGGAAAACAATTTGGAGGTCAGAGAAGAGCTTATTAGCATTAATCCTCTTTCTAAACACGATTTAGACACGGTTGTAGTGTTACGACTTCCGTACTGTTTGAGAGTTCCGTACTCGCTATAAGAGATGAGAACTGTTCGAAGTCATAATAGTCGATATCTTCACGCTCCATGACTCCAAATACCTCTGTTGTACCTCTTCCTCGTTACCGTACACGATTGCTGTTAAAAGAGCATCTAGCTCTTTAGAATCTGTCTTAAACCCAGCTGTCGTGTTACCAAAACCGGGGATGACGTCATAATCCCCATTCCTCCACGTCGGCAAAACCTCCCTCGAGTTTAGGGAGAATTTCCCCCGTTTTCCACCTCTGGAATAGCCTGAAGAGAGGGGTTTCCCCTTTGGTTACCATTGTCACAATGGAAACTGCTGCCAGAGCTCCCAGCAGTAGCAAAAACTATTGTGCATGATGAGGTTCGAGCCTTTGACTTTTCTGCTTGGAAATTCCCATTTCTACATAGAAAGATATTGATTATGCGTATATAATAAGAATATCGAAGCCAATGAGTTCGTTTAATACATATCACACATGTGTACATACGTAGATACAAAGATACAAAGATATAATATAGCATAACAATATGGAACTGTAGTATTACCTGTTTGTGGTTCTATTTCATCCGGCAATGCCTCCAAACAGCACTCTTTGAACACTGTTCCTCAGGCAATACGATCGTCTCCTTCTCTCTGGCTTCCCGTCTTCTTCTTCTTCAGGACAAGGTATATGCTTTTCCTTTTCTGGTATATGCTCTTCCTACTCTTTCTCTCCAAAATCATCCACCAGACTCTGTCTGCCCTTCTGCCAGCTCAAGACTGCTGAGTAACTGCAGCCTCCAATCTGGACGATATCTCAGAAACTCCGGCCTTGGAGTCCGTAAGTTCACCTTCGGATCATACTCATGATGCTCCTCCACCTGTGTTTCGTACCCTTCGTCTTCTGAATCATCAAATGTGTAACCAACCGTACTAAAGGGACGAACCCTGTGTTTCCCCTTCGTACCACGCCAACACAATGGTACATCCGACAAGGACTTCGGGCTGCCTCCTCACTACTGCTGGAACTCAAAGAAATGATCAACAGACCTTACCGGAGATACCAGCGGAGATGTGTAGTCGGTGGGCAAGTCCAGCAGGGAACAGTTACTCTCCGCCAGAATTCTTCGTACAACGTGTCTTTGTTTCAGTAGACCTGCATTGTTTTCCTGTCTCTGTGGCGTCTGTTCGACGATTCTCTTTTAAATCTTCGTCAAATGGTAACTCGTCAAGGTCCATTCCAGTAGCTGGAGACAAGTCATATTCAGTATATTTATATATATAATGTGTGTCCGTGTGCGTGTGGGACGTGTATATTATGTATTGAACTGCCTAACAACCAACCATCAGTACAGCCTATATATGTATATATATGGTCGCTAATGATACTTCAGTTCTTTAGTTCTCTTGTTTGAGCATCAGCACTGAGCAATTGGTATCATCAATCATATTCATATTAATACGATGGTATCATCAAATCATATTCAATATTTTAATTATTACTCTATAATTCTAATTTAAGAAATTTTAAACTTCTTTAAACCTGTAATAAATAAAACTTAAATGTTCACATTTGTCATTAATCAATAAATAAAGAATTTAAACCTAAAATAAAATATTTTAAATAATTACATTAAATAAAATATAATAATGTTTAAAATATAATTATATCTTAAGAATGAATGGATTAAATTTTATCATACATAGAAGCAAATGTTTAACTATTTAAATTCTTAATTTGAATATATATATAACCTATAACACAATTTAACAAGGTTATTCTTCACAGTTTGAAGCTTTGATATGAACTATAAGATTTAAAATATTATAATTCTAATATATTATATACTAATTTATTTTTAATGAATGATATATAAATATACATATTTGTAATTGAAATTTCATGTTTCACACATAATTTGAATTATATTTATAAATAAGTCAATTTATGTGTGAAACATGAAATTTTCAACGAGCTGAATATTATTAAATTTTCGAATAAATATTAATATCAAATATTTATTTTCAATAAGTTTTTGAATAACACAACTTAATCTATAGATAAGGTAATGTTCTCTGTTTAGGGTAAAGAAAGGGTTCTAGCTATGGCGATGGATCTCCTGGCGGTGTGCGACCGACGATTACACAGCAGCAGCGGAAATGTGTTGATTGTGGCAATACTGCATCGGGCAAGTATGTTCTCTCTCTCACACATACACGCCATTTTTAAAAATCTTCCATATGAGCATTGAATTGTTTTCCAGGTGTGAGTTTCGATGTTGTGGAAACGGACAAATCCCTGCCAAGTTCATTGTATGCATAACATAACCATAACCTATAGCGTTTATATGTATTATGCTTGTATGTATTATCTATACCTATAGCGTTTATATGTATTATGCTTTGTATTATGCTTATTATGTATGTATGTATGCTGACAGGGTTGAAGCAAGGGGTAAATTCAGTGAATACTACAGACCCACAGACCCGTCCGCAATATCAATGGCCTCCAGCAGCAGTCCCTGGAATGTAAGTTATCACAAAACCGAACGTAATTCTTACATGCTTTGTTTATTTCTTGTAAGTAATCTTATTGTTATGGTTTAAAAGTTTTTATTCCAGGTGTAAGCAGCATGGCCAGCTTACATATTTAATGCTTTAAATATTGAATTAAAAAACTTAAACAACAGAGAGAATGATTTATTGTAACGTATGGGTTTTCTTCTAGGGGAATGGTGCCACCACAATATGCCGCGTCCAATGGCTTCGGGCCCATCACCTTGCGGGAATCCTGCTGCCATGAATCCTCCCACAGTTTACCGTGTACCACCTTACAGACAACAGCATTTCATGTGTTTGTGTCTGTCTCCAGTGTCTAGCAAAATTTATATATAATATATATATATATATAAATACATACAAGTGCACCTTTGTATTTTTATTCCTAACGATATATAATTCTTATGACTATTTGTAAGACATTCAGATGTGTATTATATACGTGTGAACATGAGATGTATGAACATACATGAGATATGGGAAGTACTAGTTGTGTGTGTATGTGGGTGTGCGATGAGAGGGTATGGACATCTCTTTCAACGCATGACCATTTTTCACTCTTTTATAATACAGGCAGTGAAAATGCAGACATCACCGGCTCCTGAACAGAGGCTCAGAAAGAAGCTAGGCTTGAGAAAGCTAGGAAAGCTTTTCTTATCGAACAAAGGTTTGGTTTTGTGAATAATCAACTGAACGCTAAATATATACACTTTAACATATACAGTTACGCGCATCTACATCTGTAAATATACAATGGAAGATGAAAAATAAATACTATACGTGAATGATGGTAATAATTGTTATCCTGTATTTTAGGAAGCCCTTATGGCCAATTCCTGCACAAGATGCAGAAGAGCTATTTTGAAGATGAAGCTTTTGATCGTTACATGAGAACTGCCAGTTTATTAGAGGAAATAGTTGGATCAGGTATTTTGGACGCACATGTATACATACTCATATGCTTGCATATGTATGTTATATGTATCGTCAGATGAGGAGCTGGATGTCGAACCTATAGTCTCAGAAAAGGATGGACGCTTGCTAGAAGCTGTATTACACGACATGATTCGAAAAACAGGGAGCTACAAAGGCAGAAGTTACAGAGAGTGATCACCAAAAGCTTTCAGAAATGGAGGTATATAAATTTATATGTCATATGTATATACGTATACTTCCTACAATCTATACATTCTGTATTTAAATATAAATATATTGTTAATGTGTATATTGGTTTAGGAAAAAGGAGGGGGATCAGAGACTATGTTGGAGATAAGAGAGTTTGGTTTTGGAAGGAGGGACACGAAAAGAATGAAGGTACAAACCTCAGATGGCAAGGAGCGTTTACGGTACGTATGTATGCATTGTATACAATATGCATGTAGTTATGACAAGATCATATATACAGTGTATATATGCATTCATATAATTTATAGTATATACATAATCTATAGTACACACACACACACAATTACGTAGTTAAAAACTTCTACTTCATTATATTCATACGAGTTCTTTCTTTGCTGTTACAGATGCAGACATACACGTGTATTTATGTTTAACTACGCATACACTGTATATGGACCAATATTCTACTCCTATGTCTTTATAGCATACTATATACTATATATGATATAATAAATTTGTCATATAAAAAGTATACATACAGTATAGCCATGTACTCTAATTATGCTTATTTCATATCCTTTTATGTCATACATAAACATTATACATGTATATAGCATACAAATAAGACATTTATACAAGTATATAATCTATATGTATGTATATGCACACTAAAGTTATAATTCAGATGCATTAATGCATGGGAAGATATTTTCCAAGGGATTGATCAATGACGAGTACAGGGGATGTAGTCTTCTCTTGGATTCATATAAGGAGAATTTCGGCCATGATCTTGGACACTCATTGCCACATTTGATTAGAAAAGAGGTCTGACATCTATATATACATGTCTTAATATACTTCGCAGAAAGTACCATTGAACAGAAAGTGCTGGATGCAGAACACTAAAAGGGCATACAACAGAAGGTTCTCTCTCTCTCTCTCTCTCTCACACAACACACACACACACAATGTATATTAAGTTATAAGATATCCTACCCATGTCTTTGTACAGCAAGTATACAAAAGACGTAGAACAAATGTATATGAAGGGCCTAGAACAGAAACGGATACAAAAGAGCTAGAACGAAAGAACAAAAGGTGGTTGGACAAATGGAGGTCGATAAGGTGGCAGATGGTGTTATTTCGAAAAACAAACTACAGATGAAAGGTATTACTTTTAGTTTGTTAATGGTATTGCATATACATGTGTGTGTGTATCAATTTTGCACACACACTGATACAATGTTATTTTAATACTATGAGACGCACCTAAATGCTTCTTTAAGTCCAAATTGTAATGATAATCTATTGTTTTCTGATATTAATCATATCTGTAGAAGGTACCGAAGCCCTCGCTACAAAGCAGCAGGGAGCAGTAGAGAATCCAGGTAAACATATAGTACACATTTACATATATGTGGATTTAATAACCAATATCAATCATTATTATCCACTGCGAGAGAGTGAGAGATACATACTTACACATGATCAATGCCGGTTGTCAGATATATCTGTGATGTGTGTTGTGTACATGTCTCCGTATGTGTGGAGAGAGAGACAAAGAACACCTAGACATAGAGGAAGAGGGGAGGATGCAGAATGCACCGAGGCTGCCAGTGAGAAGGCTAGTTACGAACGTGATCAAGCAAAAGCCTGTTAAAGGGGGTGTGGTCTGTTCCAAAATTGAAGTTGACGAGCAAAGCCTGGCTAGAGTTTACAACATCCCCATAGGTACTACTCACTAGAATCACTTTGATAGCATCATTCTTTTTGTTAGAATTAAACTATCTTGCATGTGTACAAATCGATGTTAATGCATACACATATACTATAAAGCTAATATGTAGAGACACACATGCATATGTAAACGTAGAGAGCCACAGTTTTTAAACTTCTGGGCAAGACCCGCTTGGCAAATATATGTAATGGTGCTGTATCACACACAACACACACACGCATGCACAGACATATATTTCTAAATGCTAAACTGTGCACACGCCAAAATTTTGTTATTGATTATATATGGTGTGAATTTTTGTTACTTCTCTGGCACATTGTCCTTGTGAGTGATCATCAAGCCCAGAACCTCGGTCTAATAAAATAAAAATATATATAATAATAAACTTAAAAAACATTTTTATATCACATTACATGCGCACGCACGCACACACACACGTGTGTGTGTATGTGTGTATATCCAAAGGGGATCGTCAAACAAATATTTCCTCCTCTGTACAACATTTAATTAAAACATATAATACATGCATTAATATGTAATAATACACGTGATGGTTTAACAGTATGTATTACATTCATCATGTGTTTAAAAAGTGTTTAAAAAAAAATTGCGATAACTTGGACTTGTATATATAGAATTTATTTCCTAGGTGTATCAAATTGTGTAATATATTTAGTCGCAATTAACCGAATGTATTTTAAATCGGAGGTTATTGCATTTCAAAATGACTTATACAAATATATAATTATATGAATGCAATTCTTCCTTACGTGCTGCTTCCATAAATCTCCATTGCAAGGGCCTGTTCCGCTGAAATATCTTCCGTTACGGGATTATCATGTTAACTCAGAAGTGCGTAAAATATGCAGACACATACATTTACATTTATAGCAATTACATTCAGCAACCATAACTTTATTATGCCCTGTGACATCCTCTCTTAACCCTCAATTGAAATGTCGATGCGGCTCTCCTCCTTAGCAAACGGTTCATCCCACAGCCCATCGTCCCAAACATACTCCCGAGGAACATAGCCATCCGAATCCAAAATGCGGGAGCGGATTGAGTAGTGCTGCTTCTTGTTCCCTCCTGCTAAATCGCTCTTAGACTTTCCATTCTCCCCAGCTTCAGCACCTTCCACATTGGTCTCGATATTGGTCTCCATATTAGTGTCCATATTAAACTCCTCCATATTAACTTCGGTATTAAAATCCATAAACTATAAGGTGTAAGAACGCGAAGAGTCTTGCCAGCAAATTTGACGAGCATGTTTACACAACAAGATCCTCCAATGAGTGTTGTGACTATCATATTAGCTCGTAGCTTGAGCACCTGTGGTAACACCGCAAAGCCAGCCGATGCAAAAGCAGCAAGAAAAAGGGTTATGGAGAAAACAAGGTAGAGAGCAGCTTGAACTAACAACCTCTTCATACTCAACCACTGCCAAATCGATAACCGCCGCACGATCGGGTAACACCCCGGTGATCCCAGCCAGAGCACTGGTCATGCTAAAAAGAAGGATAAGCTGTTTAACACCCAAAATGTCTGCACGTCTGCCCTGTAGATGGCCACATACTTAATATCTGGATTTGGGTCGCGGTTGCTCATGGGATACTGAAGTGGGGGTTGTAACACACCGGAAAATGTGACCGTTGCAATCAATGCTGCTCCAATCAAGATTCCATTGAGTGCATCAATGTATATATCCCGATTCCTTTGCAGGCTCTTGTCGTGCTTATTCCACTCAAGGCAGCCCTCATAATATTTAGTTGTTGTTGCATACGAGTAAGCTGGCTTTCCAAACCTGTCGACCACATACTGGTTGCACCTTTTGTCACCACAAAGCTCTTTGACTATGTCCTTGTCACCAAAGATGACTGCCCAGTGTAAAGCTGTCCGGCCAGTGCGCTTGCCCACGTTGTTGGGATAGCCCTCTAGCACCACCATCCACTATGCTTGTGTCTTTAGGTTGGCTATCCGTTGTTTTAAGGACTGAAAGCTCCTTAATGAACAGTACCATGTTGGATGTTGACTCCTCTTCAGTTGATGTTGATGTATGGAGTACCTTTTGTTCTGTTTGGAGATGTGCCATCCAGTAAGCCAGAGGTACATCTTGCATAAACTTATCAAAATTTTCAAACTCGAGCTGATCCATCCACCTTAGGTTCTTTAGTTTATTCTTCATTGTCTTCTTTAGGTTGGGGTCGGCATTTGTCATTCTAGAAGATAATTCAGCTTGCAGTATATCATGTACCTGAGACGGTCGCATGTGTTTCACCAAGAGTTTCGCAAACTCTAAGCTTTTTTTGTCCTCACTCTGGAGCACTCTGTTGAAACTGAACGTTAGTTGCTTATGAAGCTCCTCATTTTCTTCCATTACTGCCAAAAATGTCTGTGCCACACCCACCCTACTTTCGTCAGCATTGGCACGCATAGCAGCAAATTCCAATGGTCGAGATTGATGCAACAACTCCTGCATAAATGTTATGTCTTCGACCTCTTGTAACTCATATGCAAGTTTTGAAGCTGAGTTAGCATCACCATAGGCAGCCACACATGAAATCAAACTGGAACACAGACTCAGATTTCTATCAGAGACTCTTTTCAACGTCTCCTGGCATGCAACATCCAAAAGTTTGCCATCCAAATTTTGCCATCCAGATTCAAATGATGTTCAAGAGACTTCTGGATGTCATCTGTAAATGGATTCTTTCCTTCGTTAATATGGGCAATCACCAAAGTTTTCAATACCCGATGAGAACGTTCCTTGTTGTAGTTACTGCGACGAGAACCTAGAAATGACCAAAACCAAGGCGCCAACTTTTCCACTTTGTCTTTTACTTCCAAATCAAGTCGGTACTTACTGTTCTTTTCTGCTCCCAGTAACCAATCAATAGCCTCTACGTTGCCATTCCATGCCGCATAATGTAAAGGACTAAGACCAGCCGAGCCCGTTAACTTGTTAATATTGTAGCCCGTCCCAAGAGTCACTTATGAGTTGTAAAACACGTTGAGATGCGCTTCTAGCAGCAAAATGCAATGGTGTCACGCCTGCATATCCTCTTGAGCTGGATCAGCACCTTTTTGCTTAATTAAATATTGAACCAGATCATAGTTGTCTTGTGCTACAGCAAAATGCAAAGGTGTTTGACCGTACCAATTTTTTACTTTGTTGATGTCGTTGCACGACGAACCAACAACATCCAACAGTTGCTTAACAATATGAAGATCTCCTCCAATTGCAGCTGCATGAAGAACAGTGTTACCTAGGAACAACTCGTCACGTGCCATAATATCTTCGACAGCTCCTTCAGTATTTTGATTGAGCAAAGTCTCCAGCATATACTTGTTGCCTAATTCACAAGCAACGTGAAGAGTGCGACCCGTGTCGAGAATATCTGTAAAGTAATATTGTGAGCATCAATTCAAAATGGCGTAGTTTAGTAAACGTACCTTTCATTTCTTGCACCTTGATATTCATTAGCTGGAATAAACTTTCACTATGTCCTCCCTCAGCAGCTACGTGTATGGGTGTTGCATTCTTGTTGTTGCGTTGACGTAAAATGTCGCGACCACCTAGCTCAACAATCTCCTTGATCATGTCTCCTACCCAACCAAACAGCAAGGTGAAGAGGGTTGTTACCATTCTCATCTGCCTGTAGAATTGTATCCTTGGCTTGAACACCCAATTCCAGCATCAACATTTTAAAAATGTCACTATTGCCACCGTTTACAACTGCATGAAGAAGGGTCTGTTGTTTTTTTCTTTTTTAAGAATCCCTTCCTTTGCTCTGTCACCAAGCTTATCCATGAGTGTCTTGAATATACCCACATTCCCTTTTCAATTGCTTCATGAAGGACTGTTCTACCAATAGAATCTTCTTCAAATATTCCATCTCGGGCATGCTCACCTAGCTTCCGTATGATTAAATTTACAATGTCAACATTACCATGATCAACGGCTAGATGAAGAACTGTCTTTCCCGACGATCTTTCTCATTGATGATATGGGTGCTTGACTACCTAGAGCAGTCAACACAACCTTGATAATGTCAACTGATGAGAATTAACAGCTGCATGAAGCACTGTGTCACCTTCACAATCCTTCTCACGTATCACAGCTTTGCTTCGTTGCCAAGCTTGTCAAGCAATACTACGAGAGCATCCTTCTTCCCCTCGTAGACAGCTACATGCAAATGTTTCTGTTGTCTTGTTTTTCCGCTGGATCGCATCTTTAGAACCTTGATCTCCTAGTCTATCTAAGAGAAACTTCACAATGCTAACACTACCTTTCCGAGCAGCTGTATGAAGGATTGTGTCACCATTAATGTCTGTCTCACTCATTTCATAGTCATCGCTCAACCTAGACATTATCTCCATGAAAGCTTTTATATCCCCCACCTGCAGCAGCCCTATGAAGAACTGTTTTACCAGACTTATCTGTTCGAAGAATTTCATCTTTGGCTTGATTGCCCAATTTAGAGAGGAAGATCTCATAGCCTTCAAATTACCAATCTCGGCAGCATGATGTAGAACTGTCATCTTTGACTGTCCATTCTGAAAATCACATCCTCCAGTTGATCCTCCAGCAAGTCAACCAACACCATAAGCATGTCCACATCTTCCTCCAAACAGTCGTATGGAGCACTGTGCGGCCACGTCGATTCAGTTGGCAAATTCCCTCTTTGGCAGTATCGCCTAGCTTCTCCAAAAGAAACCTCAGAACATCCACAGTGCTGCAACATGGAGAACCGTGTCACCATCGCTGTCCTTTTAAGTATTTTGTTTGACCTCATCACTCCAAGCAAGTCTTCACCAGCTTAAATTGCCATTCTTACTTGCACGGTGCAATGCAAACTGATCTGAAGAGTGGATATGTCAATTAGTCTTAACATGAAGTATAAACTCTTTGTTAGTTTAACTCAAAAAGTTTAAGAAACAGATGTGTTAAGACTAAATATAAATGTTGTATATGAGTAATTAAATTATGGATATATTACCTTCTGCATTGTCGAGTGCCATGGTAAATTGATCTTGTGATTAACAAATTTGCAAGTTTTTGAATTGAGGAATGGAAGAATGTACCAAACACTCATGAGAGAGTGGTCAAGCTGATCTGAGAGTGGAAATGCCAATTATTAGTCTTAACAAAAGAAACTTGAAGTGTAGACTCTTTGTTAGAGTAACTCAAAAGTTTAAAAAACAATTATATAAAACATGGTGAAATAGTGTTAAGATTAAATATAAATTTATATATGTCTGATTAATAATTTTGAGGAATGGCAGAATGTATTTAAAGCACTCAATGAGTAATGACACTTTTATTAATTTTGATTATCATAATTATATAATTAAAGTTTAATACTCGTTGAATGTTTTTTCAAAACTTCTTCTTCTTAGATCTGCTCGTGTTAAATCTGCATCTACTACCTGTCTTGGTGTCCCTCATCTAAACAGCTTATCTATTTGCTAAGTTCTCAGTTCTCTTCAATTAAATTCGGATTAGACAAGCAATATATAAATATAATATGGAATATTTTATTTCTACTTATACATTTTACATTATCAAAAAATGTGCTAACAAACACAAATGCGTAATGTGAATATCTACATGTATCTATGGGCATCACATGTAGTGTGTAAACTGAATAGTATATAATGTTAATATAGACTATTTACTTGCATATGTCAAAAGATCTTGTGTATCTAATACAAATATATACATGTTTATGTTTACATAGATACGTACATGCATAATATTTGTTTATGGGACACACAGATATAGACTATACAATATGTAAGCTATATAGTTTACATATAATATAAATATGTATATGTTTACATATAGACTAAACACTATATATAAAGAATGAAATCCACCTTTTGATGGTTATCAGCTTCTTCTGAGAATATTCTTCACTGGCGATAGTATATTCACTTTTCAAAGGTACAGGTTGTTTTTATTCTCTCTAATGGCAAGCCTAACCAGAATAATATATAATTGATTAACTAATAAAATCAAAATTATACTTTGACTAAGGTATTCTCAATTTACATTCGCGTTCAGAATTTATTCTCTGCTCTCAACCTACTAGTTTAATTTCAACAATATAAATAATATACAAACATATATAACGTAACTTAACAAGCTAATTAATACGATGTCAAAGTTTACTTGTTAACACAAGTGATTTCACTGTCATGTGAGACAAAGTTTTTTGTCACCGAGAACACAATGGTTCGCATTAGTAAATACAAAACTTAATTGTTTTTTAATACAGGTATATTATAAAAAATATTTGTGATCCTACCAACTGCACAGTTCACGTGGTGTATAAACTAAACAATAAGGAAACATATAAAATGTAAGCCCACAGCTACACAGTTCACATGTAGTGTATAAATTGAACAGTGTGTTATGTTAATATACATTATTTACTTGCAAGGTCAAATCAAGATCTTGTGTATCTAATATGAATACATACATGTTTATGTTTACATAAGCAGATAGATACATGCATAATATTTGTTTATGGCACACACACACATAGCTAATTAACATAAAGTTTACTTGTCCACATAATTGGTTTCACTTTCATGTGAGACAAACGTTTTTTGTCACGGAGAACACGACGATTCTCATTGGTGTTCACATGTAGTGTATAAATTGAACAGTATGTATATGTTATTTTACATTATTTACTTGCATATGTCAAACCTGTTTAATACGAATACATACATATTTATGTTACATAGGCAGATACATGCATAATATTCGTTTATGGCACACACACATAGAGATATAGACTATACAATATGTAAACTAAATAGTTTTGTATATGTTTACATAGTATAAATTATACACTATATATTGATGGTGGTATCAGCTTTCTTCTGAGAATATAATTCATTAGCGAAAGTATATTCACTTTCCAAAGGCACATGTTATTCTTATTCTCTCTAATGGCAAGCCTAACCAGAATAAATAAATAACTAATTAATAAATCAAAATTTTACTTTTGAATAAGGTGGTCCTTATTCTCATTGTGCATACGAACGGAACTTATTCTCCGCTGCTGCAATAGTTCCCATTAAATTAATTGCCTTTCGACCTACTAATTTAATTAAGAAAATGTCAACAATATCAATAATAACTAGACTTGTATATAATAAATATGAAGTTAACAAGTTAACTAACGTACATTCATTTGTTATAGACGATGTTAAAGTTTACATGTTAACCTAATTGATTCCGCCTTGATGTAAGACAAGATACGAAACAACAAAATTAGTCACGAGAATACGTTCGTTGGTGACAGAAAATACAAAATTTTAATAAAGGTATATTAAACATATACATGACTAGACTTGTATATAACGAGGCGACAAACACATATTGACAAAAGGGCGTTTGCTAGCAACAATGATATTAATTAAAAGTGCGCGATTTTCTATCGCGTTAGAGTATCTTCGTCAAGTGGTCAAGGTCCATTCCAGTAGCTGTTGAAGAAAAGTCATATTCAGTGTGTAATATACAGTATGAGTATATGATAAGTATACATACAGTATAACCATGTTCTCCAAGTATTTATATCATTTATAAACATTATACATGTATATAGCATACAAATAGTACATATTTATATTCTGTTTATATGATAAGTATACATACAGTATAACCATGTTCTCCAAGTATTTATATCATTTATAAACATATACATGTATATAGCATACAAATAGTACATATTTATAAAGTACATAAACTATAAATATGGGATAATTTGCAGAATTCAGCCCCCCTTGAATTGGGGGCTAATTTGGGCGGCTCCGCTAGTGAGCCGCCCAACTCATGCACATCATGTGATATGCATGAGCGTTGTATGTGAACATACTATTAAAATAATTTAATTTTTAATTATTATTAAAGGTGTAAATGAAATGAAATCGAGGAGAAAGAAGAAAGAATTTAAATGAGTAAGAATTATAATTGAAATTTATAAAACAGAATTTATATAAATTTAAACATTTATTATTGTTAATTAATTAATGTGGCACAAATTAAGGTAAGCTTAATTAATATATTATCTAATTGTATAATAATATATATAAGATCCGTATTATCATATTATATATGCATAACTTACGTTTATTTACAGATAGATTGTGAAAACTTGTACGAGGAAAGCTCGGACACAGTGAGGATTATTGAACTAGAAAGTCAAGTGAAATCTATGAAGGCGGATATTATTCGTAATGCAGAGGAATATGCTCAGCAGCTGGAACAGAAAGAAGAAAGCTCTGGCTTACGCACAGGAATTGAACCTTCGTCTGGCAAATGACATGTCAGATACGGAAAATGCACTCTCTCAGCTTCGTATGGAGCATACTGGCTTGAAAGCCTTGTTCGAAACCCAGCTAAAAGACTGTAGAAAGCAGGTATAGTACACACACACATCTATTATATTCTACTGAAAATGATGATATATGGAATATTGTAATGATCTCTCTCTCTCTCCATTAAAAGTTGAACTAATTGGATAACAAGTGATCTTTGTGCAGACGTTATTTACTATAGTCATGTAGAAGGTGGTCTACCATATTCCATTTCAAAATAAATATTTATTGATTGATGTGTATATATCTTCATTATTGTAGGAAGAAGAGGTGGCTAAGGGGTTCAAAAGGAGATTGCCAGTCTTGAAAACACAGTGAAGGATAAAGAGAGGGTTATACAAGAGACAATGAGCAGGGCACAAGCATGCCAACGAGAAACAGGTGAGAACGTACATATATGTATATATACACACATGCATATTAATACTGCATAATAATATAATGTTTTAGATAGTTACAAAACTTACAAGCTTGTGTGTCAGATGTCGCATTAGTAAATACTAAATACAAAACTTAATTGTTTTTTAATACAGGTATATTATAAAACATATTTGTTATCCTACCAACTGCACAGTTCAAGTGTTGTATAAACTAAACAATACGGAAACATATAAAATGTAAGCCTACAACTGCACAGTCACAGTGTATAAACTGAACAGTACGTATATGTTAATTATATTATTTATTTGCATATGTCAAACCTATCTAATATGAATACATACATGTTTATGTTACATAGGCAGGTACATGTATAATATTCATTTATGGCACACACACATAGAGATATAGACTATACAATATGTAAACTAAATAGTTTTGTATATGTTTACATAGTATAAATTATACACTATATATTAATGGTGGTATCTGAGAATATGATTCATTAGCGAGAGTATATTCACTTTCCAAAGGCACATGTTGTTCTTATTCTCTCTAATGGCAAGCCTAACCAGAATAAATAAATAATTAATTAATTAAATCAAAATTTTACTTTTGAATAAAGTGGTCCTTATTCTCATTGTGCATACGAGCCGAGAACTTATTCTCTGCTGCTGCAATAGTTCCCATTAAATTAATTGCCTCTCAACCTACTAGTTTAATTAAGAAAATGTCAACAATATAAATATATATAAGGTAAGTCTATGACTAGACTTGTATGAAGTTAACAGGCTAACTAACGTACATTCATTTGCTATAGACGATGTTTAAAGTTCACATGTTAATTGATTCCACCTTAATGTAGGACAAGTACTAGACAAAAGGGAATACGATGATCGATTCTCGTTGGTGACAGTAAATACAAAAAGGTATATTATAAAATATATATGTAAACATATACAAGACTAGACTTGTCATAATATATAATAGAAAAATGGAACTCACGAGGCGACCAACACATATTGACAAAAGGGCGTTTGCTGGCAAACTTTTAGCATTTGTTTTTATAATTCTATCGCATCAGATTATCTTCGTAGGTCCATTCCAATAGCTGCTGAAGAAAAGTTATATTCAGTGTATTTATATACAGTGTGAGTGTGTGTGTGGTGTGCGATATATATATATATATATATTATATAATAAATATGTCATATGATAAATATACATACAGTGTAGCCATGTCCATAACGCATATATGTACTCATACAAATATGTTATGCATACATTAAGAACAATAAAATGTGTATATGAATAAATACGTAAATATAAGCATCTACATTGTGTGTCTGTGCCTGTGTTTACTGATGTTTGTATATGCTCGCATGTATTACAGCTATTCACACACATACAACGTGTAGATACAATCATTCTTTTTTACATAAAAGTTTTATGATGAAATCTTGATTTAAAATAAACTTAATATATTTTAATATACTAAGAATATACTTAATATATGTAGAATGTATGTATATAATAAGATTTTGCATGCCAGGTGAAACAGGCAAATCCATTGTGGACTTGTTCGCAGAGGAATTCAGACAAAGGCCATACGAGTATTGAGTTTTATATATTCATGTGTTTGTATGTATATACATATACATGCACACACTCATACATATGTATGAGCTTCAAAACTAAATTTATTTCAGATGTCTATGAAAAATCTATACCTTGAAAGTTCTAATATCCATACCTGAGTAATGTTCATGGCTAATATACAAAAGCCTCGAGTCGTAAGGTTGTAAGCAAATGGCACAATTCAGATTCTCCAGGGAACATGACCTACTACTTAACCTAAATGCTTTGCTAAGTCCAAAATTGTAATGATAATCTAATGTTTTCTGATATTAATCAGATCTGTAGAAGGTAGCGAAGCCCTCGCTGCAAAGCAGCAAGAAGCAGTAGAGAATCACAAGTACACATTCACATATACGTGGATTCAATAACCAAATGGCAATATCATCATTATTATTCAGTACGACACATCTGGTGTCAGATATATCTGTGATGTGTGTTGCTCCGTGTGTGTGCATGTGTGTGGAGAGAGAGCACAGAGAGAGTTATATATTCTGTATATGATGTACGTATGTATCTGAATATGTACTTTAACAGGTGTAGTGAGAGAACACCTAAACATAGAGGAAGAGGAGAAGATGCAGGAATGCACCGAGGCTGCCAGTGAGAAGGCTAGTTACGAATTTGATCAAGCAAAAGCCTATACATCAAATATAATCCAGTGATATCTAGAATTATAGTCAGTCTAATTGTAAGTTACATGTACAACCAATCTGGCATATACTGTTTTATTATTAGTAGTGAAGTATATCATTTAGCAAGGCCTGTGAAAGTTAGTTTTCTCCACTGTTAGCTATTGAAATGCATATTGTTTTTGGTTTCATATGACCTGATGTATATAAAAAAACATGAAATTATATATATTATACGTGTTAGAGGGGGTGTGGTGTCTTCCAAGATTGAACTTGACGAGCTCACTAGAATCACTCTGATAGCAGTTTGTTCTTCATGGTTTTGATTAGAATTAACTATCTTGTACAAAGAGATGTTAATGCATACACATATACGAGCTAATATGTAGAGATGTCAGAGACACACATTGTAGAGAGCACACAGTTTTTAAGCTTCTTTGCAAGACCCGCTTGGCAAGTATATGTTAATGTGCTGTATCGCACAACAACATACACAAACATATATGTCTATATGTTTCTAAATGCTAACTATGCAAACACACGTATAGCAGCCACACACATAATCAATAAATTTTGTTAATGATTATATATAGTGTGAATTTTATTGAAGTTAAGACATTTCCCGTATTGTCCTTGTGAGTGATCATCCGAGTGTCCTGAGGGACTTCTGCCGTTAGCCATGGGCCTACTCCCAGACACACCCCAAACCTCGGACTAATAAGATTAAATATAATATAATTAAACATAACAAAAAACATTTATATATCACAATCATAATTTACACACACAAGTGTGTGTGTGTGATTAAACATTATAAAAAAAGCATTTATATACCACAGTCATAATCTACACACACACACGCAAGTGTGTGTGTGTGTATGTATGTATATGAGCCCTACCAGAATCTTTCCTCCTCTGAGATACACACACACACACATATTCTTAATATATTTTTAAATTTAGCTATTAACTCTTCTCACAAAACACTAGTTAGCTTTGTTAATGCATTTCATTTGGCATATAAATACATATAGGTAAATGACTTACACAAATATAAAATATATGAATACATTTATAGCAGTTAAACTTTATTATGTCCTGTCATATACCTCATTTGAATGTCAATGCGGTTCTCCTTCTTAGCAAACGGTTCATCCCACAACCCATCCCATCGTCCCAGGGAACATAGCTCTCTTGGTAACATTGGCAACGCCCCAGTTATGCAAAATATTCTCTTGCATTAGCAAACTCAGCGGCCTGCGTCCAACGACGTCTCGTTTAAACTCCATTTGTAAAATCTTTAATTGGGAGTTGTCAATCATCATTCTAGAAAATAATTCAACTTGTAGTGAATCATAAACCTGAAAGCATCTCACAAACTCCAAGTTTTTTTCTGTCCCCTGCAGCATCATGTTGGAATTGAATTCTAGTTGCTTATGAAACTCCTCCTTTTCTTTCATTACTGCCAAAAATTTCTCTGTCACCCTACTTTTAGTCAGCGTTACCACATAGCAGCGAATTCCAACGGTCCAGATATTCTGTCATCTACCTTTTGTAACTCATCTGCAAGCTTTGAAATATTACCATAGGCAGCCAGACATGAAAAGACTCATGATCAGCTTTTGATCACAAAATCCATTTAATGTCTGCTAGCATTGCAACATTTAAAAGTTCGCCATCAAGATTCACATGATTTTCAAGAAACTTTTGAATATCATCTGTAAATGGAATTTTTCTTGTGCTAATATCGGCAATCAACAAAAATTTAATACACATGAGGATTTCACCATTATCATCTGCCTGTCGAATTGCATCTAGCACCCAATTCCAGCATCAACATTTAAAAAATGTTATTATTGCCAAGACGTTCAGCTGCATGAAAAAGGGTATGGTTTCCTTTGTCGTTTTTAAGAATCGCTTCCTTTGCTCTGTCACCAAACTTATTGACCATGCCCACCTAGCTTTCATAAGATTAAATTTACAATGTCATGTTTATCACGGCTAGCGGCTAGTATAAGAATTGTCTTCCGACTTATTTTTCTCATCGATGGTACTGCGTGTTTGACTACCTAGAGCAGTCACCACAACCTTCACAATGTCAAACTCATGAGAAGCAACAGCTTTAATGAAGACTGTGTCACCTCCACATCCTTCTCACATATCACACGCCATTGCCAAGCTTGCCAAACAATACTGCAAGAACATCCTTCTTCCCCTTGTAGATAGCTGCATGAAGAACATTACAATTGTATTTAATTTTCTACTGAATTGCATCTTTAGAACCTTGATCTCCTAGTATCTCTAAGAGAAACTCCACAATTCTAAGACTAACCGTTCCAAGCAGCTTTAAGAAGGATTGTGTTATCATAATTGTCTTTCTCACTCATTTACTGAGCCTAGACAATATCTCCTTTGAAAACTTTTATATTTCTACCAGGGTTTAAGAAGATAGCGATGGCATCTTTTATCTGTTTAAAGAATTTCAGACGAAGATCTCCATAGTCCTTGAATTATCAATCTCGGCAGCAGATGTAGAACTGTCTTGTTTTATTGTCCTCTGTGAAAATCATGTCTTCTAGTTCGATCCTCCAGAAAGTCAACCAACACCATAAGCGTGTCTACATCTCTCCTGAAAACAGTCCTATGGAACACTGTGTGGCCAAGTCGATTTGGTTGGCAAATTCCCTCTTTTGCAGTATCGCCTAGCTTTCTCCCAAAGAAACCTCCTCGTGCTGGCAACATGAAGAACCGTGTCACCCATCTGTCCTTCTTAAGTATCTTTGTTTGACCTTATCACCTCCAAGCAAGTCCTTCACCAAGTTTAAAATTGCCATCCTCACTTGCACAGTGCAATGCAAACTGATCTGAACAAATCCACTCTTTAACTCAAAACATGGTGAAATAGTGTTAAGACTAAATATATGTAACTAAATTATGAATATACTGTATTACCTTCTGAATTGTGGAGTTGCCATGGTAAATTGATCTTGTGATTAACGAATTTACAAGTTTTTTGAATTTGAGGAATGGAAGTTCCAAGACAGACTGATCTGAGAGAGTCGAAATGTCAATTAGTCCTCACAAAAGAAACTTCGTTGTTAGCGTAACTCAAAAAGCTATGTATATAAACATGGTGTATAATGTTATGTGTGTGTCTGAATTGTCTGTGATTAATAATTTGATGAATGGGAGAATGTACACCTATTGTTGATTATCACTAATTATATGACTGCCTCACTGACTATAAACTTCAAAGGTATTGTTGAATGTGTTAAATGAACTTAAATCTGCATCTACTACCTGTGTTGTGCTTATCTATTCTACCTCTGGAAGCCATTGTTTTGTTTGACAACAAAGATCTCTTTTATTTATATATATATATATATGTTTACATAGTATAACTATACGCTATATATAAAGTATGAAATCCACCTTTTGATGGTCTTCAGCTTTCTTCTGAGAATATGCTTCACTAGCGAGAGTATTATTCACTTTCCAAAGGTACAGGTTTTAAATAATTAAAAATAATTAACTAATTAATAAAATCAAAAATTCACTTTTGAAAAGGTTCTCATTTTGCATAGGAGCCCATAACTCATTCTCTACTGCAATAGTTCCCGTTCAGTTAATTGCCTCTGAACCTACTAGTTTAATGAAGAAAATGTCAAGTAATATGACTAGATTTGTATATCATAAATATGAAGCTAACAAGCTAACCAACATAAGTTTATTTGAGGTCTATTATAAAATATATGTAAACATATACATGACTAGACTTGTAACAGAAAATGAAACCCACAAGGCGGTTAACACATTGACAAAAGGGCGTTTGCAACATTTATTTAAAGATTTGAAACATATGAATATTTGTACTGATATCGATTAAAAGTGCGTGATTTTCTAGTCAAATGGTAACTGGAGAAAAGTCATATTCAGTATATTTATATTATTGTAAGTTATATACTTCGCAGCAAAGTACCGTTGAACAGAAATGCTGAATGCAGAACACCAAAAGGGCATACAACAGAAGGTTCTCTTTCTCTCTCTCACACACACAATGTATGTTAAATTATACACATGTATTTGTACAGAAAGTCATAAAAAAGCTGGCGGATACAAAAGACGTAGAACAAATGTATACGAAGGGCCTAGAACAGAAGGCAAACAGATACAGATAAGGTGTATCAAGATGGTGTATTTCGGAACAACAAACTACAAATGAAAGATATTACTTTAATAGTATTGCTATACATGTGTGTGTATCAATTTATGTACACACACTGATACAAAGGTTATGTTATTAATGCTATGAAACTTTTAAGAAGTTATCCTGAGGTTGATGGCTGAGCAAGAACACAAGTGAAAAGAGCAACAAGAAGTCCTCTACGAAAATGGACAGAAAACTCGCTGCAGCTGAGTTTCAAAATCATAGGCTTAGTGATCTTCTGGAAGACACTAAGAAACGAGGGGCACATTTGGGAGATTCCATGCTGGACAGGTAGTCTTCCCCATGGTTACTCAAGTATTTACTTTTCACCCATTTTCCAAGAACGCAAGCAAAAGGTACGTGTTTATGTGTGTGTGTGGGTGTGCACATGCACGCTTGTGTGTTAGTCAAGATACAGATGGTTATTCAGTATCTACTTCCAAGATCGAAAGCAGAAACTAGGTGTTTGCGTGTGTATGTTTGTCGAGATACAGATGTTTCTATATATTTATATATATGCAGGATGAAAAGGATGATGAGATCTCGAGGTTGAAGAAAGAGATTGCTACTCTCAAGCAGCAGCTTAATAAGGTAGAATTATCACTATAAAATGTTACTGTAGATTATAGTTTTGTTCCCTATGACTGTTTATAGTGTAGTTTTACATAGCTATATATAATTTATAGAGTACACTGTTTTGTTTTATTTGGGTTTCGTGATATAGTTCATACATGGTTGATATGTGTGTCTCTGTGTGTGTGTTCTCTTTCCTCTTCATCTTTTGTAATTACTGCACTGTATGTTTCATAGTAATACTATATAGTTCATATTGGGCCGATCCACACATAATACACAAACATAAATTTGTGTACTATTTAACAAATTTTTTGATCCGCACTTAGTATATAAACTTAAAATCAGTATTTAAATTTATGTACCTCAAAAAATTTACGTACTAAACATTAAAATCATTTTAATCCGCACTTGAACATAAATTTATGTATCCACTGTAATCTTGAAGTACACAAAAAATTATATTCCGCTGAAGATTCTTTAGGGTTCATGGTGTAAGTGTTAAAACTAAGCTGAATATGCACACAACCGGGCAGGTAGCTCAGTGGTAGAGCACCTCACACCGGTGTGAGAGGTCTCGGGTTGTGTGGTGTGTTCAGCTTAGGGGGAGTGTTA
The DNA here is from genome assembly GCA_003024785.1 of Selaginella tamariscina. Classification (NCBI taxonomy): domain Eukaryota; kingdom Viridiplantae; phylum Streptophyta; class Lycopodiopsida; order Selaginellales; family Selaginellaceae; genus Selaginella; species Selaginella tamariscina. The sequence goes on from PUQB01000106.1 coordinate 325,501, forward strand.
AAACTAAGCTGAATATGCACACAACCCGGCCGAGCTATGGTTGGATGACCTGTGTAGGCTCGGACTGGCAGGTAGGGATGTGTGGTGTGTTCAGCTTAGGGGGAGTGTTAAAAACTAAGCTGAATATGCACACAACCCGGCCAGGTAGCTCAGTGGTAGAGCACCTGACACCGGTGTGAGAGGTCTCGGGTTCAATTCCCGGCCTGTTTAGATCCATTGTCCAATAGTAAGGACCTGGGACTCAACGGTGTGGTGTAGGTAATGGAAAATCCATTAGCTGGGACTCAACGGTGTGGTGTAGGTGTGGTGTAGGTAATGGAAACCAGTCCATTAGCTGGGACTCAACGGTGTGGTGTAGGTAATGGAAACCAGTCCATTAGCTGGGACTCAACGGTGTGGTGTAGGTAATGGAAAATCCATTAGCTGGGACTCACATTAGCTGGGACTCAACGGTGTGGTGTAGATAATGGAAAATCCATTAGCTGGACTCAACGGTGTGTGTAGGTAATGGAAAATCCATTAGCTGGGACTCAACGGTGTGGTGTAGGTAATGGAAAATCCATTAGCTGGGACTCAACGGTGTGGTGTAGGTAATGGAAAATCCATTAGCTGGGACTCAACGGTGTGGTGTAGGTAATGGAAAATCCATTAGCTGGGATCAACGGTGTGGTGTAAGGACCTGGGACTCAACGGTGTGGTGTAAGGACCTGGGACTCAACGGTGTGGTGTAGGTAATGGAAAATTCCATTAGCTGGGACTCAACGGTGTGGTGTAGGTAATGGAAAATTCCATTAGCTGGGACTCAACGGTGTGGTGTAAGGACCTGGGTAGCTGGGACTCAACGGTGTGGTGTAAGGACCTGGGACTCAACGGTGTGGTGTAAGGACCTGGGTAGCTGGGACTCAACGGTGTGGTGTAAGGACCTGGGACTCAACGGTGTGGTGTAGGTAATGGAAAATTCCATTAGCTGGGACTCAACGGTTGGTGTAGGTAATGGAAAATTCCATTAGCTGGGACTCAACGGTGTGGTGTAAGGACCTGGGTAGCTGGGACTCAACGGTGTGGTGTAAGGACCTGGGACTCAACGGGTGGTGTAGGTAATGGAAAATTCCATTAGCTGGGACTCAACGGTGTGGTGTAGGTAATGGAAAATTCCATTAGCTGGGACTCAACGGTGTGGTGTAAGGACCTGGGACTCAACGGTGTGGTGTAGGTAATGGAAAATCCATTAGCGTGTAGGTGAGCAAATTCGGCTGTGGAAAATCCATTAGCACCCACACCTGTGATTTCCCAACACCAGATCTTTCTACGGCAAATCTATCCTTGCCAAATTCACCGGTAAGCTTTTTCTTTCTTTCTAGTTTTGAGGTTGTTTGAGGCGGGACTCAACGGTGTGTGTAAGGTCCTAAGGACCTGGGACTCAACGGTGTGGTGTAGGTAATGGAAAATTCCATTAGCTGGACTCAACGGTGTGGTGTAGGTAATGGAAAATTCCATTAGCTGGGACTCAACGGTGTGGTGTAAGGACCTGGGTAGCTGGGACTCAACGGTGTGGTGTAAGGACCTGGGACTCAACGGTGTGGTGTAGGTAATGGAAAATTCCATTAGCTGGGACTCAACGGGTGGTGGTAGGTAATGGAAAATTCCATTAGCTGGGACTCAACGGTGGTGTTAAGGACCTGGGACTCAACGGTGTGGTGTAGGTAATGGAAAATCCATTAGCGTGTAGGTGAGCAAATTCGGCTGTGGAAAATCCATTAGCACCCACACCTGTGATTTCCCAACACCAGATCTTTCTACGGCAAATCTATCCTTGCCAAATTCACCGGTAAGCTTTTTCTTCTCATTTCTAGTTTTGAGGTTGTTTGAGGCGGACTCAACGGTGTGGTGTAAGGACCTGGGACTCAACGGTGTGGTGTAGGTAATGGAAAATCCATTAGCTGGGACTCAACGGTGTGGTGTAAGGACCTGGGACTCAACGGTGTGGTGTAGGTAATGGAAAATCCATTAGCGTGTAGGTGAGCAAATTCGGCCGTGGAAAATCCATTAGCACCCACACCTGTGATTTCCCAACACCAGATCTTTCTACGGCAAATCTATCCTTGCCAAATTCACCGGTAAGCTTTTTCTTCTCATTTCTAGTTTTGAGGTTGTTTGAGGCGGTAAGCTTTTTCTTCTCATTTCTAGTTTTGAGGTTGTTTGAGGTGTTGCAATGGGCAGGGTGAAGAATAAAAATAGGGGGGAAAATTGAATGCTAAATGAATAGTTGGTGCTAGCGCAACTGAAAGAACAAGATATCATTTATCAACAGAGTCTACAAGTTGTGATAAAAATTAGCATCTGATGCATGTTACGACCCGTATAACGAATCAAAGAATATTCCCCAGAAAGGTATAAGCTAGAATATTTCTAAAAAGTTATACCTAGATCTAAGAGAATTAAGGGCACCCTAATAGGGGAAGCCTTTTGGAGAGCAGCATGTGAAGACTAGAGACAGCTCGGGGGAGGTCGGGTGGTTTTGTGAGGGTCTCTAGTTTGTACGTAGTGGTGCCTAACAATTGGTATGGAGGCAAGGTTTGAGATGAGTGCCTGGTGGGAAGGGATAATACCACCTGTGTGGAGACGTTGGACACTAAAAAGCAAATTGTCCAAGGAGAAGCAAGTCTAAGGGCAAAAGTTTCAATGGCAGCAAGGACAAGTAGACGCCTAAGAAGCTTTAGGAGATGGAGTGTGGAGAGGAGCACAAAGGACTTCTCTAAACCACAAGGTAAATTTCTATTTATTCTTGCTCAATAGGTAAACTACATGGCACGGGAGGAGCCACACACATGTGCTATTGTGGTGGAGGGACGACTTGGTGAGCGTCCAATGCGATCCTTATGGATAGCATGAGTAGCGATAACTTTGTGTCAACAAAGTTAGTGGAGGAGTGCAGCTTGCCCACAAAGATTGTGCCTCAATACGAATTTGAAGACTCAACTATCACACAGAGCTACAGTGCTTGTGTGAGGAGTTACAGCTGGAGGTTGGCAAAACCCAGTTGGTGGAGCTGCACGAAGAGCCTCAATACGAGATTGAGGGCTCAGCTATCACACAGAGCTACATTGCTTGTGTGGAGGAGTTACAGCTGTAGGTTGGCAAAACCCAGCTGGTGGAGCTGCACGAAGACTGTGCCTCAATACGAGATTGAGGGCTCAGCTATCACACAGAGCTACAGTGCTTGTGTGGAGGAGTTACAGCTGGAGGTTGGCAAAACCCAGCTGGTGGAGCTGCACGAAGAGCCTCAATACGAGATTGAGGGCTCAGCTATCACACAGAGCTACATTGCTTGTGTGGAGGAGTTACAGCTGAGGTTGGCAAAACCCAGCTGGTGGAGCTGCACGAAGAGCCTCAATACGAGATTGAGGGCTCAGCTATCACACAGAGCTACATTGCTTGTGTGGAGGAGTTACAGCTGAGGTTGGCAAAACCCAGCTGGTGGAGCTGCACGAAGACTGTGCCTCAATACGAGATTGAGGGCTCAGCTATCACACAGAGCTACATGCTTGTGTGGAGGAGTTACAGCTGTAGGTTGGCAAAACCCAGCTGGTGGAGCTGCACGAAGACTGTGCCTCAATACGAGATTGAGGGCTCAGCTATCACACAGAGCTACAGTGCTTGTGTGGAGGAGTTACAGCTGTAGGTTGGAAACCCAGCTGGTGGAGCTGAACGAAGACTGTGCCTCAATACGAGATTGAGGGCTTAGTTGTCACACAGAGCTAAATTGCTTGTGTGGAGGAGTTACAGCTAGAGGTTGGCAAAACCCATGGTGGAGACTTTCTTTCTTGCGAAGCTAGTGCGTGTGGATCCTAAGATCTAGTGGAGCACCAAGCACATGAAGCTTGAGTATAGTGAAGTGAAAGACACTTGGTTTGGAACAAAGCTTGAGTCTCCAAACAAGTTCTTTTACTGTCACCTTGAGCAAAGCTGTTGTGCGAGGAGTTTGCTGATGTCTTCCCTCCTGAGCTACCTCATGGCTACCACATGCAAGAGGTGTGGAGCTGGAATAGGGTACGAAAGCCATTTACCGTAAGCCATTCCGACTGAGCCATGCTAAGGAGCAAGAGGTTAAGAGACAAGTGATGGAGCTATTGGAATATGGCTTCATACAACTGAGCAAGTCTCCATTTGGTGCACCAGTATTGCTTGTCAGGAAGAAAAATGGCACCATGAGGATGTGCATAGACTACAGAGCTCTCAACAAGCAAACAGTGAAGGACAGGATGCCCATGCCATGTGTGGATACTATCATGGATCATCTCGGTGGAGCCAGAGTGTTCACCAAGATAGTTGGGCATTTCGAGTTCACTGTTATGCCATTCGGCTTAACAAATGCCCAGTCACATTCACTCGGTTGACGACTGAGGTGTTTGGTGACTACTTGCACGACTTTGTGGAGATCTTCCTCAACGATATATTTACAGTAAGAATATGAAGGAGCATGTGCAGCATTTGCGAAGAGTTCTTCAGTTGTTGAGGGAGAACAAGCTCTATGCAAAGAAGAGCAAATGTGCATTTGCTCAGTGCAAAGTGGAGTATTTGGGTCACATTGTGACGCCAAGTGGAGTGAAGACTGATCCACAGAAGGTGGCAGTGGTGGAGCAATGGCCAGTTCCTAGCAATGCAGAAGAGTTACGGAGTTTCTTGGGCATGGTTGGTTATTACCACGGTATGTCAAGGATTATGCCAAGAAAGCTTCCGTTAACTAGGTTGCTGAGGAAGGACGTTCCCTTTGCATGAAGTGCTTCAGAGAAGAGCAGTTTCCAAGCTTTGAAACAAGCTTTGGTACGTGCACCAGTTTTATGTATTGCAGATCCCTCTAAGCCTTATGAGGTATCGTGTGATGCAAGTGGAGTGGCCATTGGAGTTGTACTTATGCAAGAGGGAAGGCCTATTGCTTATAAGAGTCGTACTTGAATCCTGCAAAGCAATACTCAACGTATGAGCAAGAACTACTGGCTATTGTTAATGCATTATGAGTTTGGAGGCACTATCTTTATGGTGCAAGTTTCAAAGTGATCACAAGACTTTGGTGTATCTGTTCAAACAGAAAGAGTTAAACTCTCAGCAAGCTCGCTGGATGGTTAAGCTCATGGAGTTTGGCAAATTTCCTATTGAGCATTGTGTGGGAAAGGCTAACGTGGTGGTAATGCTTTGTCACGCGTTAGGAGAGCCACAGTGGTTAGAGAATTCCAAACACGCTTATGTAATGCATTAACAAGGACGGTCAGTGAGTTTAGCCAGGTAGTTCAACATGCTCAAGCACAAGACGCTGAGGTGCTAGGACAGCTAGAGCCACCATTCTCATTTTAGGATGGAGTTTTGTACTACAATGGCCGTGTGTATCTTCCTTGTGTGGACCATTTGATCAACCAGGTACTATATTTCCATCATGATCACGGTCATTTTGGGGGAGGAACATATGAGTTGATCAAGAGAAGGTTCTATTGGAGGAATATGAAAGCTAATATCATAGAGTACTGCAGGACTTGTGACAAGTGTCAGCAAGTAAAGGTGCCCAGGGAAAAACCAAATTAGTACCATTGCCTATTCCAGACAGGCGATGGGGCAGTATCTCTATGGACTTTGTCACCCATTTGCCAAGGACACAGTGGCATTGGAATGAGTCCATATTATGCTATGTTTGGACGGCATTCCAAGACAGCTTTTGAGCTGGGTTTAGCAAGTAAGAAAGCTCAAGGCAACATGGATGAGGAAGCTAAAGATCTGAGTGTTGAGCTTAGAAACATTCAGAGTTTGTGCAAGAAGAACTTACAAGTAGCTCAGACCGAGCTATCAAGTTTGTTAATGAGCACAGAAGCTTCCAAGAGTTCCAGGTGGGAGATTATGTATATCTCTGAGTGGTATTTGCCACACATGTAAGGCGGAACACTATTGTGGCCTTAGAAGGGACACAATGATAAGTTGTCTCCTAGGTACTCAGGTCCTTATGAGATTCTGGAGCGTATCGATAAGGTGACATATCGACTACGGCTGCCAGAAGGAGTGAGGGTGCACCCAGTGTTTCATGTTAGCCAGTTAAAGAGAGTACTCACAAGGAACAAGTCCCGGGTAGATTCTTTGTGGATGTACGAGGCTAATGATACAGGACCAGTTGAGTAAGTTATACTGCCCTTGAGGACAAGGACTTGCTAATGGGGGGAGGATTGTTACGACCCGTATAACGAATCAAAGAATATTCCCCAGAAAGGTATAAGCTAGAATATTCCTAAAGAGCTATACCTAGATCTAAGAGAATTAAGGGCACCTAATAGGGAAGCCTTTTGGAGAGCAGCGTGTGGAGACTAGAGACAGCTCGGGGGAGGTCGGGTGGTTTTGTGAGGGTCTCTAGTTTGTAACGTAGTGGTGCCTAACAATGCACATGCGAGGTGATTTCCAAAAAGCTTCAAGAGCAAGGGTTGATTGTGATGTTGATGCATGCCAGAGGAGATGGCTCAACATTTTGAGTTACTAAAAGAAGGTTCAAGAGAACCAACTTAAGATTGGGGCATAGAGCTACTTCTCCCTCCATGATGAACACTTAAATAAGAAGCTCACTGGTGTGAAGTTTAAGGATGAGTTATATAACGTTTTACATAGTTTCTTGGGGCTCGAGCTTCAACTCAACCTCCAAACATTGCCAACAGCAAAGTGGACATTGAGGCTACAGTGATTATTGCAGTTGCAGCTACTGCTACAAAGAGTGACAATTTTAAAATTTAAATATAAAACCATGTGCAAATGAATATGTTCTTATAATTTATGTTTATGTATTATCTGTGGACCAAACTCTATTTAGACATGAAATTTGTGTATCAAAATTTATATATATGTATCATGTGCAAATCAAAAAATACTTAAATGATTTCATAAACTTAAATTTTTAAATACTATAATACACAAACGTAATTTAAATACTATAGTACACAAACGTAAATTCGTTAAAACTAGTTTTAACGAATTTACTTGTGTACTATGTGAGGATTGCCCCATTATCTACTTGTTTTCAAGTGTTAATGATGTCATATTTTAGTTTGTGTGTCGTACTTTATACTGGTTTAGGGTTAACACACAAATGCACGCACACGGACTCACATGCATGTACATATATACATAGACAATGTAGTTGAGTTGGATACATTTGTAGTTCATTCACGAGGTTCTTACTTAACTTATAAGCTTTTGCAGGAACCTGTCATGGTTCGTGAAGAACACAACTTTTTATGCATTATTACGTAAAAATTAAATTATATACTAATAATATTAGATAATATAATATTATAAATTAATATCATATATGATTGCAGGGTACAAGTTCCGATTGAGGAGAAAACCATCCCCATTGATGCATCTTCAAACCACGGAAGATTAATAAACTATCGAATATACTTGATAGTCTGCATTCAAACTTCGTAAGGCTGATAATCTTGTGGATACTGGCGTTTGGGGTGAAGGTATACACACCACACACATACATGCATATATCACACGCATACACAGTCGATTATAGCTATAGTTAAGAGCTGAGTATTAATAATGAATAGGAAATTGCTTAATATAGCTAAGAAAAATGATGAATTAATTTTATTCATGCACAGGAGATAAGCAGTTTCTAAAGGAGGCAGCTCAAAACCTGTCCACTATATTTGAACGGCTCCAGCAACACTTAGATACTTTAAGTTCAAATAAGCAACTGGATTTAACAGCAAAAGAAATATATATTGAAATCTTCAAAAACATGAGGTTACAATCGTGTAATCTCAGTAAAGACCTTCAAAAACAAATCAAGTAAACTTAATTAACAAATTTATCTAATTGTATAATAATACATATAAGCTATACGTATTAACATATTATATATACATAACTTACGTTTATATGGTTTTATTTGTCTTACAGATAGCTTGTACGAGGAAAGCATGGCCAGGATTATTGAACTAGAAAGTCAAGTGAAAATCTATGAAGGCGGATATTATTCGTACTGCAGAGGAATATGCTCAGCAGCTGGACAGAAAGGAGAAAGCTCTGGCTTACGCACAGGAATTGAACCTTCGTCTGGCAAATGACATGTCAAATACGGGAAAATGCACCCTCTCAGCTTCGTATGGAGCATACTGGCAAGCAGGAAGAGAGGAAGTAAATAGGATAAGAGAGGAACATGAATTGTTAGGACAGCGATACAGTGAGTACAATCAAAGTTAATGGACACAGAATACGAGTTAGAAGCGTGAGGCCGCATTAGAGCGTCTAACCGTGCACATGGCTACGGCTGCGGTGCAAGAGAACCAGGTATGCTTTCTCTAGCTTAATTTTTGCTGACTAACTACTAATTAATAAATTAACTCATCTTATATACTCAAGTAACTAGCCTTCACTATATGCACTCTCTCTCTCTCTCTCGGACACACACACGCACACACAAAATGCCTTGCGTGCCTGTTCATCTCCTTTAAAACTAGTTTCTCTCTCTCTCTCACACACATTGTGTGTGTGTGTGTGGGGGGGGGGGGGGGAGAGAGAGGAGAGAGAGAGAGAGAGAGAGAGAGAGAGTGCAGTTAAGTTGGATTGTAAGAACTCACGTACATAATATATAACACAATTTAGTTTTCCGCTGTATTTACTAGATTAGATTATTCAGTAATGATTGATTAACGTAGTGATTAATAATTGATTAGTTTAACAGAAGAGGTTAGAGGAAAGTGGAGAATCACTAAGAAGCAAGCAAGAAGGAGCTTGCAAGAAAGACAATACACACAGAACAAAGAAAGATGGCAAACTAGCAGCAGAGTGATGACAAAGGCAAAGCTTGAGATGAAAGATATTAAATCTCAAGGCTTCCGACTTCTACATAGGTAACAACACAGAAAATATATTAATATACTTTCTGTAATTGTCTTACTTAATTAAATTTGTAATATTTTCTTTGGTTTCGTGGATTGATATATAAAAACAAAACCAAATAAATAAAGATATCGTTATAATAAGGCAGTTGTTTTTACAATAAAACAATCACACTTATGTTCTTTTAATATAAGTTAATATGTGGAGACGGGTCATCATCTGCCGCTAATCCCATAACGTCGGTCTAATAAAATAAAAAATATATAATAATCAAAAAAATAACATTATATATCACATTACATTTCATTTGTGCGTGCACACACGCACACACACACGTGTGTGTGTGTATGTCTAAAGGGGATCGTCAAACAAATCTTTCCTCTGTACATCTGAGAAAGAACTCACATTTTAATTAAAACATATAATGCATGCATTAATATGTAGTAATATACATACACAGATGGTTTAACGGTAGTTCATAAAAAGTTTTGAATGTGTTTAAAATTTTTTTGCAATAACTTTTTGTATATATTATATTAACATATCGATAGTATACGGGAGGAGTCCCGACAAAAAGAGGGCTTCCGGGCTTCCGGGCTTCCGGCTTGGACCCGGATATTTCTAAAGAATCTACCAGAATATTCTTAGAATATTCCTAAATAACCACCAGAATTTAGGATTTTGGCTCAGTCGGCAATTAAACAACAAAAAATATTTAATCATAGCCATGTTTTATACTGTATTATTAATGTTTTTATTTCAACACCAAAGAGTACAATTCAACACTTGTCACTTCTTCTTACGATTGAGCAATGCTGCAATTCGTGAACCACCAGTCCTACTTGACGTCGCTATTGGTTGGGTTGGGATTTCCTCTGGCTGGATGTTCTCTTTAATCCTGTTCATAGCAATTCTCCCGAGCTCAGGGTTCTTCTCAGTCCCAACAATGTTTCTCCCCAGCTCGATAGCTGCAAGCATTGAGGACCCCGTACCACTGCCTATATCCCAGATAAGATCACCTGGCCGGGTGAGTCGTTCTATCACGAGCTGCATCAATCGAGTGCTCTTCGGTTGGTAGTCCATCCTGCATGTGAAGATAATGGTAAATACTTAATTTGTTGAAATGAAATGCCTACCATGCTTCTTGGAACCGCTCAGGATTATCAACAAGAATTGTTGATGACAAACGCAGTGGATTATCGCGCAATCCTCTAGATGCATCTTGGAAGACAAGAAGGAGCAGGATGCTCTCCTGTTAAAACATCAAAATCATTAATGAACTTCATGAATAAAGAAAAAAGTACCTTCATCTTGTTGCGGTAGCCCCAACCACGCCCTCTGTAGATGTAGTACGTTGCAGCAAGTTGAAGGTCCACCACACTTGCAGCTCGGACAACTTGATCCCAGGTGTTTGCTGCAGCAAACACAACCAACCAACCATTTGCAGCCATATGCATACCTGCAAACTGGAGTGCTTCATCGAACTTCACTGGATCAAGGTAGAGGTATGGCGTATCACTCGTTGTATTTCCTGGCAAGGTCCCATTTGGAAGGTCGAAGATCACCAAGTTGAAACCATATTCTCCCGCAATATGCTGGTAGCGAGTCTGGCTGTCAGCTGTATGGTACCTGGCCACCTGTGTCTGAACTTTTCTATAAGGAACCAGTCTAGCGTCAGGAACCTCCTCTTCCTTCTCATCCGTGAGCACGGCCTGTTGCATCTCCTCGATGTCATCAATCGCCAAGAAATTATCACCTCGAGTTGTAGCAAGTGAAGGGACGAATGTGACCAAGTCATCCTTGATGTCCATGGTTCCCTGCGATGGTAGCACTTCAGATAAATTGAAGAAGGCAGCTGGATCGCGAGTAGTGGAGGTGCCAGCTACTGTATCTGAGGTCTTCTTTGACTGCTGCACAGGCTGACGCCGCTTTGCCTTGGCCTTTGTCTTCTTAATGAAGTCGACCTCTGCCGGATCCCATGAGATGCATGGGAGATCTTTTGAGTGTTCATTGTAGAGATCCTTCTCCCATGTTGGTGGTTGCCCAGGTGGATAATCAAGCCAGAACGGTACGTGTACACGCTCGAACTCTGTCAGGCCAGATCTTGTCTTCGACCACATGTGTGGTGCTTCCATGTAATCTGACCAGAATACCATAGTCTGTGTGTGAGGCACCTTTCTCGCTGCGACATACCTGTAATGAACATATAGTAGTGTCAGAATGTAACAATGTCAAGAAGATCATCCTTACCTCCAAATCATCCTTCTTGCTGTCTCTTCGTGTTCGAGGAACTCTTTCGGCTCTATGGAGTAAGTGAACTTCACACACTCATGGAATGGCTGGAACATCACGTTCTTGCATTTTACCCGCACTTCATCGCACCAAGTCGTGAAATCTGTAACCGGCCTGCTCCACTCGCCATCCTCGATGAGTCCCGTGAGAATCTGTACTGCCTCCTCTCTGATTGCCCGCCAATACAAATCGATAGTAAACCACCTTATCCACTCCTTATCCTGAACACCCGGCAATCCAAGTGTCTCTTGCTCTCTCTTCAGATCGAGACGTACCAGTTTATTGAAGTACATGATTCTCGTCTCGTTTGGAATTCTCGCCCTTGAAAGCGCGTACAGCTTTTCCAACCCCATCCATCTGCATTGTTTCCATGTGATTTGGGTCACCTTGTCGAACCACTCTTCACCCAATGCAGGATCGATGATGGCTAAGATCTTCATCATGCGCTTGTCATGCTTAATGTAGACCTGTTGTTGCTCCTGGTATTTGTTGCCTTTGGATGCCCTTGCAGCCTTCTCAAGATCATCCTCAATCTCACTCTGTAATTCACAGACGTAATCAACTAAGTGATATAAGTGTGAGACATGGTACCTCAAAAAAGATCTTTGCACAGATCAAATTCGGAAGTGGATGCCAAGCTTGTTGTCCAGTCGCGCTTTCCTTCCACTTTCTTATGTCATCTCGTTCCTTGTCACTGAGCCTGGCCAAGATCTTCGCTGTGCCCTCCTCACTGGTGCAACATGTCTTCACAGATAGCAGAAGATGTGGCAGTGTGGTTTGCACTGCCGTTGCGGAGGAACTGCATATTTGAAAAGCTCGAAGTTAGTTAATCCTATGATCTAGAGGTCACTCTGTTTACCTATTAATTTGCTGAAACATTGTCACAAGCTGAAGATTATCCATGACCCCAGCACGGATGAAGCCTGAACGCACTCTCACTGCCCACTGAATCTTATCTTCCGTGTCTTCTGTGTACAGCTTCTGAAGCACCTTTAGCCTGTGATTACCATCCCAACAGATGAACTTCTTCATCGAAAGCATTGGTGCCCATTGCCGGAACATGTCGGACTGAAGCTCCTCCTCAAAAGCCAAATGCTGAGCATACATCGCTTCATCGCTTCTCAATGCTGCCAGATCTGCATCTGTCATGGGGTCCCCAACTTGAAGGATGAACTGAGTGGTGTTGCGCAAATAACCAACTGCCTTCTTGAAACTCCTAGTCAAAGATTCCAGATCCGCTGGATTGACTCTCCGCACCTGCTCATTTCCCAGAATTCGGCAAATAGGGACATCCGGTGCCTCTCCATATTCTCGGATTGTGATCTTCGCGAGAAGACGCACTGCACTCTCCGAATGCATGCTGGCTGCAATGTTGTAAACTTCCTCATTATCTGGCACTTCTGCTTTCCCCTTCTTCTTCTTCTTAGCAGCCTCTGAATCTCCAGCAGCTTTGCGTCGTCTCTTCTTGCTCTTGGGTTCATCCTCTTCGTCACTCGACAAAGTCACTGCGCATGAGGCTTGTGTGCCTTCTGTCTGCTCCTGTGTCTCCTGTGGTAAGACATCATCCTCAACTTCTTCAACAAAGTCTGATTGTTCTTGTTGGGGTTGAACTACATCCTCTTGCTGCTCCTGGCTTGCCTGTTCAACTGGAGCATCACTTGAAGGTCCTTGTTCCTGAACCACAGCCAGCTTCCTACTTCCTCTCCCACGACCCCGACGCCCTCTCTGAATTGCAGCTCTAGCTTCTGCTTCTCTCTCAGTAGGCTCCTTCATCTTCTTTTCTTGTAAACGTTGTGAAGAGCGCATCTACAAAAGCAATAAGGTTTAACAAAAAACTGTAATAAATGTTCAAAGATGTTTAATAAAAATTAAAAAAACATACTAGCCCTCACAGTCGGCGTGCCGACTGAGAGAGCAGTTGCTGTAAGTCCCAGTCGGCATGCCGACTGGGCTGGCATCAAAGGGAGTCCCAGTCGGCATGCCGACTGGGCTGGCATCAAAGGGAGTCCCAGTCGGCATGCCGACTGGGACTGGCAACAAAGGGAGTCCCAGTCGGCATGCCGACTGGGCTGGCAACAAAGGGAGTCCCAGTCGGCATGCCGACTGGGACTGGCATCAAAGGGAGTCCCAGTCGGCATGCCGACTGGGACTGGCAACAAAGGGAGTCCCAGTCGGCATGCCGACTGGGCTGGCAACAAAGGGAGGCCCAGTCGGCATGCCGACTGGGACTGGGAACGAAACAAGGCCCAGTCAAAATGCTAGGTGGGACTAGAACAGTCAACCCTAGTCAAAATGCTGACTGGGGCTGGAACAGTCAACCCCGGTCAAAATGTTGACTGGATCTGGAACAGTCCACCCCAGTCGGCCTGCCGACTGGGACGGACAACGAAGTCAGTCCGAGTCGGCAGGCCGACTCGGATTTCTTGCAACTGTGAAGAGATGTAAAAAGATGAACAGATCATGAAAAGATCATGAGCAGATCATGAAGAAATCAGAAAATACTCACCCCCTCAATGGAAGCCTATTGTGATTAATCCCTGGAGCCACACTTGCTCCACGCTATGCCCCCAAATGCGCCGCTGCTCCACGAAAACCTAGCCGCCCTCGCTGCCCTAGCCGCCCTAATTGCAAAACCCTAGCCGCCCTAAATCAATTAAAAACCAACCTAATTTCTGTAAACATATTGCATGCATGATCGCCACTTGTACATAGTAAAACTTTTTAATTTACAAAAAACCTACCCAGACGCAGTAAATTAATTTCACTCTTCTACCCAGACGCACGCAATTAATATTATTTTTAATATTTGTCAATGAAATGATTGCCTCACGACTGACAAACACATTAACCATCGTGTGTAATATGTTCATTGTCTTTGAATTTTAACTTTTGTTTGTTCCATTTTTGCTACATGGCAAGAATCAGCTACAATGGTGTTGACAAGGACTTCCCTGCAGATGAAGATGGTATTGCATTTGTCTTTGAAACAGATCTCAGGTCTGCATTTGACATTCCACCTTGGCAATCTTTTAAAGTGCTGCATTTGATGTCTGTTGTTGGTGGAGATGCTGCGAATGTTGAGGTAGAACCAGAAGGGGCAAGAGCTAGCAGTTTTGTGTATTACACACTTCTTCCTTCCAAAGGACCGCTATTCCGGTTGGAGACAACAGATCGGGACAATTCTATGGTAACAATACTTCGCAATAGTCAGAGATGTAGGATTGGGAAGCAACTGGTGGTCTCGTCATCGATTCAGCAAGTTGCTGAGGTCCCAGAAGATTGCAACGGAAATGTGATTTACGAGTTGCCAGCACACGAAACAATGAAGGACAAGTACAAAGGGATGAATAGGAAGGATGGGTGTGATTACTGGACTCAACGCTGCACAACACATTGGAATGTTCCAGCTCGTGTTAGTCGCAGTTCATGTATTGGCCACATGAAATGCGTAAAGGAAACATGTCCGTTCATCAGCTTCAGTAAGAAAGCAAATGACTGCCAATTTAAGGGCACCATTGATAAAGTCCAGTTATCTTCAGATGGTAGAGTGCTTGGAATGAAGTGTGTGCATTGCAACAATGAGCCCCTTCTAGTGCAGACATGCTCCGTTGTTGCATATTACATAATTCCAGATGATATCACATGCACGAGGCTTTTCATCCATCTTGGAGAACATCAACACCCACGTAGACCACCCGAATCCATGGTCTCTAAAGACAGAGCTAAGGAGACAATCAACAAAGCAGTCGCTGCAACCCCAAGAACTAATCAACGTGTCATAGAGTTTCAAGCAGCACGCAATATAATTTTGGAAAAACTGGTAACAGATTCTGGAGATGTATCATACGACAAGGTTCTGTCAGATCTACTACCACTCACAAATCACCGCCGGTAAGCAAAAAAATTATTATTTCCTTTTGGAGATGCTTAACCTTTCCAATGTAGAACAAGAGAATGGATATCTCAGGCTAGAACAACAGACACTCGTTTCAAAGAAGGTTACGAAGGACTTCTGCAGTTAAAGAAGAAGCTATCAATCCCATTCATACATGTTATCCACATACCCGGAATGGACCTCAACGGAGCTGAAGAGCAGCCTTTAATCTTCAAAATGACAGTTGCCGGCCCAGGATCCGGAATAGACTACATTAGAAGGTGTCAATCTGGAGGTGATCTCGAACAGCAGTGGGTGGTGCTAGACCACACATATCGTATTGATGATTGGTGTACACTGGGAATACATCTCTATGATCCATTGTAAGTATTAACATATCTATGTTTTAAAATACTTACTAATATAATGCACTTATGTTTGTGCAGTTTAAGGTCGATGGTGACACTTGCTTATGGTGACATGATCAGGGAGGATAGTGTGGCGGTGATCAAATTTTTGAACACTATGCTTCAAGTGTGCAGCAAGCAAGGACTTCATAATGTGAACTTTGCGGGGTTCATGTCAGATGAGTCAGGTGCAATTTGGTTAGCATTGCGTCAAGTTTTCAACAATGGGTCAAAGATGAGAGGAAGAGAAAGGAGTTGTTTGTTCCATTACATGCAGTCAGTGCGTCAAGTTACAAAGAAGTGGATACTTGAGGAACACAGGGAGGAGCACATGAACCTTGCACGCTCATGGCCTGCAGCACTAACCAACCAAGATAAGTTGGAACGACGAGTAATGTTGGAGTCATTTTGGGAAGGCAGGTCCAGTAACGTTAGCGCTTTGCAAACATGGCTGTCATGGTGGGCAAGACATGAAGATCATATTTCCATGACAGAGATAATTGACTTGACAGAAGATGGTGTTGCGAATGTGCCTACCACTAACAACTCCGAAGTTGTTCATGCAAGAGCACGAAGAGCAAGGCTGACGAAGCGTGTTCCTTTGTTGGAGGCAACAATGTTAGATTTAACAGATGCTGTTTTCCAAAGTGCAAAGGTCAAGGCATCATTTGAAGGGAGATATTCAGGCACAGGTCCTTCCATGGAAACTCTTCTGAAACGTGCACAGCAGAAACTTTCAGCGGGAAAATCAGTGTCTCCAACAACTTTTGCAAATCTTGTTAGTGATGAAGAGCATCTTGCAAGTCCAGAGTTTGCCTCTACAACAAATGTTCGTGTTCGAACCGTTCGTCAACCGTCAACTGGGGACCATGGGATTGATGCACTTCGTACACATAGACATGACACACAATATGCAGAACAAGTCATCCCAAATGCACGCAGGAAAAAACTCAAGTTTCAAGATGTCAATGTCACTGAAAGAGAGACGTTGATGACTCAGTGGGCCATCAGACGCATTGGGGAGGCAAGTCAGGTGAAATGTCTAGGTCTCACTCAGGACGGTAACAGCAAGTGTGGCAGACCCATAGGATATCCACATCGTGTACCGGCACCAGGATTTCACGGTAGACGGCAATATACAAATGCATTTGGGAACATTGAGTTCACTCATCAGATGCTATGGTTCTGCCCACGCGATTCTTGTTGCTTCAGACGACCATATGCAGGGATTCCTCCTGAGAGTATTCCAGAAGTTCCAGAGGTTTGGCCAGTTCAAAAAGGAACAAACTTGAATGCAAATGAGGTTGAAGCTCTTCTGAAAGCAGGATTCAAGTTGGAGGGATTTGAAGAAATGGTAGACGACAGTAGTAGCCGAATGGATCGAACACCATCACCACCAAGAGGAGAGGGAGCACATAGAGTACCAACATACCATGGACGGAGTGTGCGAACACCAACAAGAATGTCCAAGGAACATGAGAAACATTACAACCAGGCAAAGATTCTTCAAGGTCGGATCAACAACGTGGAGGTGGTTCAAAGAGGGAAGACTGAGGCCTTCATTGTCTCTGCAGGCATGCAATCTGCTAAGGTAACAATTTCTGCTGTTCCGTCATGCACTTGTGCAACTTTTCAGAAAGCCAAGAACTGGAGCCCCTGCCAACACATGTATTTTGTGTACACTCATGTTCTTGGATTAGACCCAACGATTACTTACTTCTTACAGAGGCGGACCCTTACTCCAGCAGAAGTGCATCGGTTATTGGTTGGTTGCAAGCGCAATGTCGAACCTGCGACTTTTTAAGTTTAGTCGGTATAGTAAAGTCTAGTCGGCAAATAATTAGCGTTTTTCACTTGTTGGTCGGCATTTTATAATGAAAGTTAAAGATAATCTACTTGGCAGAATATTCTAGAATATTCCCTTTTATTTGACAGAATATTCCTGGATATTCGGGAATATGCGAAAAGCCCGTTGTACGAAGCCCGGTTTTTGCCAATCCTCTCCCTAATGCTTCACAATTTAAATAAGTTAAGAAGAGAAGGGATAATTAATGGTTAAGGACTAACAATGTTACAAAATAAAAATTTATAACTATGAAGGAGGAAACGAGAGTTGAAAAATGCATCATTCACAAGTTGCAATTGAGAATTTCTAAAAAGCAATTAAGAAAGGATCCTATGAAATGTTTTAAGATACTCAAACACAAGAACAACCTTTACAACACTCAAAATTGATAGTTCACAAAATGCATAACATTTTATAAAAGTTATTTATAATAATTATGTTGATAAACATGCAATAACTATGGTACAATTCGAGTTCTTTTAAGATACTTATTTATTAAGCAAGAAAAATGATTCTCATGTGATGCTTTTGTAGGGATGTGCATTATATGAGTCTCATAAAGAATGTTTAATAATCTCAACTACATAAATAGAAAACAAGTTTAAGATTGTCCATTCAAATTAATGTGT
Source organism: Selaginella tamariscina (assembly GCA_003024785.1). Taxonomy (NCBI): domain Eukaryota; kingdom Viridiplantae; phylum Streptophyta; class Lycopodiopsida; order Selaginellales; family Selaginellaceae; genus Selaginella; species Selaginella tamariscina. The sequence continues at coordinate 343,429 of PUQB01000106.1, forward strand.
CAAAAGTGCAACACCCACTTAAGACAATAGGATGGAGCAATGAGTTTTTATAGTAAAACACCTACACTGACCCGATCCTAACAATGCACATACCTTTGTCTTTTCTTGTAAAAAGTGGATTTTTATTTATTAAAAAAGACATGAGCTAATTAGGCTTTAAAATGACAAAATTATTATCTAATTAACATTTTTCTATATAGGGATGGGAAGCATTCACAAGGATTAGATAACAACATATTCACAAAAACAAAGTAATAATATTCAATGCCGATTTAAAGTGCAAATTAGGAATTTGATAATATAAATTCATATGAGTTATTAAGTTAATACAATTAAAATATGAAAACATGTGCCATTGAAATTTATGGGTGCCAACGAGAATTATACAATGCACAAGACTTTCGAAAAATGAATAATGTGAAAATATTAGATGCAGCTTTTAAAAAAGTAATTTGCTACATATTAATAATTGCTACACAACACTATTAAAATGATTATGTTCTTCCACCATTAATTTAATTTACATTCTATATAAAAGGAAGAGCTTTTGAGAATCACGACACTATAGTTTATACATATGTGATAAAATATTCAACAATAAAAAAAAGGAAGAAGCATGTGATAAAGAATAATAAATTATTTATGATTGTAAATGAAATGTTCTTCACTTAAATAAGACAACCAATAAGTAATACGATGCATGAATCTACCTAGATTAATTATAAGATAATCTGTCTGAAAAAGAAACAACATACATTCTTAAACGAAAAATCTCATACAACTGAAAAAATTGAGTTAAGATTTCTTATTTCACCTATACAAAACTGGAAATGTTTAAGTTTTGAATATGTTAATGTTTACTTAGTCTAGTTTTGAATATTACATATGCATGTATTCATTTCAAAAATTAGATGAAGTTCTCAAATTTTTATTGTTTCTTATAAAAATAATTGCTAAAAAAATCTATAAAAATTCTATTGTTTCTTGTAAAAATGATGATCAACAACATAATTAGCTATTTTTATTGTTTTTTCTTAAAAAATAATGACTAACAAAATAATTAATAAATTTCTAAAATACTTAAGTTAATACCATTTATGATACTTAATTATCAACTTTATGTAGTTATTAAAGAAGATGACACCATCTTTATTCTTGAATAAAACAAGTGAACATTAAGAATACTTATGACTAACACTACTTACATAGCCATGACAATTTTACTCTTAATAATCATATATGTGCATAGTGACTAACAAAGTTTTTGAATAAAAAACTTAATAACTAACATAAATAATGATGACCAACACTATACACATTATGAACTATATAATTAAACAACAAATAAAGTTTGTGAATTATAAATTATCATAAAGTGAATATAATATTGTACTAGTTAAAATAATGAAAAACATTAATTTTAATAAGAGATTTTGGGTCTTTATATGCTTTAAGCTACTTCTTTGCATCCATTACCTTTTTAAGATGAGTTATATACAATCTTCTTATAATAAAATAACCTCGGAAGACTGATTAAATCTTCGAAAATGCTGCATCTTAATTTTAATATTTTCATTGGAAAATCCCTAATACAATATGGAATGTCCAATTAAATTGTCGGTTCTAAATAAATACAATTAATCAACATAGCATAACACATATATTAAAAAAGATATATATGTGATGATTTAATTTCTCGATTCCGTTGTGTGTGTGTGGTCTATATATATATTATATATATATATATATATATATGTGTGTGTGTGTGTGTGTGATGTATATATTCATGTTACGATTGCCACGTTCCATGACAAATCCCACACGTACCTAAAATGAATATGCATGTGACATTTATTTAACATGAAATTATAAAAAAAATTATTATACATGTTCTAAATATATTTTAATTTTTTAGATAAATAGGGGTCAAATACGTGCTTATAAAAAGTTAAATAAAATGGAAAGACACTATCCAAAATATGTGTGACATTATATTATTTATATTTTTTTCCTTATTATTAATTATGAAGTTATTTTATGTATAATGAATTTGTAAAATATTATGTTTTGTTTTCTTTTTTAAAAACAAACTTCTTAATAACATTTGATATTTTTGCAATGTTAGACGTGATGTTTTTTAATTTATTATATCATTTGTATCATTTGTTTGACGATTATTTCTAATATGTAAGACCTATTACCTATTTAATATTTGATCTTGATATATGTTTTAGCTTTATTTTTTCTTAAATAGATATAAATATATAAGTATATATATCAATACTTAATGAAACTATTATGAGTATTATCATTGATTATCAATAGAGAGAGAAAGAAAGAGAGATATTCGATATAATAATCGTTTTTATATGTTATTATGTAAAGTAGAAAGATAAATCTTGAATGTCTTATTTACATATCATCACTAAAGTTATTATTGTATATGATATATGAGGATGACTATACATTAATCCACTATATAAAACATTAATATGGTGCTTAATTCTTATTTGAATTTAAATAATACATATAACACCCACACATGTAATGCATATTTGCATAAATTTCGATGGATAACTAGTTTATTTGGTTCGTAATTGAAGTTTTTATTTATAATTAACTTATAAATTTTAATATTTATAATATAGTTTCTCTTATATATTGTAATTACCTATAAATTATTAAATAATATTTTATTTTGTTTTATACATATGCACATGTGCACATAAATCTATTCAGTATTTTTCCCCATTAATTTAGAAATAATAAATATATTTTAAGAATATTCACAAACATTTAATTATGTGCTCTTACATAATTTTTTCATTAAACTTTGTTGTATATACAGTATATATACAAAATGGTCTACATACAAAGAATCAAAGAAGAATCAGCTTCTATGTAAGACCCACAACCTGAGTACTCTCCTTGACCCCTTTACCCTTTGCGAGCATCCACCTTGCAACTTCTATCATACATCCTCAATAGTGTTCCCTGTACACACTTATCTCCTCGCTCTTGGGTACATTATTACGCCCCATTGTTACATACACTGATGATTCCTGGTTCGAGTCTCTATGTGAAATCTCCACCACGTCCCCATTTGAAGCTTCTGTTTTAAGTTGTCCACTACCTGATGGTTCACCCTTGGAATCGAGCACTCGTCTGACAATGTTTGCTCAAGGTTCTTCGATCCGCAGCTGTACATCCCGATGGTAACTCCTGAACTATCATCTGTAAAAACACAGATATACATACATACATATATAATAATATATATAGAGAGAGAGAGAGAGAGAGAGAGAGAGAGAATATGACCAAGAAGAATATTGATGTATGTGAGTTACATAGACATAACTATCATCTGTAAAAGACATATAATGTAGAGAGAGATGCAACAATATGACCAATGATGTATATGAGTTACATAGACGTGTACAATGTATACAACGCACCTTTTCGCCCTTCATCATGATGACAAACAGGGGATCATCGTCACTAGTGGCAGGACAAACATACGGACAGTCATCCTTATGGAATGGGAATGGACACGTAGATTTGAGGTCCATGTGCGACGGCGACACCCTCAACTTGTTGTCCATCAGCTCGCTGTGCCACGTCAAAATCCACCTGGCCCACTCAACTCTCTGTAAGAGGAAATCGTATGCCTTGGTGTCATTCCCTTCTTTGTACCTCCAGTGTGCAGCCAATCCATACTCTGCATGCCTGTGCATCGCCTTTGTACGGATTTGAACCTCCAACGGTAAACCGTCACTCCCCGTCACTACAGTATGTAAGGATTGATATCTGTCAAACGCAACTTATAATCAGCACATATATACAGAGTAGCATATATAAGATGAAGTATTAACACACTTACCCATTGGCTTTCGGTTTGCTAATGTAATCCTTAAGTTTACCAGGAATATGTTTCCACAACTTATGTACAATGCAATGCAGCGTAGCAATCCTTTTCATTCTCTACTATCAATCTAAGGCCACGAACATCATAAATCTCATCAATGCTCCGCCCCTTCCTGCAAACTACTATGTGAGCAATGTATGTAGACAAGTTATTAACTTACTTTCTCATCTTGGTATAGATACTGAAGAGGTTTTTGGAACGACCAGAAAGATCTTTCAACTGAACTCCACTAGTTAGAAGGGCCTTCTCAAGCTGCTCAATTGAGGAGAGTACAACTGCCATCCTACAGCACTCCTCAAGCTTCGTAGCCAGCTCTTGGTAATCCACAGGCTTCAAAACTGCGATCGACAAATATAAGTACTAACATTATATGTATATTAAACTACCCACCTTGAAGCAAAGGTCCTCCATCTCTGCCTTCCAACTCCATATACCTAGCCTGTTTGCAATGGGAACTAGAATCTCCAGCGTTTCCATTGCAATTCGAACCTGCTTCGCAGGTGGCAAAGCTTCCAGCGTCCGCATGTTGTGAAGCCTGTCCGCAAGCTTTATAAGTACCACGAACATCTACCATAGCTAAGAACATTGTTCTCAGACGGTCCGCCTCTAGTGTCTTGCTAGCAATATTGTTGTCTCTTGCAAGCTGACTTAGCTGACTTATCTTGGATACCTGTTGAATACACTTCAAATATAGGTAGAATACACGATGTATACATGACTTACCCCTACAACAAGATCAGCAACATCGTCACCGAAGACAGCACGAATTGTGCCTCATTCTGTGCTTGAATCATCTAGAGTGTCATGAAGTAATCCTGCAGCAACAACGGTGGCTTCTGCTCCCGCCAAAGCCAAAAGAATTGCAGTCTCTACACAGTGTGCCAAGTATAGCTCTCCACTTCGTCTAAACTGGTTAGTACAAAACCATGTGTAAAAAATCATGTAATGAACAAAAGAGACGAAACTTACACTACCACGGTGAGACTCCTCTGCTAGTCTGAATGCTTTGATGATGAAAGGATCATTGAAGACCTTATGACGAGCCTGAGCATCGGCTAGAATCTGATCCGGAGAGTCATGCCTCCTGCTCACAGTGGATATCCCAGCAAAGTCCAACCCAACAAAGATGGTATACTGCTACTGTTACTAACAAGGAGATCCGTGAGAGTGGAAGTCTCCACCTGACCACACAGCAGTGCAGCCTCCGCCTTTAAACTCCGGTTGCCAACTTCAAAGCCTTCACTTCTAAACACAGGAGTACGAGACTCTGAGGACCTTCTCCAGGCACAGCTGCGTGGTTCTTCCGTGCACACAGAAGATGAGTCTCTGGAGAAGAAGCAGGGACTGCTACCCATGTATGAGTTTTGAAGAATAGAGATTGTGCTCCTCTCCCATGACCTTCCAAATGGAGAAGAACCCGGAATGCTTATGTTCCTGTCACTGTGATCACCACGAACTGAGTCCAGAGTATCACTTGTCGAACAAGCTCCTCCGTAGTGAGTTGGGAAGTGTGAAACAGAAGGCGGCGAGGTGGAATACAGAGCCATTGATGAACTTCTTTCTGTAGATGGCTACCTGAATCACACCCACCACCACCCACCGTCGCTACAACAATCTCTGTATGCCGCCCATGTTTATACTTGACAAAGCGCCAAGAAACACAGGGATCTGCGCGCGTTCTCTCTTAGGGTTGAAATTTCATACAAATCACAGCTTGATCTAAGAAAATGTACAGAAATCTATGCTTACACTCGCCGAGATCTACCTGATGAGGATCGAATGCGTCCGTATAGACTGCTGTATTGGGAAGATTCACGAAGAACCCTATAGCACTGGAGCGCCACGTGGCGTGTGATGACGGCGCCGTCAGAACGTTAATTCCGGTTAGGATAAGTGCTAACTGAGAGTTATCTGAGGATATCCAGAGTATATGCGTATGTGTCTGCCACGTGGTCAATGCCGTCCAATGCGCGTTTGGCGTATTGCTGTGTATTGACGTGTCGAACAAATCAAAGTGGTGAAGTACCTTCTTTTACATTCGGTAGAGTGTCGTGCACGATCACCGTTGGATTGTAGACGCGTGGCAGTAATAAGCACGAGGACATATGGTCAAATGTACTCGTGGCTCAAGTACCAGATGACATATACCTGCTCGTGTTGTTGCTATATATAAACATACATGTATATACACACACACACACATATATATATATATAGTATATACATAATTAAAACGAAATTATTTTTAACATTATATAAAAATAATTTAATAAATTTATAAATATTCACCTACTTGTAAGTTGACAAAAGTTTAATAAAGCAAATTAAGCATATTGTTGATTTACCTACTTAATATATGATGCTCCGTGTTGGCAAAAATTTGGTTTAAGAGATTTACCTACTTATAAGTTGACTAAATTTGTTTTACAAATGCAGGTAAATTTTTTTTACAAATGCAGGTAAATTTTTTTTACTAAGTTTCAATGATGAAGACGATCCTGATTTTACTCATAACATGGAGTTGCTTGAATATTATAATCGTTCAAGGTACTACTCAATTATAGGTTTAATTACTGATTTATATTTTTTTTTCTAAGGTTCATATACTATGGAGTGGTGGACAAAGGTATAGTAAATATAGCTATTAATTAATTATACTTATTATATTTATGTTAATACCAGCACGATTACGCTGATATTGATCCAGTGCCTACAATGAGACGACCAAGACCTGGTCCGACACCAAGAGCGATTCCTAAAGCATCTGCAAAACCATAAAAACTATGTCATATATAACATAATGTGATGTTAATAAGTTAAATAACACGACCAACACACACACACACACATATATGTGTATGTATGTATATTATTAATTCTCATAATTTGCTGTTCTCTCTCTCCCTTCCCTCTCTTTCTCTCCTTCCCTCTCTCTCTCTCTCTCTCTCCTCTCTCTCTCTCTCTCTCTCTCTCTCTCTCTCTCTCTCTCTCTCTATATATATATATATATATATATATATTTGTGTGTGTGTATACCTTATTAATTACATTAACTTCTCATATTTGGATGTTGTCCTCTCTCTCTCTCACACACACACGCGCGCGCGCGCGCGTTTATTATGTAAGCCGTAGCAATAAGCATATTCGGAAGTATATGCGTTAATAAATTATTAGTATACCACTCCACAGAACGAGTTTAATAATTTAGTATATTAATTTAGATCTTCAAGATATATTTCAACATATTTGTTACACAAAGAAATATGTTAAAAACAATAATAATGAATTATTATGACATTAATAATTCTTATCAATTTTAAGTTAAAATGTAAGTTTATAAAATTAATATTTATTTAATTTAATGTTTAAATTAATAATGGGATTTAGTTTATTTGCTTAGTAAAAAACTTTGTAGCTAATTGTGTAAAACATTAATACTTGTTACACAATTACAAAGCATATTCCTTTAGGATTAGGGCTTAGGGTTTAGTGGAAATGGCGGAGGACGAAGGCGAACTGCCGCGCATACGGAGGCTCGATGAATCGGTGGTAAACAGGATCGCGGCAGGCGAGGTAATTCAGCGGCCTGCATCCGCGCTCAAGGAGCTTCTCGAGAATAGTCTTGACGCCGGCGCCACTTCGATCTCTGTTCTTGTCAAAGACGGCGGCCTGAAGCTCATTCAGATCACAGACAACGGCCACGGAATCAAGGTATGTTATACACACACGCTCACGCACACACACACACACAAAGGCGCACGCACGCACACACACATTTGTATTGTTTAAGAGAAAATGTAGCTACACACTGGAAAATGTAACAAAATTTTGATTTTCCCCTATATCAGAATAAATATACATACATGTCAATATAGAGTCGCACACGCGTACCTTTTTTCATAGATTCTAGCAGAAATTATATTTTTGAGTGTAAATCATTTAGTGTTACTATGCTAATATATACACGTGCTAAAAAATGTAATAAACTTTTGATGGTTCTTCAATCAAAAATCTTTTTATACATATATGTATAAATGATTATGCATATGCCTACAGAACACATACATGCATATGAAAACACACACAGGGGTACACACACATATATCAGGTTTATATTGGTTTTCATATTGTCCGCGAAAATGTTGTTGATATTTCCCCATTAGGTTTTATGTGCATACACATGGTGGAGAGGACGTCTGGATATACTTTGAACCTGTAGACGTGAATATGAATACACATTTATATACTCAGGCATGCCTTTTTCGATGTTATATGTATGCATATATGCATTACGCGTATGTGTGCGAACATATCTTTTGATGGTATAGTGGATGTTTTGCAGTTTGAGGATCTTCCAATACTCTGTGATGTGAGCGACACACAACATCCAAAATCACCGCTTTTGAAGATTTGCAGAAGATCAGAACTCTTGGGTTCAGAGGTGAAGCCTTGGCTAGCATGACTTATGTTGCTCATCTCACTGTTACGACTATGACCGAAGGCCAGACACATGGTTACAGGTTCATTACACATACATACATACGTTTCTCTCTCTCTCTCTCTATACACACACACACACACACACACACACACACACACCTGTGTGTGTGTCACAATATGTACATAATAAGGCTTGATATCATATTTGCTTACTGTAGAGCGTCTTACAAAGATGGAGTGATGGAAGGTGATCCTCGGCCGTGTGCTGCAGTTAAAGGCACTCAAATAATGGTAATGTACCATACTATATTAAGAATTTATATATTACTACAGTATTTATTATATAGCATCATACCTAGAATACATATCCTTCACTATTTAAATTTTCTGTTTAAGGTGGAGAATCTCTTTTACAATGTTATTGCTAGAAGAAAGGCTTTTAAGAATCCCAGTGATGAGTATGCACGTGTTGTGGACGTGATAAGCAAATATGCCATTCATAATGCTGCTGTTGGTTTTCCTGTAAGAAGGTGAGATCTACTTTGTACACACACACGAACATACCTCGTTTACATGTCATTATAATGTGACATGTATACACACTTACACTAGCATACATTATTACGTTGTATGTACTTCTAAATGAATGGAGCTGTAGTTTGGTGAAACACGGGCTGATGTGCAAACTATGGGAAGCACGTCAAAGCTAGAAGCGATTAGATCTGTTTACGGTCCAAGTGTTTCTCGCGATTTAATTGAAGTTAAGGCATCAAGCGATGATTCACATGGAGGCTTTAGTATGGAAGGATACATCTCAAGTGCAAATATAGTGCCAAGAAGACAACCATGGTTCTGTTTATTAACGGTACGCTTATAATATGCATACGCACGTACATATACACATACACACATTAAGTCCACGTGTTAATAATTCTTGTTTTAATTAATTTGTAGACCGTTTAGTGGACTGCGCTCCACTGAGAAGGGCAATTGAAGTTGTTTATGCTGCCGTTCTACCAAAAAGCAGCGAAGCCATACATAAGTATGTCCATTCAACTCCCTCCAGAACATGTGGACGTGAATGTGCATCCAACAAAGAAAGAGGTGCAATGTGATATATTGTAATATTTTCATACTATAATGGTTACTTATAATTGCATATATATTGTGTATCTTTTTTGAGACACACATACATATGTATACCTTTATAACACATATATGTATATATAGGGGATGTATACACATGTCAAAACAATATCTTAACATATTTCTTACAAAGTTTTGTGTCACATTTATATAGGTGAGCTTTCTGAACCAAGATTCGCTTATTGAAGCTATACAAAAAGCTGTCGAATCAGAGCTTCTGCATTCTAATAAAACGCGAACATTTTACACTCAAGTATGTGTGTGTGTGTGGGGGAGAGAGAGGGAGGGAGGGAGGTATATACATAAGTTATAAATATTTACACATAGATGTGCACGCGCGTATATTTGTGTGTGTGATATGTTTTTTGACTCGCCACATTTACAGACGTTACTTCCTGGAGCTTCGTCCTTGACAGCAGAGCAAACGATCGAGAGTACGTTTTCTTTTTATAGTTATTTATTTATTTATTTATTTGTTTTGTGAAGGCTCTCAGAGGCACCCGTGAATAAACTGGTGAGAACAGATTCCCAGAATCCTGCAGGACGGATGCATGCATTTCTCTCAACTGGGGCAGAACTTAAAAATGATTTAGCAGCCATGCGGTATGAACTATGTATATGGTGTATTGCAGTTACATATAGATGCATTACATCAGCCTGTAGATATATACATACATATATTTTACAGGCGTATAATAAAGAAAGGAGAAATAATACAGATGGTACATCTGCCGCTGAGAGGTTGCTTGCAGTAGCCGACAAAGGGACACATTCAGGTGTTATTTGTATAATACGTATTTACTTTTTATGTATACAGATAGAGTGTATACTATGTGTGTATACACGGGCAATTGAACATATCTGTTACGTATATGTATATTGTTATTGATGTAGTATGGTTTGCACTTTGACAGGGTTGTTGGACATCTTAAGGCAGTCCACGTTCATTGGTATGGCAGATGACATCCTCGCTTTGGTACAATATAAGACAAGGCTTATCTTTGAACTGCTTAACTTTAAGGTACTAATTATATTGAGCACACTGCATAAATACGCCACATATACGTACAATGTAACTTCTAGTTATATGTACTCGACTTATGCATTCAAGTTCAATATATAATTCTCGATTTTATCAAGGCATAACTATCAGCTAATTCACTGATCAACCGAAGTAAATCTATACACGCAGGCGCTGTTGATATTAGTTATATATTCTAAAGGAATAACCAATTGTATGTTCAAGTTCAATTTCATATTGCAATACATACCTTCAAATAATCTACTTTAACCAAGTAGCCACCACACACACGCACACATGTAGACGTACACATAGACACACATCTTGTTTTTACAGTATAGAGCTTATGTATCAACAAGCCCTAAGACGGTTTGGGCACTGCAATGCTCTCCGGCTTACGAATTCTGCACCCTTACACGATCTTTTAGTCATGGCTCTAGATGAGGAGGAAAGATGCGGCAAATATCATGAATGATGGACCAAAAGACGCCATTGCCCAGGTAACATAGTATTAAATTAATATATAAATATGTGCTTAAGCAGCTATTAAATAAGTGAATGATAGGTACTATAATACTACTTGAAACTGTGACATATTCAATATATAACATTTCTAGCCATGTATTAGTATTAGTAGAAAGACATGCGATGTTATATGCATTGTTGCAACTAGATATATTATTATATTTAAACACTAAAGTGAACTAATGCAATTTGGATAGGTTTATTGTGGGGAAATTATGGAGCATGCAGAACTATTACGAACGTGTTTCTCTATTGACATAGATGAGAATGGTAAGCTGTGCACACTCCCTTTAATACTAGAGCAGCACACACAGATATGGACCGGCTCCCTCTCTTCATGATGCAAGTTGCAAAAAATGTTAGTATACAAAAACTATATTTGTACGTATCTAATAGTTACTTACAAATGTCATAAATTAATATAGTCTCTATAGAAAATATATATCTCTACAGGTAGATTGGGATTCAGAGGAGGGTGTATGTGAATCTTTAGCCAGAGTGTTATCCGAATTTTATGCAGTGCATCCTCCAGTGTTGCCTAGGCCTTCCGAGGACACCGATGGTTTCTATAAAGATATAATCACATCAGGTAAAAAATTGTATAGCGCACACTTATGTAAATGTATCTCATGTAAACACATGTATACATCTATATGTGCACACAAGCACGCACATACAATTTAATTTTTCATATGTGTCTGTAGAAAACAATGAGGATATCATATCGGAGGCCGAGAACAAGTGGTCACAGAGGAACTGGGCAATACAGCATGTTGTATTTCCAGCTATAAAACTTCTTTTGAAGCCTCCCTCAAGCATGGCCACTGATGGTACAGTCGTTCAGGTACACCACTCTCTCTCTCTTCTCTCTCCCCTCCCTCCCGCTCCCTCTGCCTCCCTCCCCCTCCCCCTCCCCTCCCGCCCTCCCTCCTCTTCTCTTTCTCTCTCTCCACACAAACACAGACATTTTTATTCTATATATTTGAAATATGTATGAGTTTCTCTATATATTAACTTACTCTTTTGTCTAAAACTTTATACGTCTAATATGAGAGGGTGTTATTATAGTATTATACGATACTGTAGTTATATGCTATATAATGAAGTGGATATATAACTACTATGCCATAGCATATTACATTACTATGGACATATAATTAATTTGTTTTGATCTCTCAGGTAGCATGTTTAGAAAACTTGTATAAAATCTTTGAGAGATGCTAGGCAAAGATACGAGGATGTACATAGTCGAATTTACGACCAAGTACGACGAAAGTACCTCATATCTAACCAATTAAACTAATAATAGCTATGTTTATTTATTTAAAGACTTTGACTAACTGTTGAACTAACCATGATTTCTATTTGCTCATTAAGGTTCCGGGATGCGGACAGTCAAATGTATATTTTCAAGTACGTGCAGTTAAGTATTTCACGCTGTCTGTGTGGTTGGTGTCCTTGTAATTAATCAGTTTTAATCACATAGTTAATTTAATTAATAATGATGCGTTACTGGTAAATAGAAGGGTTAAACACTGGTTTCCCGTCCTGCATGTTACAAGTGTGTTCAGTCAAATATTTATTCCTTTTTACAAATTGTTTTGTATTTTTTAGGATTTCCTTGGATACGGTCACACGCTCTTGCACCCTTCTCACACCCTTTATACCTCCTGCGAAAAGAACAAAACATCATTCGCACTTCTTCTCATTAAAGTTTGCATATATTTGGGAAGCTCACTTCTAGTTTTTGAACTATACACAGTGCTTCTGCATTCATGGAGCTCATTAGCTTCCTAGGTGGATCGAACATTATATGCTTCGTCGTTGCTGCATTGGCTTGTGTTCTCTTTATTAGAAAACAGGTACTTAAGCGTACACACACACACACACAGACACACATATTGATATGTTGATGTGTTAAACAGACTAGGAACAGGCTGCCGCTTCCTCCGGGGCCAAAGGGATGGCCTATACTTGGGAATCTTACACAACTTGGCCTCTCCCGCACCGTACAATGTTTTCCTGGAACCAGACGTACGGACCCCTTGTTTACTGTAAGCTTGGTTCAACACCAACAATTATGCAAGTTCTCCTCAGATGATCCGGGAGCTTCTCTGGAATCAAGATGAGACTTTTGCTTCCGGCCTCGCACAACTGCAGTGCGTATTTGTGTGTGCTCGTGCGCGCGCGTACTTGTTTACTACACGATTTCTTCATAGTGCTATGTTATAGTGATCACATATTGATTGATTCTCGTTAAAGTAGCTAATTATTAAGGTTCTTATCTTGAGTCTTCAACTCCTATATTATATGATTTAAATGCTTACACACACACACACACACATGTATATATATCCCTGCATTTCCCTTAATAAATATCTTGTGCTTGTTCTTATCCACAAAGGGTATCTTGCCATTTTTCTGTGCTTAAATACATACTTGTTCTTCTCATCCTTTATTTCTTCTTCCTCAAATATTATACTTATTTAATGCATTTTATATTAAGATTTGTTTCCTCCTTGTGTTCTCTAAATTTGTCCTAGAATGTACTTGATAATCAAGTTTACTCACTAGTAGATTCGATACCTGAGTAATGTAATGTAATAATATAATAAGTATATGTTTTATATACTTATGAATTGTATGTTAAAGCTACAACTATAATATCAAGTGATCTATTAATCATGACGACTTATTAATAAGCATCATATATTCGTGAATAGAAGCAAGTAGTTCTTATAAGGATAATGACTACCACGTGATTGATTTATGCTTATTTATTACATCTCTACTCTTCTAGTTGACTCCATCATCCTTTAATTGTTTATTTTAAGTGCTTATTGTTTCTCATCTCTTATTGTGTTTGTGGGGGTGGTGGGTGTGCGTGTCGGTGTGTGTAAGTTTGCATATTGATACAATAAATATTAACTGTATTGTTTACTATATCTATACTATTTCCGTGATATTAAAACGGGTCTATATACACTAAATAGGAATCTATGGCTGCTAGATATACACGTCTATGCCGACTTGTTTGTCAATATAAATAAGAATCATATAGATATATACAGGCGTACTTACAGGCTATTTACACATTAATACAGGAAAACTGATGGCGTATCACGACCAGAACGTAGGCTTAGCACCATACGGAGCACATTGGAAACTGATGAGGAGAATATGCGTGGAACATTTGCTAACAACGAGGAGAATGGAAAGTTTTGCAAGTCACAGAGCCGAGGAAGCTCAGGATCTCATACAGACCATTCTCCACCTTGCAAACTCCGGTAAAACTGTAGACATGCGTGAACACCTTGGTAGCTACACTATGAACGTGGTCACCAGAATGCTCATCGGGAAACGGTAGGTGGCATGTGCGTGCGTGCGTGTGTGTGGGAGGGATAGAGGGAAGATAATTGCTTTGATTAGATACTTTGGACCGAATCTATGGGAGAAAAAGAGGCAACGGAGTTTAGAGAGCTAATTCACTCAGCTATAGTGTTACATGGAGTATTCTATTTACCGGACCATGTACCGCTGCTCAAGTGGATCGATCCAAATGGGTACAGGCAGCTGTTCAAAAAGATGGGGAAACGAATGGATGATTACTACACTCACATTGTGGAGGAACACGGATAAGGCAGAAGGTACGTGTTATGCACACACAGATATATGTGTGACTTGTGTATACAACAGTTAAGCGTATGGTTTACTGATATTTTGACGTGTGATGATGTGAAGAATGGAGGGTTGTCAATGGACCCAAGGACTTCGTGGACGTGCTTCTGGGATTAGCTGGTGAAAATAGTGACCTCCATCTCAACGACATTGAGATCAAGGCATTGATACAGGTATATAGTGTCGTACATAGTGTCTTCTGTGTGTGGAGGTACAATATATATACTCAACTTATGTTATATACACGTTTTTATAAGCAAGATGTCTGATGGAGTGGTTTTGTTAAGTCACGACTATAGGCATCACACACGCATATAAGAGAACTACAAATATTTACACGTTCCTCTATTTGTTGTATTGTGGTTGATAAAAATGATGACTTTTCTGGATGTATGTTATACATGGTTCATACATATATAACCATCTTTTATAAGCAGTGTGTATGTACGGTAGTTTTATTGACTCATGAGTATAACTCGCAGTGAGATACACGCACAGAGAGAGATGTGTGTCTCCGTCTGTATAAACGTCAAGTCTTTTTCCTTGACTGATGTGTGTTGTGTGTGCCTACAGAGGTACATTACATACTTATTAGTATATGATTCTACAGGATATGGTCGTGGGAGGGACCGACACAGCATCATTCACCATGGAATGGTTCATGTCAGAAATGATCCGAAACCCAAAAGTGATGCACAAGGTCCAGGAGGAACTCGACACTGTGCTCTCAAAGAAGCAAGTTAACCAGCATATTCTGGAGGAATCTGACTTGCTTAATCTGGATTATCTCAAGGCGGCAGTTAAGGAGACGTTTAGAGTTCATCCTGTTGGTGGGTTTCTTATTCCCCACGAGTCTATACGAGATGCCAATGTCGCTGGGTACCACATTCCCAAGGGGTCACTCATACTTATTAACACTCATGGACTTGGTAAGGATCCAAATCTGTGGGACACAGTTGATGAGTTCAGGTATGTTATATATATATATATATACAGTTATGCTATATATAGCTGTGTGTGTATAACTCCTACATACCTGCATGTGTTGCATTTAATATGCTGTTTCTTATGTGTGGTACTTACTTTATATATCTATGAACAATTCTCTCTCTCTCTCTCTCTCTCTCTCTCTCTCTCTCTCTCTCTCTCTCTATATATATATATATATATATATATATATATATACACACACACACACACACACACATACATACAGACATACATACACACACACATGCACGCACGCGCATATTTACAGTAGTTAGAGTTATTAAGTTGTTATCTTATGAGTACTTGAGTTTATAAGTTTTCTTCTAGTCCAGCATATTACATAATGTTCTTTATTTATTTATCGCTTGCCTCGATGTGTGACATGTAACTACACATGCACACATATTGTGTGTGCGTATGTGTTCTAAAGTGTGGAGGTTCTACTGGAATACGGAATGTGAACACAATCTCTTAAAATATGGACAACATATACCAGGAGAAAGTTCTATATATTATACTGGAAAACTGTGTGAACTCCTATTCTCTCCCTCTCTATATATTACATATATAATGGAGAGATCGTAGGCGTCTTGTTTCTATTGTTTAATAGCTTTGTATGTTGTAGGCCGGAGAGGTTCTTGAACACGGAGAAGGTTCACTTAAAAGACTCAGAGTTTAGAGTGATTCCATTTGGATCTGGCAAGAGGAAGTGTCCGGGAGCTCAACTCGGACAGTCTATGCTTCTTCTCGGACTAGGAAGGCTACTTCATGGATTCGATTGGTCCCCACCACCTGGAATGAGTCGTGAAGATATCGATGTCATGGAGGCTTACGGCCTTACTACACCCCCACGTACACCCTTACGTGCTATTGCCACTCCCCGGCTCAATCCAAGCTTCTATTAAAGGTACATCTCTCTCTCTCTCTCTCTCTCTCTCTCTCTCTCTCTCTCTCTCCATTTACATGGTCTTTCTCCTCATATTTCAGGCTTGTGAATGTATTAGAAGGCAAGTACCATCACGTTTACTCACACGTACAGCTATCCAAACATTGTATTGAGTCAGGTTTTAATTCAATTGGGTTTATTAATGATTTATTTATCTTTATGTGGGAAATGAATATTTTTAGTTTATGTTGCAATGTCATAACTATCCTTGTTCAGTTGTGCCCTAGAATATTTTCAATTGATGCCCTGCTGCTTGCGACGCAATCCTGCTTATAGATTTCTTAAGACATTCAAGGTAATTCATTTGTATATGTATATATTTTATGGAAACTAACAATAGTACTTTAACAGGACCATTTGCTCTTGTACAAGACCCACCCACAGGTGACTCAAGACATAAACATCACACTAGCAGCTTTAAAGTCATGTAACGCAGAGGAACTTATCGACTTTGGTAAGAAGATCCTCTTGGATTCCGAACAACATCTGGGAAACAATCTCATTAGGAGCTCACTCATCAACATGTATGGGAAATGCAAGTGCCTTCCGGAAGCTCAGATAGTCTTTAACAACATGGAGTATCATGATGTTGTTTCATGGACCTCCTTGATCATGGCTTATGTCGAGAACCACCAACCTCAACCTGCCATAGCAATCTTCTCACACATGCTCTCCGAAGGATGTGTTCCAAACGCTAGGACTTACATTGCTGTTACAATGGCTTGTTCGGCAAAACAGGTACTGTGTCACACGTGCGTGCGCGTGTACTTACCGTGCGTTACAGAAGACACAAGGGGTGGTCATTCATGCTCAGGCTCTGGAAACTGGTTATTGTACCAACTTATATCTGGGAAACAGCCTGATGGATATGTACTCCAGATGTGGTAACGTAATGGGATCACGTTATGTCTTCGATACGATGCCAGTACATAGTGTAGTTTCATGGACTACACTTATTCGGGCATACGTGGAGAATGGAGATGCCAAACTGGCTCTAGAGGTATTCCAAAATGTGGCTGGCGTCCTTTTAGATGCACGCACTTTCGTAGTTGCAATAGCTGCATGCTCCAGCTTGTCAATGAGGAAGGAGGGAAACAGAGTGGAGGTTCTCGCCAAGGTGATGGATATCCACTTGGAATCATCTA
Source organism: Selaginella tamariscina (assembly GCA_003024785.1). Classification (NCBI taxonomy): domain Eukaryota; kingdom Viridiplantae; phylum Streptophyta; class Lycopodiopsida; order Selaginellales; family Selaginellaceae; genus Selaginella; species Selaginella tamariscina. The sequence goes on from PUQB01000106.1 coordinate 361,245, forward strand.
GCTATGGATTTGATTCTAATCTATATGTTGCCAGCGCTCTTATAGATGTGTACTCCAAGTGCGGGAGTATGGGAAATGCTCTGGCAGTTTTCGATCGACTTGCGTTTCCAGATGTCGTTGCCTGGACGGCTCTTGTAGTGGGATACGTGGAGAATGGGCAATCCTTGAGAGCTTTAGATATTCTGGACAGGATGCATGATGTAAGACCGAACTCTACAACTTATGTTGCTGCTTTAACAGCCTGTGGGGACTTGGCAGCTTCTGAAGAAGACGGGGATAAGGCAGAGTGGCTGGAGAGGGGGAGATCCATACACAAGAGACTATATAGCAATGAGAAGAGCAAGTACGTGGTGAGTGCATTGGTTACTATGTATTCCAGGTGTGGGAGCTTGACAGACGCAAAGAAGGCATTCGAACAAGCTTTACACACGGAACGTGATGTGCCATTGTGGAACGCTATGATGTTTGCAAACGTAGAGAATGGCTACGAGGAGGCAGCTATCGCGAGCCTGGCTGAGATGGCACTGTGAAGGGACTTGTGCCAGACAATAGGAGTACAACGGCAGCTCTGATGGCATATGCTGGATTGGCAGCGAAAGGAAACAACGACATGAAGAAGAGATGCTTACACAAGGGGGTAGAAGTGAAACTGAGGGGGTAAGTACCTTGTTTGTCGCAAACGCACTCATCACTTGTATATGAAATGTGGAAGCAATACGATGCGGAGCGTGTGTTTGATACGTGTGAAGACACCAACGCTGTCTCGTGGAACACAATGATACAGGGATATGTGGAAAACGGGCGTCCTGAGACGGCTTTACATCTTTATATGAGAATGAAGGTTGAGAAGGAGAGACTCGTGGACTATATAACCCTGGTAAGTGTTCTCAAGTCTTGTGAATCTCTAGGAGCTTTACAAGCTGGGAAACACGTTCATCATGAGGCGTGTGTGTGTGGCCTGGAGACGAAGATTGGAAACACCTTGGTAGAGTTTTACTTTGGATGCGGAGTGTATTGGAGGCCGAGAGAGTCTTCATTGGAATGAGCGTGCTGAACACTATGGTTTGGAACTCTATGATGGCTGGTTATAGCCGTGTAGGGGAAGCCGGTGAGGTGCTGGCCTTGTTCATGAAGATGCAGGAGGAATGCATTCGTACTGATGGTGTTACTTTTGTTATCCTTCTGATGACGTGCAGCCACGCAGGGCTAACCAGGGAGGGACTGAAGTGGTTTGAAACGATGGTTACGGGGTACCGGGTTAAACCCGGGATTGAACACTGTAACTGTGTTGTGGATCTTCTCGCGAGGGCGGGGAGGGTACGGGACGCGTGGCAGTTTATAAGAGGGATGGATGTGCAGCCCAGTTTAGACACGTGGAGGGTCTTTATGGGGGCTTGTGCAAAATGGAAGGATGTGGAGATTGGGAAGGTGGTGTTCGAGTCTGTTATGGAGATTGATGCTGATCAAGGTGCTGCTTATGTGCAGATGGCTAGTGCTTATAAGCATTTGTTTATTTAAATTTGTATAAATTTCAAACATACAATTTTGCATATACTTTAATATACTAAAAATGTATAATCAAAACCATACATTTTATACCGTTATATGATTTAATAACAAATGCAAGTCACACATACTTTTCTTAAAATGATGGTGTTAATAATGTAAAATATGTAAGTAATACTGTATAATACATATACAAAAATTTGGGACACTTCCAATGTTTCATATTAATTATGATTAATTAAAATTTAAAGTACCAAGAGAAGTTTTAGTATATTCTAACTCAGTTAAGAGAATTTAAAATTTTTGTATTTTAATAATAGAGATTTTATGCTACTTAAAACATATTAAATTAAAACGTACAATTATAGTATATTCTGTAAATGAAATTATTAACTGACCTATAAAATATAAATTGAGATATTATAATATTATCAAGCCAAGTAAATATGCCTAATTCATTATATATATATATTCCTAAAAGTTTTATATTTACATATATGTACCTACATACTTTTAAAAACTTCAATCAAACATATATAAAAAATATACCCTTTGAAAATAACAATATTAATTAAAATAGACTTTTAATTCATAATATGAAATAATTGAAGTTTATATTAAGTGTTAAATTTTAAAAAATGTCATAGTAAAAAATGGAATATTTTTTAAAATAATTATATTGTATTGTGATATATATGTTTAATAAGTTGTATTTTGGACCTAAATATATAAAATATAAATTAATTATAATTTTTAATTTTGAAGTTTTAAATGAAGTTTCAAGGGTATATATGTAATATAAACTTTAATTAAAATTTATTATAATAATTTTAAATTAAAATCATAAACAATATTTTTAATTAATATTATTTATTAAAAGTTAAAATATTATGATTGAAATTTTTCAAGAGTATATACGTAAATTTAAACTTTTTAAAAGGTATATATATAAAGATAAAACTCTTAAGAATGTATATGTAAATATGATAAATTTCAAGAGTATTATCTTTATACATGAGATTAGTATATGATGTTTTAAATTAAATAGTTGCCAAACTAATTAATCAATAAACATGAACGTGAAAGAGGCATAAGAGTGAATATCAAATACAATTTAATTAGGTATGTCTCATACAAGTCATTTATACTAGTGTCTGTGCCAAGGTTACTGCGCATGGTGCCAAGTATTTCCTGGAGCTCAAGTTAGTGTGTTTGGTGCCAAGTCAATCCTAATGCCACATGGCACTTATATGGTGTAAATACCTAAGAGTCTATGTGGCATATATACATGAAACTTATATCATCCTCCTCTCAAGACTCGACGTTTGCCTATATATATTGTTCACCTAGTAAGGTTCTCCTCCCTAAATGAGTGTCCACTGGTGGAACAATAGAATTGACACACATGTGCGACATGTTGCGACTCCCAAACACTATCACAACACCTTAAGCAATACACTTGCGTCCCAACTATTTTTTTCAACACTCTATGGCCCCACTCATCATGGCTGAAGCCCTGCTTGATCCCTCGTCATGGAAACTTGATGAGAACTAAATCTCCCACTTGATTGAGGTGGCATTTGACAGAGTTTTAACCCAGAGGGCTAACACATGGCTGCCAAGTAGCCTTCCGGCATCAATTTCCTATGTGAGCAACGCCAAGTCTTCTAAGACAACCCCTAGAGCCTGATTTAGATGCCGAAATAGGCATAAGACTTAGGGTCCATCTAGAATAACCATCCTTCGAACCTTAAAGGATAATCCGAATAGACTTTAAGATGCTGCTCTAAAAGACCTAGATAGGCTCATGCCCCAACCTCGCTAAGGAGACATGTCTTGCACATACCCTCATGACATAACCAAGGCATAATGGCTTACCCCTTGAGAAATCACCCTCATCGGGGAGCATAACGACTTACCCCTTGAGGAACTCATCAGGAGTACAACCCCTTTAGGGTGACAAAGGGTGCTTTGAACCATGACTAACCCTTAAGGTTTGAGTGGTCAAGTTATACCTTAGTCTTAGGGCTAGTACCTAGTGAGGACACGAGTGTGCTTTGTAGGTGAACACGAGTGTTCTACTAAGCAAACTCCCCAAGATTAAGTTTGGATAACCCTAAGTACACAACCACACAAGTACCTCACAAAAGGGCTCCTACTAATGAGCTTAGGTTGTTCAACCCTTAGAGCCCAAGGAGAACACTTAGCCAAGTGTGCCATTAGCACACCTAATTATGAGACCTAACCTCCCTTGAGCCAATGTCCAAGGTTTAACACCCTGATGTGAACATAAGTACGCCTACTTACTAGAATATCCAACCCCTTGGCATTAACCCCAAAAGGTGTGCCTTGTGTGCCATTTAGCCTAATGCCACATGAAGATGTGACATTGTTTCCCAAATATGGGCTATCATGTCATAGCCCCTTAGATTCAAGAGTTGCACAAGGTGCCACGAATGTGGCTCTCAATGCTAACTCTAGAACCTCTCTATTATCCCTCAAGAACTCGATAAGGAAACCCTATCAACTAAGAACCCACGACCATAATTGGACAAGGGCACAAACGTGCCCTATTTAGCTATGAGTGTTATTCTTAACTTGACATAGAGGAAGAGGCTAGAGGCAAACCTAAACCTCTGACTCTTGGAATGTGCAATTTAACAAGACCTCCCAGGCATAAATTCACCAACATTAAGGGTAGGCTACCCAAAGGTGGACATACCCTTGTTGTCTGGAAGTTGAAGTAGCACAATAGAGGGTTGTGCCTTGATGACACAAGTTAAAGCTTGCACCGGGAGAAGAGTAACGGACTCAGTCATGAACTCAAAAACCCCTCACTCCTACATACTCTACCTTAATTTATGTGACGGAGCCCCGGCTGCCCCCCTTCCCCCCTTTCCCCCTTTTCCCCTTTTCCTATATATGTAAGTGGGTTAGCATGGAATTAATTAGCCCCTTAGTTAATGAAACTTAACTTTACTCCTACCCCTAAACCCTAACCAATGGTTAAACAACCCTAGGGTTAGGTTTACCTAGGGGTCCTAATTAACACATCGAACTCATATGCAAGTTGTAACTAAAATGGGCATGGCTATAGTCCCATTTCCTAATAATTAGCAATTTTAGCTATTTAATTAGCATTTTCTAATATTAAAGGAATATTCTTTAGAATATATGTTTGAAAAAGAATATTCTTTAGAATATTCTATTTTGTATTCTACCCTTTAATAAATTATAGCATTCATTGAACAAAAATTAATAACATTATAAAAGTAGAAGGTATTAAATTATATAATATATTGCCTAATATAACAATTAAGGAAGAGCATAAGAGGTACATTATATAAATATTGATGTTGTTATTAAAATATTAATATTTAAATATAACATTATTAATTAAAAATTTGTAGTAGTAATAATATATATATATAAAATCCTATAATAATATAGTCAATCTTCCATATCATTTTTTAAATTTATATAGTTAAGTAAACAATTTGGTACTATTATTAAAGAGTTTATAATAATTATGAATATTAAATATATGATATTTTATAATTTTGTAATTGCTTTAAGCTTCAGAAAACATACATTCCCTTGCAGTTTTGTTAATCGTGACTTTATCAACGCTTCTTGACATCCACCCATATCGAATGGATTTAACATTTATAAAACATGCTGGGTCTTTTTGATTGGGAGACCATGTTTTCTCTAGGCATCCATTATATCTTTCGCTCTCCTTCTCGTGTCGCCTTTTTTGTGGTTTGAACCATGCAATTATTTTTTTGTGATTACTTCAGGTGTGTCGATAATTTGACCCATCCAAATAGGCTGATTATATGACGCATCTGGAGTAATGAGAATCATTAGTTTTTGAAGATCCTGGCAGCAATCAAAGTATGCTTTAGGTTTTTGGTTCCTTTGTCCAACAAAGTGTGGGGTTTGCACTTCCACATCACTACTGGCTTCTATGTCGTCTGTGCTCAGTGATGTCATTTCAATCTCCTCTCGCCACCTTGTTTTAGGCCAAAAAGGGTGTTGCAATTCTGTACTTGTGACAGTAGGCCCTTCCAACTCTCGAACAACAGTCTCCCAATAGTCGACCACATGCTTATATAGTTCTGAGTAACCAGTTGCCTTATCAGAATTCTTTGGCATCGATTTTTGAACCCATGCCACATATTTTTTGATGCCATCAATAATAACCTCTTGTTCCTTGAGCTGGGCACTCAATGGAATAGGGTCTGGTTGTCCTTCTGGGAGAAGTGGCTTTCCATTCTCTCCACTTTTGAAGAGCATTAACCCCTTTCGGTAACCACTGCTCTGATGGCCGTAACTTGTACTGCATAATAGGTATACCATCTCGTATGGAGAAAAAGAATTGTAGCGGCACAAGGTGACCAACTAAAGAATCACTCCCTTTTTATATACTCCTTGAGAAATTTTTTGAAGTCTGGCACCTCAGTCACAAGCAAAGCACAACTTTTTTTGGAGATGCAATTTTCAAAAAGATTCATCATATGCGGTAAGGTAAGTGCACTTGTCCTTTTTGTAGAGTTGGAGACCTTGCTGAAGAACGCATCAATATCTTCATGAGTGTGACCAACCATAAGAAAACTGAGCGTGATTGTTTCAAACACACCTTTGGCAACAAGCATTGACAAGTATGCTAGCACATATCTAGAAAATAAAAGTAAGTATGAGCTTGAGAAACCCTTAAGTAAAATGATTTACCTATTTTTGTTCTCGCCTGCACAATTATCCATCTGTAAAAGCAAATGACGAGGAAGCTTATTTGATGTTGAGGACACATGTACACTATTTGAGCTAGATCCCTCCACTGAACCTGAACTCTCAACAGGGCCATCTGTTTTTTGTGCAGGTTGCTGACAATGCCTCTCATATTCCCAAGTAGCCTCAAGTGCAGACGTGTTCATGAGAGCATTATGTAAAGGTTGAAGGTGTTGTTTCTTCACTTTGAGATCACTGATAGGACTTGTCTGTGAGTGGGCTTCAAGGTTTCTGAAACACATGGCCAACGACCCAATAGTGAAATTGGAGTCGCTAGACCAATGTGGAAGTGAAAAGTGTCCATATGATCACAACCGTGTCCATGTGTTAGCACACCTGTCAATGAAATCGGAAGTTTCATGACATTTCCAAGGCACTTTGGTGTTGCAACGAGCTTTGGAATGCTGGTCTTTGAATGATCCATCTTGTCATGGATCAAGCACAGGTACTCTGATGGGCGTGACACAGAAAGCATGCGGTGTGCATAGTACTGAGACCGGCAAGTTTGTTGTGCAATCATGTGGGCCTCCATCTTCTTTTGAATGGCAGTGATCTCCACCAAGGTTTTTGCACAAGCCTCTGCAGCCTTCAATGATGTACAAGTGTCACACTTGGAAAAGCTAGAGTGTTTTGCAATCTCCACATCCTTAAAATGAGTATTCCATATGTTGTTGAAGGTACCAGTGCAGATTGCTTGCAGCCCCATCAAGCTGAGGCACTTGTTCACATGTTCACACAGCTTCAATTGAGTGTAGATCGAAGGCAAAACCTTGAGATTTTCCCTGACCCCTGCATTTGTGGTTCGGCATTTGTGAGGCATCCTGTCTGCATTTGCTTCCACAAAAGCCTTGAGTATCTCTATGGCTGCCATAATGTGAGAGCGGGTTTTGACCAAGCCAGTGTTCCCATGTACTGAGGTTCGCGCTCCATCTAACCACTCATCCCTCCGACGGTAGAACGTGGTCTTTGGGATCCCGTATATACTGTACCAAGCTTTGAAGCAGATGGCCACCTTATTAAATACCATGGATGTACTCTGATAACCTGTGTCCGAGGCCATTCCATCAATACACCCAGTTAGTGCAGCATATACAAACTCATGCCTTTGCTTTTGGGTGAGCGTACGAAAGACATGTCTACATTGGGTAATTTCATTCCGGTCTGCCATCTGACAACACTTCTTCTTGCAGCAGTCAATCGTGGAAATGCTCGTAACACTTTCGGAAGATGTAGGATCCATCTTCACCCTCTTGCTGAAACATGCAGGGGAAGATCTGCAACCCATGAATCGCCTTTTTCTTACAAGGACCAATGCAAGGAACCTCTTCAAATATGAGTTGTTCTTCCGGGTTGTTATTATTGAAATCCAACCCAGAATATGTTGAACCATCTTGCCGTCTTAATTCAGATGTTCGCCACCTCACGAGGGATCCAGGATGCAAAGTGCCATTAGGTGAAACCTCTGTCACAACTACACCCACGAAGTCGGACCCTAGTTTCTCTTCTGACACTGCTTCCATTGGATTTATAGCTGTGATGATGCCTCTCCCAACCTCAATCTCATGAAGAAAGAGAATCACCTCATCCATCACAGCAGGCAAGCCATCATCTGGAAAACTCGTGCTACTTTTGTTTGTGACTCTGTATATTCTGTGTCAGCCTTGACTTCATCCAAATTCCACAATACAGGAGAACCCTCCTCAAATTCCATTCCAGGAACCTCAACATGCTTGAAAATGGTGTTCACCCATACGTACACACAAGATCCTTGGGCAATATTGTGACATGATGCATTATCATCTCGAACTTCCACAGTTCCAGTGCCAACTATCTCGTTGTTCCGAAGAAGACATACTTTATCTCCAGTATTATATTGTCCTGCACATAAATAATTGTGTTATTTATGATATCTGTTTATGCAATATTTCTAAGAAATCATAACTGCGGTTGCTTAATAATATGCATGTGCAATAATACATAATTATGTAAGATAATATCTCATGCTTTATTAATATAACTGATGGGCGGGATTAATCCCGCCGCAGACTCTACCCCTTCGAGAATGAGTCGGCGGGATTAATCCCGCCGCGACTCTACCCCATCGGAGAGAGTCGGCGGGATTAATCCCGCCGCCGATCTCCTCGTCGGAGAGAGGCGGCGGGATTAATCCCGCGGTCCCTCCGACGAGGAAGTACGGCGGGATTAATCCCGCCGCGGCTCCCTCCGAGGAAGTAGCGGCGGGATTAATCCCGCCGCGGACTCCCTCGACGAGGAAGTACCGGCGGGATTAATCCCGCCGCCGGATCTTCCTCGTCTGTGAGAGTCGGCGGGATTAATCCCGCCGCAAATTCCTCCGACGAGGAAGAGGGGGGATTAATCCCGCCCACAACACTACGACGGAGAATAGGCGGCGGATTAATCCCGCCCACAACTCTGACGACGGGGAATAAGCGGCGGATTAATCCCGCCACAACTCTCTCCGAAACTATGATTTCAAAGAGATTCGGGATGAATCTGCCCACAAATATTTAAAACAGGGAAGTAGTGGCGAGATTAATCCCGCCACCCCTTCTCTGCCTCCTAAAATGGTTGGCGAGATTAATCCCGCCGACAACTCTTTCTAATAAATTCAAGTAAATCTTATCAGTTGAGAGAGTTATCGGCGGGATTAATCTCGCCGCTCTTTTTAAGAGGCGGAGAAGCATTGCCCGAACTAATTCTGTATATGAAAGAGATGGTGGCGGGATTAATCCCGCCACCTCTTCAAAGAGGCGAAAAAAAATGGCCGGATTAATCCCCGCCCCGGCTAACCGAGAATATTAAGTTAAAAGTATATTTAAACGGGATAAATCCCTAACAGAATATATTGTAATCCTAATGCATTCCTAAATCCCTAAATTCTAAAATTTAAGAGAGAATGTAAGAGAGTGAATCTTTATAAATATATAAATTTGTTTATAATACTTACTTGTAAACAGCACTGAAGGCGCCGTGCTTTCCTATAAACAATAGCGCACCCAATTTAATGTCGCTCCTGAGCTGATCACTAAGAAGAAAAAAAAAATCTGAAGAGTGAAAATAAAGAAAAAGAAACCCTTGCCGGAGAAAGAACCAGATCTGAATTTGAGTGGGAAATTAAATGCATTTTCAAATTTACATGTCAGAACAATACTTATATCAGAAATTCAAATTTTTGAAATAACAGAAAAGAAAATTTAAGATGAGTTGAAACAAAATAACCGACAGTCTGACATATATACTCTCCAATTCCAATGAGTGTTTTAAAATTGCATTTAATGTTATTCAAGTGCTTCAAGCTGTTTAATATTACGAAATTTTTGTAATTATTCTACATTCTTAATATTCAAGTATATATTATTAGTTATATATATATATATATAATACAATAAATAAATTGATATATTATTATGTATCATTTAAAATATATTCATATATTATTATTATCTTAATTACTCGAGTAATTAATTTACATTTCCTACTATTAATGGGATATTCTTTATTATTTTCTTAATATTGAAAGAATATTCCAATATTAAACCTGATTATCATAATTAAATTAGTCTTATTCTTAATTATCTCAGTAATTATTCTACATTTGTATATATTAATGGGATTTTCTCAATTAATTTGTTATTATTTCAAGAATATTCTAGTGTTAAACCTTATTATCAATATTAAATTAATATATATTATTAAAACTATATATGACTATATATTAGATAAAATGATATATTATTATGTATAATTTAAAATATGTTCATAGTGTGTATATTAATTTCATTTTCTTAATTACTTGAGTAATTAATCTTCTTTATATTAATGGATATTCTTTATTATTTTCTTATTATTCCAAGAATATTTCAATATTAAACATGATTATCATAATTAATTTAGTTAATTATTTCAGTACTTGATCTACATTTGTATATATTAATGGGATTTTCTCAATTAATTTCTTATTATTTCAAGAATATTCTAATGTTAAACCTTATTATCAATATTAAATTAATATATATTATTAAAACTATATATGGCTATATATTAGATAAAAATATATTATTATGTATAATTTAAAATATGTTCATAGTGTGTATATTAATATTATTTTCTTAATTATTCGATGTTTGTTTTGCACATATATATATAAACAATCATAAATTTATATATAACGTGCACACGCATTAGAAGCACTTACAAAGACACATATGCACACACATATTGCCCTAAACCAAACTTGAGAAATTATATATTGCTTCTTTATTAAAAACATCATGTTCAACGCATGTATGATCTATATTACTCAGTCTGTGTGTATGTAACACATTGAATTTACACATGTAATATATATATATGTCTGTGTGTATACACGTGTGTATGTATATATGTGTACTAATATATGCAATGTGTACGATTTTCATTTGTTAACACTCTATCTCTTCTCTCATATACACAGTGTCACCATGCATAATCCCTTCTCTCATACATACACACCATGCATGATCATGATCCATAATATGTAGCCTGTCTCTTCTCTCATACATACACACCATGCATGATCCATAATATGTACTGATGTTACAATATTATGTAATATGTATAATGTATATCTGTGTATAACACTCCTTTCATACATAAACACCATGCATGATCCATCCTAACCCTAAACCCTAACCTAACTAAACCCTATGTAACACATTGAATTTACACATGTAATATGTATGTATGTCTGTGTGTATACATGTGTATGTATATGTGTGTACTAATATATGCAATGTGTATGAATTTAATTTGTTAACACTCTTTCTCTTCTCTCATACATACACACCATGCATGATCCATGTAATATGTACTGTCTCTCTTCTCTCAAACATACACACCATGCATGATCCATAATATGTATTGTCACTCTTCTCTCATACATACACACCATACATGATCCTGTACTCTGTTTCTCTAATATTAATATGTACTAATATGTATGTATGTCTATGTATATAATACTATGTGTGTATATATGTATCGATGCACGTGAAACTTTAACACTCTCATAGACACACACGTGTTAAACCCCACGCACACGCACACGCTGATAATTAGAAAGAATATTCGTTTAGGGTGAATCTATAGTTTATTCTTTTTAGGGTTTAAGTATATTCTTAAAAAGAATATTCGATTAAGTTAATATATATTCTATTCCTTTAGGGTTTAAGTATATTCCTAGGGTTTGTAAGGCGGCGGCGGTGGTGAAATCTCCTTTTCTCTCACACAGGTGAGATCTCTCTCTCTCTCTCACACGCACACTCCTCTGAGTTTATTTATTTATTTTTATTCACATATACATTTATATGGTGTGTATCTTAATAATATAATTTAGATCTCTATCTCTCGCACACACACGCACACTCGTATACATATACACACACAAATATATATAATATATATTTATATATCTCCTCTCTCTCTCTTTCTATAGATCTCTATCTCTCGCACACACATGCACACCCGTATACATATACACACACAGATATATATATATGTGTGACACAGATATATATATATATATATATATATATATATATATAATATATATTGTATTTATTTATCTATTTCTCGCACACACACGCACACTCCTGTATATATTATGTGTGTGTGTGTGTGTTGTTTATCTGTATGACTTATTTGTTTCACACACGCATACACACGATATACATATACACACATATATATAATACCTATGTACATATACATACATATATTATGTGTACCATATTTGTATAATTTTATTTATTTATCTATCTCTCGCACCACATGCACACTCCTGTAATACAATACATATACAATGTATGTGTGTGTATCTGTATAATTTTATCTAATTTGTCTACCTCTAGCACACAACCACTCTCCTACACACACATATACATATATATATATGTGTGTGTGTGTGTGTAGCGGCGGGATTAATCCCGCCGCTATGTGGGATTAATCCCGCCGCTATAAGGTTAGCCCTCGGCAGCGGGATTAATCCCCGCCGCTTTCAAGCAGGTTATTCGGTTAGCCAAATGAACGGCGGGATTAATCCCGCCGCACAGGGCCCGAGTGAAGGGCCTGGGCGGTGGGATTAATCCCGCCGCTATGCATGCCCTGCATGGAATCGGGCGGGATTTATCCCGCCGCCATTGGCCTGCCTGAAGGGCCTAGGCAGCGGGATTAATCCCGCCGGATTCCGCACAAGCATTGGCGTCAGGCGGGATTAATCCCGCCGCCTACGCATGCCTTGTGTGGAATCCAGCGGGATTTATCCCGCCGCCAAAGGCCTGCCTGAAGGGCCTAGGCGGCGGGATTAATCCCGCTGGATTCTGCACAGGGCATTGGCGTCCGGCGAGATTAATCCTGCCACCTACGCATGCCATGCGGAATCCGGCGGATTTATCCCGCAGCCAAAGGCCTGCCTGAAGGGCCTAGGCGGCGGGATTAATCCCGCTGGATTCCGCACAGGGCATTGGCGTCCAGCGGATTAATCGCTGCCTACACATGCCCTGTGCGAATTCGACGGGATTTATCCCGCCGCCAAAGGCCTGCCTGAAGGGCCTAGGCGGCGGATTAATCCCGCCGATTCCGCGTAGGGCATTGGCGTCCACGGGATTAATCCGACGCCTAGGGCCGAGTGGCGGGATTAATCCCGCCAAGCCTTCAATGCCTGTTGGAGGGATGAATCCCGCCACCCTTCCTTTTTTTCTCCATTGTGATCGGACCAATCCCAAACGTTTATGTCTGAAACGTAGAAGGTTTACAACATACCAATGGAGAGGATGGAAGGGTGGCAAGATTCATTTCACCATCCCTTACATGGTGGGCGAGATTAATCCCGCCGCCTTGGAGTCACTGAAGGGGTGTGCTAAATAAATCCTGCCAAGTTCTCTGAGACCGAGAAGGTGGCAGATTAATCTCACTCCCGTTCAAGACCTCCAGAAAGGTGGAGATTAATCCTGCCCACTCTTTCAGGAGGCATTGAAGGGGTGGCGAGATTAATCCCGCCGCACCTTCCATATGAATATATATGTGTATTAGTATATATAAGTTGCATATCTCATTTTATTTACTTTTATCATCTTATCATAATATTTCGAGTAAAAGCTAGGAATCTATGTAAAACTGTCAAGAGCTCACATTTGTGGTGGTTCTAAAACGAAATGTTATCTTTCTTTGAACTAGCACAAAGGTGAGCTTTGGACAGTTAATTCCGTCCACTTCTCTCTATGTATTATTTTTATATTCGGGTTTATACAAGTTTGTGCCTTTTTATATGATTTGTATTCATAGTGTATTATTTTGTAGAAGGACGATTTAATTAAACAAGGAGATTGAGTCATTAGTATGGAGTCATCAAAATTCTGGGTAAGAATTAAATAAAATCTGTTATATCGAATGTGCTTGAAGAACTAATATTTTTGTATTCAGATGTGGAATTGAGGTACATTGAAGACGAGAGCAGGAGAAGAGATGGGCAGGGGGATTCTGGAATCAACTTGGCCATATTTCAAACTAAACGGGAAGCGCATTGGAACAACCATGGTTGCTGTCAAACTAACCTCTGTCACATCGCATGGACAAGCAAAACAATGGAAAGTGGGTGTGCTAGTCAAGCATCCGAAAGCATGCTGCGAACCCAGATTGAGCGATGCTCGACACATATGCCTTGTTCATCCAATGTCACGTTCTCGGATCCAGAGGTCGCCAGTTACAACATTAATTTCGGGTGGTTTTGTCGACTTGTGAATAATGACGTTCACGTGTTCACTAATGATGTTGACCGTGGAGTTCTTCTTCAACTCAACGAAAGCCCATCTATGGAGGGGATCCAACTGGATGTTTATTTCAAAGATCTTCAGACTCATCGAGTAGATGTATTCTCAGTAGAGATTGCTTCACAATACAGAAAATCCACAGTGGAGCAATCTTCCCTCTTCACATTGAAGAAGAACACAGCGACACCATTAAGGAGATTGAGAGGGTGGCTTGGTCTCAGGTTCTTTATAGATCACGTTCAATTTGCTTAGCAAATTTCGGAGCTGGAAGACTGTGCCGAGAACATTAGAACAGCATCAATCGGGGATCACACATGTTGATTCGGATCTTCGAAGAAAATCCGCCGTTGTTTTGTCAACTGCATTGTGGCGTCCCATGCTGCAATAAGCCACAAGGAAATGATGTTGGATGATAATTTACGAGTGTAGGGTTAAGTATTGCAGCATCAACCCAAACTTCAATTACAGGCCACTCAATCAGAACGTGTAGCTGAGCTCATGGAGAAGATGAAGGACGACAATTCTTACACCGTTCCACATAATGCTGTTTTGTGCGCATACTTACGAGAGAAACAAAGGCGCTAACAAAGTGTGGATCACAACACCGGAACAAATGAGGAAGGTTCAGACGGAGAATAGAAAATCAATCAAGTATTACATCATTAGTGGCCAGCACACAATAACGGCAGCCCAACGACTTCTCGACGAACACAACAAAGGAACGATGGCAACAAAACTTTCGAGCATACTCGAGAAGCTGACGAAAAGATCGCTTTTTAGCGAAGCCGAATTTCACAATCGAGCAGTACCATAAGTTATCGGCGGAATGGGACGCTGCAAACACCAACCACTACAACAGCAAAATATGGAGAAGTTCAAACACACGCAAGCCGTGTGGGAATCTCTTTAGCGACCACAAAGAGCTACTGCAGGGAATACACAATCTGCGACTACCGGGTAAGCAAATTGTTGGGCATTTATCTCGCCGGTATATTAATCTGTCTTTTTTTTTCAGAGAGTTGAAGAAATTGTAGCAGTTGATTTTGCCCAGGTGGGCGGGAAGGAAACATCCTTTTTGATGATGTTGATTTCTTGTCCCGAGGATAGGATCTTTGCCAAATGGTTGGGGATTATGGAATCCTTTGCAAAAGGAACACTGAAAGAAGAAGCAGACAAGTGAAGTGGAGCCCTCAGAGAAGTCTGCAAAGAAACCCAGTAAGACGCCGAAGGCTAAGTCTGTTCAATCTATAAAGGATGTAGACAACGATTTCAAGCTCACATGGTTGAAGCCTTTAAATGGAACAACGATGGAGGAGATGGAAATCTTGGCTGATTTGGTGATTGATGGCAAATTACAGATTAACAACAGCAGCCCCACCTCTCCTTTTCATCTCAAGGCAATGGAGTTGAAGACGGTCAGGCACTTCAAGGAGTGGTTGGGAATACACTGCCACAAACTGGGTTGGACTTCGGCTTCAACATACGAAGAGGTCAGCAAATATTTGCATGTGACAAATGATGATATGCTTGTCGAATGGGTGAATCAATCGGAAGATTGGGCAAGAATCTATTGCACGCCAACGCCAAGAAGGAGAACATTGCGATGACGCCTTCTCTTATGGCAGTCCTTCAGCAGCCGGAGAACCGAGTTGAACCTTATAAAGGAGGATGCTACGAATCACGACAAGCCCTACAGATGTTTGTTGTTGGATTCGGAGACTTTATGGGGTACCATCACTGCTTGTAGGAAACCGTTTCAATTGTTCGTGATGGATCGGCGGGTGTCAAAAAATCCTTCGACAGACAGGACACTAGAGGATTTGGTGGAGAAACTTAGCCGTGCAAGCATGTACAAAGAAGGTATTTATTATTGAATTCATACTTGCACTCTTGACTGATATCTACGTTTTCAGGTATTTATTTCTTGATTCTTGCTCATGTCACCGATACCTTTGCCTTCCTTTGCCAAGAGGAATAAACATCGTTGGACAGGATTTTATATGAATGATGCTGATCCGAAGTGCATTGATTCGGTTGTTCACTTGGTTGTTAGGAATGCGCCAAACAGTTTCAAACTTCCAAATGACTGGCCAGGCATCTGTTTGCACTCCAACGGCCCTGAACCTCCATCCGATACACCGATAGTGAGAGTGACGTATTCGGCAATGTACGTTATCCAAACATCACAAGTCAAGCGGCACGGAGCATCGTCAACTTGATCAGGGGTCCTCACAGTGATGCGTGGGTTTTTGACTACTGCACTAGGGGGTCCGTCTTGAAGGAGTGTTACCTTCGGATACATGTGTGTTTGCCGTTGAAAAGGATAAGACCATGGTTGAGGACCTGAACAAGTGGATAGATAGGTTCTCAACTGACTACCCCAACGAATCCATAAGGAGTATTTGAGAAAGTTCCCTCCGATAAGTGCGATAGCTCTGAAGACGAATCTGGTTCAATGTCGGATCTGAGACGAACTTCAATCAGATATTAGACCGGAAGTTATCTCGAGGAGTACAGAACATTCGCACACTCCATTACCCATGGAAACATCAATAGAAGATACAGAAGATCTTGAACCATCTCACAAGCGGCTTAGACCTTCTTCGCCTCACTCAGAAGGTAATAGCGAAGAAGAATTGTTAATGAGTTCTTAGAGTGACGAATAGTTGTAAATGAGTGTAACATAAGGCATTTTTGTATATTTCGTTTATATTTGTACAGAAAATAAATTCTCAAGGATTAATGAAGCTTTTAGTTCAAACATGGGTCACACATTAACAAGGTAAATAATATACCTTGATAATTTTAAGGTCAGCTAATTATCATTTTGCAGATGTAATGAAACAATTGAGAACATGGATTTTCAGCATTGGCATGAGGTAAGAGAGGGGTTTGGCGACAATTTCTTGTGCCACATGTCAGAATGACAGAGTTCATGCAGGAAATGGATAATAATGCAGCTCAAAACATCGTTACCATGGGGGCCACTTCATTTTTCATCATCATTTTATTGGCTTCAGTTCCGAAATCAATTTCTTCAGCGCATGCAATATCTGAATCTTGTAAGGATGATGTACAATTAAATGATGAAGGGATAGGCAACGAGATAGTGGCAACGGATAAATGTGAAAGGGAGCAAACAAGTGATTTGCAAAGTATTCAAGAGGCAACGCTATCCATGTTACTCATGGCCATATTGTGTTGTTGGATGTCAATGGTGTTCTGCTTCATCGACAAAGGCCCGAGGATAGGAAAAAAGAAATCAAACAAGGAGATTTCATTCCTTGTCATGGTAAATTTCGATATGATATTATTTTTCGTCCAGGGTTGGATCGTCTCTTTCAAAAGCTTAAGGAGATGGGTGCGCTTGTGGGGATTTGGTCATGCATGCAGATTCATAACTTAACACGCTGTTGAATTTGCTTAAGAAACATTGTAGTGTTGCAGAAGAGGTGATTCGTAAAGATTGGATTTTTGACCAGCGAATATGTTATAAACCTCTCGAATTTCACAATATAAGAAAGGAAAGCAAGCCATACTTCTTCAAGAATGAAAGAATAATTGGGACTCATGGGGAGATCAGTCGCTTAAGGATAATGAAGAATGCACATATCTTAGTAGTAGACGACTCTCCTCAGAAGGCTATGCTCAACCAAAACATTGCTTGTATTCATCCAATCACTTTCGATCCATATTCTGATACCGATATCATGGATGAGCTAGTGAACTACTTGGATACGTGCCTCAGAAAGAAGAATCTCGAAAATTTTTGTGAGCAGTATCCACCGTATCAACATTTCCTGAAGCTTTTCTTTCTCGTGATTGAATTTTATAAAATGAAGGATAGCAACCGGGCGCTTTATAATATTATTCTTAAGGAACGTCATTTTTAGATGAGCCTTTATGCAGACCTGGTCTTATTACATCTTATGTATTAACAAGGATGGCAACTCCCAATTGCATTCGTGAGAGTGTTAGTGGTGGCAACAACATCAAGATATTGACCAAAATGATTTGATTAATCCGGAGAGTGATGATTTAGACAAAATGAGAGATTTCTCTGTATGATAGGAAGAAAGTATTTATAAAAAATTAACATGTTGATAAAAAATGATTTCATTTGTAATTATGTTTTTATTTCTTCATTATTGTAAACTATTTTTAGAATAATATGAATATTCTAAGATATTTTAGGAATATTCCTTACTAAGTAAGGTTATTGAAGGATTAATTAATTAATTAATTAATATTTAAGGCTTAATTACATATTAATTAAATGATTAATTAATAATTAAAACTTAAGTATTAATTAGTAATTTATTTTATATTCCCATTTTCACGTATCATGCCCACTTTAGTTACAACGTGCATGTTCATCTACATTAACTAATCAACCTAATTGAGTTGTCAAAATCAGGGGTGAGTTTTCTAGAAGGTAAGTGCTACTTTCACTTAAAGTTTCTCGCGATATTTAATGACAACTGGCCAAACTACCCCTAAACACCTAAGTACACTAAGCGGGGTTGTTTCTCACTACATCTAGGGTCTATTAAACACAATAAAGTAGGTAACAACAATCAACCTCCAAAGTAAGGGTCGAGTCATAGTAAAAACTATGACAACGTTCGATGTCGTTGATTATAAGTCCAACGCTAATACTCTTGTGCACGAGCTAACTATTCTCGTGTAGTAGAGTGAATCAGAAGGTCATCAATATATGCACATGCAAACTCTTCAAGGCCCTTCAGCAGTTTGTCCATCATCCGCTGGAAAGTTGCATGGGCCTCGACCAATCCAAATGCATAATAGTAAATCGTACAAGCCGGATGGTGTTCGGAATGTTGTTTTTACTGCATCTTCAGGAGCTATAAGGATCTACCAATAGCCAAAAGCCATGTTAAGGATAGTGAAGTATCGACTGTTTCTCAACCCATCAACCAAATCATCCACCCACGGTAGTGGATATGAATCTAGAACGAAACATCATTTAATGATTGGAAGTTAATAATGAAACGTACAATCCCATCCAACTTTTGAACTAAGTATGGTTTTGCTGCCATAGACTTTGGGACTTACCTATCACCTTCAACTTAAGCATTTCTGTCACACAATGATTTAGGATATCATTATTCTTCGGAGAACGTTGTCTGAGCCCCATCCTAATTAGGTGAGTTGTACTAATTGGGATGTGAATGCCTAGTAGTCAACAGGGGATTCACAGCTCCTACAATGAGTTGAATATGTTTAGATATCTCTCGCCAACAAGTTCTTGATGTCCTTGGCTCGTTGCTCTAGAGAAGGTTCTTCCTTAAACGCTTACAGCACTGGCCACACCATGTGGTGCACCTCCTGTAGCCCACAATGGAGGGCATCCAAGGACAAACAACGTGCATGTCTCAAAATTACATCTCGCCCTGACCGCACAGAGTCAATTGACACCCAAGGTGATGTCATGGACTTGGCTCGGCATCACCCACAACAAAAGTATATGATGGTATCCTCCTAACACCATAGGCACGTGTGCAATTCGATGTAATTGAGCAAAATATTTATTATCAACAAATATTATCTTTCGAGTCTGCTCGATAGGGACTGTGCGTGAGTGCAAGGACTCAACTATTGATTGATTAATGGAGGATATTAGATCTGGAATCCACCAAGACCGAAATAAGAGTTCCTTCTACATGCATGAGAACACAACATAAAACACTTAGCGTCATGCAACTCAATTAGGACCCCTATGCCCACACAAACATGGAAGAACAAAGGTGCTTTTGGGAAGTGTTAATTATGTGCATGAGTCAAATTCCTCAGAGGTGATGCAATGTACCTAGTGCATGGGTCCTCTAAATCCAATGCACTTTCCCCATTTTCCAACTGCGAAAGCATCTCAACTTCTTCCACAGTCTTGATGATGACTACTTGATGTCGATTTGCACACGCTCTTATAACATGTCCCCAACCTCGGCACTTGTAGCATTGAATTTTCAACCCATGTCGACCAACAAATTGGCTTCGGCCCCTCCCGCAGCTTGAGGGCTTGTTCTCCATCTAGACAACACCCACTTCCATCAAGACAAGATCAGATGTCAAAAAAGTTCCAAGAACATACACCATCACAGGAATAGGACACACACATTGTGATGCTCTCAACAAGTTCTCAAATAGTTGTGCAATCCTCAAGGCCTCCTCCACATTTGAGGAACCAAATCCCTCCACCAAGCCGGCCAAGTTAGGGTGAAGAGTCGGCCACAACAAGCCTAGCTACACAAGTTCTATCATGTTTAGATCTACACGATTAACTAGGTTCGAAAACTTGATTATGAATCACTAAACAGTCTCTCTCGACACTTTTTCAAGTTATGGAGTTTGCGAAAACAATGGAATCCTCAAGCTTATCAAAAGTCAAGATGTTCCAATCTTGCCAATTGACGATGGGGTCATCATTATACCATTGCAAGGCAAGTCCTTGCAAACACGTTGGAACTCTCACAATCGCTAGGATTTAAACCATCCATGGTAATTAACAATCTCTTAAAAGTGTTTCCACCAATGGTACATGTCTACTCCAACCTCCTCCTTCAAAAAACTTTGGACAAACACGCAAATTCAAAACTGAAAGGTGTTAATTAGCATTCTACTGTATACCTTAGTGAATTTCTTGCATGAGAGTAGTCTGGTTTGCCACGCTCAACTGCAACCATTAAAGAAGTGTAGCTATACTTCTTCATTCACCATCATGTTTGAAACAAATAAATGGGAGAGAGACACAGAGAAGAACACCACAAAAAGATAAGTCTTTAAAAGACTACCCCACTTCTCCACTAACGAGAGAGGTGTGAGAGTGAATACAAAATACAATTAGATTAGTATGTCTCATATATGGCATTTCGTGTCAAGAATAATGTGCTTGGTGCCATGTAAATGCTGGTGCCAGACTAGTGTGTCTGATGTCAAGCAAATCCTAACGCCACACGACACACCTATGTGATGTAGATACCTAGGAGATTACATGGTGTAGATACTCGTGGCATATATATACCACTATATACCATGG
Organism: Selaginella tamariscina; assembly: GCA_003024785.1. Taxonomy (NCBI): domain Eukaryota; kingdom Viridiplantae; phylum Streptophyta; class Lycopodiopsida; order Selaginellales; family Selaginellaceae; genus Selaginella; species Selaginella tamariscina. The sequence continues at coordinate 382,425 of PUQB01000106.1, forward strand.
AACCTTACAAATGTAATTTTCCCTTTAATTAATTTAAAGTATTATTAATATAAATTACATCTTGTCTTTTTTACCCTTATTAATTTAGGGCAGAACAGAGTTTTGGAAATGGAGAGCGATGGCGGAGAAGAAGGCCAATTCTGCAGCGCATGGAGCATCTACGAGAACGAAGAGATACTATCGAGATACGTAATTCTAGACCACATAGGCTCGGGTGCATACTCGGACGTATACAGCGGCAAACGGAGAGTAGACGGCGCCCTTATTGCCCTTAAGGAGGTGCACGAACACAAGAGCTCTGTTCGGGAGCTGGCAGCGCTCACACTGCTCAAGGGAAATCCTAATGTGGTTCAGCTGCTCGATTACTTCTGGCAAAGCCCAGGAATCGTGCTGTGTTCTTGAGTACTTGCCGGGATCTCTCTCAAGTATGATCGAGAGCCGCAAGCGGCGCCCAATGCCGGACTCTCAGGCTCGTCCCTGGATTGTCCAGATTCTCAGGGGTGTTGCATCCTGCCACAGTGCGAGTTGTTCACAGGTGGGTGTTGTGTATGTATGTGTGTGTGTGTGTGTGTGTATTTGTCTTCTATATGCATGCATTGATAGATACATAGATACTTATACACACGTATTATCTAGAGGAATCTATATGCATACATGTATATGTAGACGCATCTTACGGTGTTCTTGAAGGAGCGTTGCGTGATGTATATGTTTGTATAGCTACATTTATCTGCCGTATTGATATGTAAATTCTCTCTCTCGTGTGATGAAAATCAAATTTTAGTTTATTGATAGATAGATACATATTATTATCTAATTAGTTCTTCAGAGGTATATAAATGCATACATAGGTGCATCCGTTTGTTTATATATCAACAAAATAAACATTCATTGCTTTAGATGTGTATTACATATATGGACCCCCCCCCGCTCTCTCTCTCTCTCTCTCTATCTATCTATCTATCTATATATATGATATGTTTTCGACAGGGATATTAAGCCTTCAAATTTGCTGATTTCACCTGATGGGGTGTTGAAAGTGGCAGATTTTGGAACTGCTCGTGTTCTAGAGGTGCAACAGGAGCAGGAAATGCCACCGGTTTATGAAGAAGACACACAAAATGCAACAGAGTTCATACATGCAAATGAAAAACCCAGGTAAAACATATACATATAAGCGTGTGTGTGTCTGCGTGTGAAGTGCATCATCATATTCCATACAAATTTAATTATTATTTTCTGTTTAACAATAAACTGGCCACAACAGGCTCATGTCGTTGTGTATATGTCTGCTTACACGAGTGTATTATATACCAACATTGTTCAGGTTAATATCATGTATTATACGATTATTGTCTTCTTATACGTCATTTAAAGGCAACTTGACGCGACAAAGACGGAGGAATGCGAAGAAATATCAACAAACAAGACAAAGGGAGACATAGAGAGGTGGCTAAAGGGAGGAGGACCACTGGTTCCATCAAACAGGAACAAGGGAGACGTAGAGAGGTGGCTACAGGGAGGAGGACCACTGGTTCCATCGATACGGTCTAGCAGAAGCTGTGACAGGCTGGAGATCGAGCATCCCTCGATGAGTGGCACAGAGGTGAGCCCCCGGTAAGCGACGTTGGAGAAGGAGAGACTACAGAGGATTTTCCATGGTGAAGCACACTAGTGAGGATATTTACTGGAGAGCAGACAAGGAAGATTTTCGAGGGATTTGACGGATTGCGTTGGGACGAGGTGGTACAAGGCGCCGGAGCTTTTATATGGTTCTGGGAATATGGATACGGAAGTAGACCTGTGGGCTGTTGGGTGTGTTATAGCCGAGCTTCTTCAGGGGGAGCCTCTGTTTGCTGGGGATCGGACATCGACCAGCTGAGCAGGATTGTGAGGGTATTCGGTGCTCCGAATGAGACTAACTGGCCTGGTGTGTCGGAGCTCGCGGACTACGACAAGATATGTTTCGATGACAGTAGACAGCCGGTGGGTCTGTCGGAACATGTCCGTGGGGTTTCAAAGTCGGCCGTTAAGCTGCTTGAGAGGTTCTTGGTATATCCACCTGAGTTTAGAGTGCGTGCCTCGGATGTTTTGGAGAATGAGTACTTCCGGGATGACGTGGAGGAGCTGTGTGTGGGTGTTAAGGAGGAAAAAAGACTATTGAAGCTTGGCTTAAAGGTGGTTCATAACTGTATGAACGTTAATTAACACAATACATATTATGAGCTTATTTAAATTATTTTATTAATTATAATTTCTGGTAAATTATGTTATTTACTCAATAACTAATAATTGTTTACGGAAGTTTTCTTTTACCCTCTTAATTATTCATTATTAAATCTGACGCTTACCTTCAAAATGTAAAACTGCTAATAACATGTTAAATAATTAAAATATTCTGTTTCATGTTTTTATTTTCTTTATTAAAACAGAAGAATATGTGTTTATTTAAACCAACCAATTTAAGAAATATCTATTTTAAAGCATTTTAATATTTATTAATTATATATTAATTATTAATTATTTTATATCTAAAATTTATGCGAGCCTATAGAACATGATCTGTATTCATCGGCCAGATTAAATAAAAATTGTTACAATTTTTACAACATCGTAATCCCCATCTCTGATTAAAATAATGATCATATATTTATTTCACACATTTAAATGTTGAAGTTCACTATTATCCACCATGGTTTTGTATATAATGAGAAGTCAATACGGCAGATCCCAATATTAAAATTTCTTTGTTTTACATGATTGCTCACACGTTATGTTAAAGGACATTACACAGTAAAAACAAAAAATTATATATCTCTTTATATATGTGCACATATTGATATGTATATGTGATTAGATTATCGTGTTTATCAGTATATAGATAGAGCTTTATGTATCCACGTGCATTATTTGATTAAATTATGGGTTAAATTTTTGATATTATAATTACCATGTTAATATATATATATATTTTTGTTTGTATAGCATTATTTACACTTTCATTCAGTTTGTATATACATATATTGTTAATAATAAAAAGTATTATATATAAAATGACTGTACACTATATAATATGTATGTATCTAAATGTGTGCATGCGTATTACGTGTCCAGCGTAACTGCTATTTGAAAGATCTGATATTAAAAAAATCAATTTGGTTCCACCGAGTTTCGAACTCGGGACCTTTTGCGTGTGAAGCAAACGTGATAGCCACTACACTATAGAACCCTGCCTTGACAATTGGGTCCGCCTCCTTTACTTGACCATCCTTTCTTGCATTCGTTGTTATCTCATCATGGACTCACCATCTCAGACATCTCCATGGAGCAGTGTAACACCAAAGGATCATATAGAGGAGAGGGTGGTGCTACTCAACCCACTGGAGAATTACTTTGCCTATGCAGCATATCAAAAGAGGGTAATCTTCTACAAGAAGGCACCAGAAAATGCATCCTCCATACTCAAGGAGAGCCTCTCCAGTGTGCTGGTACACTTCTACCCATTCTCCGGGAGGATTTCATTTAGGAACAAGACACAGCTCCAGCTCCACTGCGGGAACCTCGGTGCCGGGTTCATGGAGGCAACGACCGGTACAAGATTTGAGCACTTGGGTCCCGAGATCCTCCCCTCCGAGTTCATCGACGGCTTCTGTCAGATGCCAATCCTGCCTAAGTTTCCCTGGACACAAGATTATCCTCTCCTCTGTGTTCAGGTACACATAATTTATAATTAGATTTTGATAAAATTATATTAATTTATATGAAAAGACTTTTACTTGACCCACTATATATAGTCAAATATACACAGACTCGGTAAATAGAAAAATAATGAAGTTGTATTAGGTGACAAGGTTTTCCTGCGGCGGAGTGAGCGTTGGGGTGAGTTTCAGCCACCAAGTATGTGATGGCCGGCATTCTGGCATTTTATGAACTCCTGGGCTGAAGTAGCCCGGTTAGGGGCGCCACTGGTCCTCCCCAGAATGAGTTACAGCGTTCCAGAAACACAAGAGAACGAAGACGAGGAAGCTTTCGGTATGAAGCTCATGTCAAGAGAGGCTGCAATGCAGTCTATAAGAAAGAGCGGATGGAAGACCCTCGACGACGGGCTCTCCTCTACATTTGTGAAGCTGGAGAAGGAGAAGCTGATGCGGCTCAAGTCTATGGCACCGGGCTAACCACGTTCGAGGTCGCCTGTGCTTACATATGGAAGAGGCTCTCTCGGACATGGGAGGACTGTGACAGCGGGGACAAGGCCTCTCTCTTATTGCTTGTCAACCTGAGAGAACGAACTGATTGGCTGAGCTCCAATTACTTTGGAAACGCTGTGTCTGGTGGAGTTGCAGTAGCTGACGTGGAGGAGATTAAGACTGGGTCACTGGCCAGAGTAGGAGGCGTCATTCACGAAGCTATAGTGAAACTGTGTGCACCAGGTAAGTATCCACATATTTTAAACTGTACTGATTTGAGTTACATTGAAGGGAAAATGTGGAAGGTAATATCAGGTATCTGCATAAATACGATGACAATGAGGAGCATATTCCGTTCCCTGACTTTGACGGGAAGTACTTCAGCATGGTTGTTAGTTCCCCGAGACATCGTGTATATGATGTGGACTTTGGATGGGGGCGACCTTCTGGATCACCATCGGATCTCATGATCTGGGACATAGCAAGATATATCTATTTGCTGCTGCCGAAGGCGACGGTGGCATTGATGTCACTGTTGCACTCAAGGAGAACTCTATGGAGCTGTTTAAGACGAGTGATAACATTCTGTAACTCGTTTTATATATATATATATTATATATATATATAAGAATCACAATAAAAAGAAATAATAAAAGATTTTATTATTTATTATGGATAAAGTTGAAAACTTACAATAAGTATTAAAATTAAAAGTTTTTGCTAAACTTTAAAAGGTTTGTCACGAGCTCCACAATCGTTATAAAATTATATTTTGTAATGTTATAAATGTAACATCGTAATTAATAATGTTATAATATTTTAATATGGTATTATGTAACAACAAATTGTTCATAATTGTTTTATAATGTTTTGTAATGTAATGTTACACACAGATTATTTTATAACTATACAATTTATATTATATTATAAAACATTATAATATTATTGTAACACAACATTCTAAACAATATTTATTTATAATATATTATACGTTAACTATAAATATTGAGTTACATAATATTTATAAATCAAACTAATTTTTTATTAAATTATAACTTTACAATAATATTTTTTAAACCAGTATGCTTTAATTTATTTTTTTAAATAAAAAAGGATATCATATTGTTTCAATGGCTTTTCTTTATCATTATTATTATTTAATTTTTTATTTTAGAAATCTTCATGAAAAAATTATTATGCACCTGAATAATTAAATTAATAAAATTTTATATTCCAAAAAGATATTCTATTTAATTAAGAATATACGAAACATGAAAATTATAATGATTTTTTATCTGAAAAAGTTATTGTAAAAAATGATTTTGACACTTTATAAATACCTTTTTTTATGATTTATTAATTTGTATTTCTTAATATAAATAACTGAGTACTATATATATTATGTGTGTTCATTATTATAAAAGTTTTAATAATTATCACTACTAGTTAAAACATATTATATAACTACTAACATTATCATATTTATAAATCTCCAAATCCAATGTTAATTATTATGTAATTTAGTGTATAAATTTATTTAATTATATAATAATTTGGATTTAATTAATTAACATTTGAGATTTCATGAAAACTAAATAATACATTCTATAAAAATAAGTTGTTACAATATTACAACCTTATAATAAATTTATAATATTATAACATTGCATACAGTGACAATTTATTTATATTATTTTAATATATAATTAATTACACGTATATACATAGGTCATTATAAATGTCTGTGTAAGGATTTGTGTATTATAAAATGTTTAAATTGAGTTGTGTGTAATTGTAAATATAAATACACATTTTATATGTTTTATATTATATATGGATTTGAATAAGTTATAAATACTTTTTAAAATTCTTAAATTGAAATTAGACATGCATACACATGCACTCATATATATATAACATGTATTTATATTTATATATATATATATGTACACACACATACATATTTAACATAATAAAAAGAATAAATTAATGAATATAAATACTCACATACTCATTATAGTGCAAGACATTTATTAGTTATATCACAATTATGAATATTATTAATATATAAATAAAAATAAAAGAATACAAACAAATTTATAAAAAATTTATACAACAACAAATGTAGTTTGCGAGTTACATAAATGAATAAATAATTATTTTACGAGAGTATACAATTTTTATAGATTAATGATAAAACTCATTATTATTTTATAAATAAATGCATATATGTATTTTAAAAGCATAAAGCTTAAGTTATATAATATTACAAATTATATATCTTTATAAAATTTTATAATGTCATATTTATATCACAAAAGACTAAAATATTATAAATATGATTAACATATGCAAATATATATAAAAAAATGTACGCATATATATTTATATAAATATATATTTACGTTTTGAGTTATTTTAGTCTAGAAAAAAATTAAATGTACTGTAATAATGAAAATAATAATAAATAAAACTTTTATGAAAAAACATACAATTTTAAAATAAACATTAATATTTATGTAATGTTAGTACAAACATTAAGATGATAATGTATAATATATATTCATATATTAACTTGTGACAAACATATTATAAATGTCCTCAATTTATTTATATATATATATATATAATTATATACAACTTGCAAAAATGTACACTTTATATTCAAGTAATATAATTATTTTTTTATTATATTTCGCATGTTGTTTTAAATTTTGAAGTTATTAACATAATAAAATGAATGTTAAAGAATTAAATTAAGATTAAATTTATTTTATATCACTCTAATTTCTCATATTTATATATATACCTTCAAAATTTTAAAGCTACATTTTTTATCTTAAAGAAATTTTATATTTACAAAAATACTTTTACCAAACTTCAACACTTTATAATTTTATAAATAAAATAAAATATTATTACAATGCTAATAGGATTGCAATAACCAAATAAATAAAATTTGTTGCTTCATTGTTTGTTTATTTGACTTTGTCAGTTAACTTAAGTATTTCTATTATATATATATAACAAATTCAAAAATATCTTTATCAAAAATTCATTAAATATTACATGGATTAAGCACAACTAATGACAAAGCTAATTTGTTAAAATTTAATAAATTAAAATATAACAATTAAAATCATAAATAATCTTAATTTTAACATTTAACTTTTGTTTTATTTTATTCATTTTATTATACCTCATTAGAATTGTTTATAAATTATATATATATATATATAAGTAATACCATTTATTTCATTTCAAATTATTAAAAATATTATATGAAGTAAATATTATTAAAATATATATATAAAGGTTTAAATCCCTTTAGGATAAATTTATATTATATGGCTTTGTTTATATTCATAATTAATATAATTTTTACTTGAATATGATATTCCCACCTTTAAGTATTGATTTATTTAACACTATTAATTTTTATATGCATGTGTCACAAAATTTAATCATTAATGTATCATTTTGTTTAAAGCACATTTTCTAGTTTTAGTTTTATTTATTATTTTAAATTTTTATTTGAAAATAATAATAATAATGCATATTTTTATCAATTTCATATCAAATTGCTTACCATAATACCTTTTATAAAAAAAATTCATGTCGTATAATAACATAAAAAAAATACATTTTATAAAGAAAAAAACTTATAATAATAATTTGAAAGTTATAATTAAATATTAAATATTTTATAATTATAATAAAAAGGGGACAATTATGTACATTGTGAAGGTGAAAGATGAACAATATTATCTTATTTTACTTTAATATTTAACTTATATAAATTAATAAAAAAGATTTGTAAGTTAAAAAACTTATTATATATAACAGTTTATAAGTACCTACTTAATTTTTATTTCAAAATTATGAAAAACAAGAAAAAATTATAACAAAAAAAACATTAATGTAATTTAATGAATAAAAATTTATATGTATCGTAAAAACTTTTTATATTACACTTTAAAAGTTCCAATTACATTATTATATTTTAGGCATAAGAATTTGAATGTTGTTATGATAATTTTTTATTTTACTTTCAAACTTATTTTATGTTTTCTTTAAAAATAATTATGAATATAACTTGAGTTTATTATTTTCGATTATAATGTTAAAATTAATTATTTATGATTTGAATTAATGAATTTTAATTTATTTAATGTTAATGTGTGTTGAAGTTTAATAAGGGTATTTATATAAATATAAAATTAGTTTGAAGGTAAAATATAAATTTTAAACACATTAAAATTATTCAATTTTGAATATTTAAATGATATTACTTTTAATATTTATCATTATAAATGTCCTTACAACTAGCAAAAACAATGTTAAAATAAAATATATTAAAAATATTAATCATATAAAATATCTTAAATGTAATTATATTATACATTATAATGTACAAGTTTAGAACCACATGAAATTTTTATTTATCTATATTCAATACCTTAAATCTTTTGGAACAATAAAGATATATATTGTTTATCATATTAAACACATTATTGTAATATTTAAAAAAGAAACATATATAAATAATTTAGTGTACACAATATGTTAAACATTATAAACAACATAATTATGAATGAATGTCTAAATAAATAAGAAAAAGAATCGATGTACACCATATGCATAATTAAAAATTTTAATTTGGTAAATAATATATGAATTGTATTAATGTGTTTTTATTTTTCTCTTCAATGGACATAATCTCATTTTCCCCTTTTTAACACGTAAATTTAATTTACTTATTGTTTTTATTAATTTAAATATTTAACATTTTTTTCTCTTTTAACTATGGCAAAAAAAAAACCCCCATATAAATTACCGTTAAGGAAACCTATGTAAGTAAACATAAAGTATATTTTTATTGTTGAATTTCATTACATATTTAAACATAAAATATATTTTCATTATTATAATTTTATTATCATTTTTTATCTTTATAATAACACTGAGGTCCTTATCAAATCAAAATAGTTTTATTATATATATACATATATTAATCACATTTATAATATGAGGGCTTTTAATGATTTCAAAGTAATGTTAAATATCACATTATCATAATTCATAAATATATACAATTCATTAGTAAGCATTATATAAATAAGTGACCTAATTCAACTTTATAGAACAGTGTGATATTTAGTTAAAAACTTAAATAAAACAAAAAATATTAATTTGAACAGTCATAAGACCAACTTTAATAATATAACTAAGAAAGTTTAACAACCACATTGTATAATAGTTGGAGACTTATATAATCATATATATATATATATATAATATAATTTATAAGTATTATATAGTAAAAATATTAATACACTTGCATTAAGAAAGTTGTCAAATACTATTCATGTATTATATTTTATCTCCTATATGAATGTTTAAGTAATGATTCAGAAACTTCGTGAGTTTTACTTTTACATAGATGCATCTCAATTTGATAAATTATAAACAAGACTTTTACACAATATGGTCAAAAGAGAATATACGTTTCCACATTGAAAAATCATTTTGTTATATTGTGTATAATTTTTTTATAATTTATCTAATTGAGATACACCTTTGGATATAATGTTTTCCAATATAAAAATATTAATAGTGTGAGCTCATGAAGTTTTTGAATCATTACTTCAGCATTTATTATATGATGTAAAATATTATATATATATATATATATAATATTTAATAACTCTCCTAATACAAATAAAGTAATATCTTTTAAATTTAAGTTATACATATTTATAAATTACTAAAAATATGTGCATTATAATAATATATGATTATATAATCTTGAATTGTTATTCAAAGTGGTTCTTAAATTATCCGAGTTAGACCTTAATCGTTGTTTGAGATGACTTTAGAAACTATTATTTATGCTACATTAATTTTTTTAAATTATAATACTTATCAATGAGTTGCATTTATTTTGAAATAATTAAAGACCTAAATATTATAAATGCAGTTAGCTTATGTGTGTGTGTGTGTACATATATATATATATATATATATTATGAACATATGTGTACCTTAAGAATAAGTTTAAATAATTTTGAACCAATAAGGATCTCATCCTCATTATAAAGATGGAAAATAAAAACAAAATAAAGAATTTAAAAAAAAAACTTTATATTTAAATATACTCAAATTCAAATAATAAAAATTATAATAATATATTGAACAGTTTTGTTAATATCCTTGATAGTTACCGTATTCAAACTCAATATAACAACTAAAGAATCACCAGACGAGAATACAAGTTGACTTGTTTTAGACGATGGATTGATTACCTATGAAAGAGCTAGTTAACACACACACACACACACACACAATGTGTATATGTATATGCCACTTACTACTTTGTTTCATTCTGTATCCAATGGCTACCTCGTCTCTAAGAACAGCTCTGTCAGATAGCTCTTGAAATGAAAGCATTTCTCCGTCTTTCATATACAATGATATATCCTGAAAATACTATTATTATAATATATATATATATATATATCATTCAATATACATTTTAGTAAAACTATAACCTTGACATATATTTCATTGCCCCATGGATTGAGAAGCTCAGTCCATATATCGTTTAAGTCAATGTTTTCAGCAACTGTGGAAAGAAATGTGTGTGCGTGCGTGTGCGTGTGTGTGTGTATGTGTGTGTGTGTGTGTGTGTGAGAGAGAGAGAGAGAGAGAGAGAGAGAGAGAGAGAGAGAGAGAGAGAGAGATACCTTGAGCAGTCACAAGTCCCATCAACTCACTAGTGCCTATGAATGTTAATGTATTATGGCTCTTCACAACCTGTTTTCCAAGTTTGGTGTCCACAAGCTCTGCAACCAAGCTTGAAACCTGCACATAACACCTTTATAAAATATATTATATATATATATAATATATTATTCATATTATATAATATATTGTTTATAATATAAAGTAATAAAACAACCTTCACATTAAGCTGCTTGCAAACAGATTCAGCAAGTAGAAGTGCATATATCGACTGCTTATCAGACTTTGACACGCCTGCATGAAAAAACACAAGTAAACACACACACACACACGCACGCACACACACACACACACACATGCGTACTTTCATTATACTGCAGGTTTGTCTCCTCAATTATAACAACGAGAGAAATAGGCGTTTGGGAGTGCATATCAGATAAGGCATTCTTAAGATCGATCTCGTTTAATGGATTGCCAACCTTTTGAATAACCTTGATATTTTTAAGTGGACCCGTCCGCAATAAGTCTCTTCTTTCAGTGGCTCTTGAGCAAGAATCATCTGCAAATATATATGTGTGTGTGTGTGTGTGCGTGTGTGTGTGTGTGTAGAGAGAGAGAGAGAGAGACTTATATTAAGTAATACCACTTCACTTCCTGGGCCAACATAGTCTCATACTCCGCCACCATCTCATTCACTGATGGTCTCCATCCTAGTATAACAATGTATTCTTTCTTGGGTGTGCGCCACTCAATCTACAAAGATAACCTCTGTTTGTGCGTGCGTGCGTGCGTGCGTGTGTGTGTGAGAGACCGGATATGCATATATGTTAGGAAAAATTATCAAACTGACCCTCTACTTTCATATAATTATCAAATTAACCCTCTAATTTTATATAATTCTCATAGTCCACACATACACCCACCCACACATGTAATGTTATATATTTTAGCATTAAACCATATATTTATTTGTGTTATATATTTTAGCTTTAAACAATATATTGCATGTGGTACACACATACACTCACACACACGTATTTTAGCATTAAACAATATATTTATCATTTATATTTTAACTTTAATTAATATATTTGTATGTGTTTCTGATTAATAATAAATTCGACTCAAGACTAATTTGATAATTATATAAAACTAGAGGGTTAGTTTGATAATTTTCCCTAAGATTATTATATAGACCTTAGAGAGAGGCTTTGTTGATCTCCGCACAATATTTGCCATATCAAGAGAAGTTACAGTACTTGGGAAGGGGAACATGTTTGCGAGTTGCTGGTGTTTATTTTTCTCACAGATAATAATTAACTGCAAATTTATACGTATTTATTATTTATTAATTAAGTTTTTAAATGGTTTTACCTTGTCAGTTGATTCCAAAGGGAGGTTGTCATTTGGATGAAAGTTGATTATATCGTCTCTTATTATGCCACATACAATGCCCTGAAACAGTATGTGTGTGTGTGTGTGTGTGTGTGTGTGTGTGTTGTAATCATAGTTGCAGCCAAACGCGTTCGCGAACGTTCATATATGCAGCCGAACGCGTTTGGCTGTAACATATCAACTTCCAAACGCGTTCGCGAACGTTCAGATATGCAGCCGAACGCATTTGGCTGTAACATATCAACTTCCAAACACATTCGCGAACGTTCAATATGCAGCCGAATGCGTTTGGCTGTAACATATCAACTTCCAAACGCGTTTGTGAACGTTCAGATATGCAGTCGAACGCGTTTGACTGCAACATATCAACTTCCGAACGCGTTCGCGAACGTTCGGATATGCAGCCGAACGCATTTGGCTGCAACTATGGTTGTAATTACCTCATGAAACCCACGGCGAACATCACGGTAGTTATAACCAGCTAAAGAGGGATATTGAAGTAGATTAATGACTTGGCCTGCAGTAAATATTAAATAGAATAAATATTAATTATTTAATATAATAAATAAGATAGTAAATAATATACTTACTTCCATGGTCGAGAAGTTCCTGATATACATCTATAAGACCAGTTTGTCGCGAACATTGTACTAAAAGCTTGGAAGATAGGTTTTGTATGGGTGTCACTTTGTTGGCTGCAAGAGATTTAACTAATTGTGCTGTCCCTTCTTTCGATACCTTCAGAAAAAAATTTAATTAAAAATAATTACTTAAATTATTAAATATTTAAAAATTATTTTATTTTTTAAAACATTTAATTATTTAAAATTTAATAATATTAACCTCTATAATGACTCGCACCGGCTTTTGCTCACGTAGAGGTTGTAGAGCAAGCAAAGACAGCACAACATCTGCATCAGCCTCGTATCTGTAGAGTTATGTGTATTTACATACATATATACGTATATACACACATACGTGTGTGTATGTGTGTGTGTGTGTGCGTGTAATTAAACATGATAACTTACTCATCAGTTTTTTCTGGAAAGAAAAATTACACGAGAAGCTCGTGTAGCTCCAACAGTTTGAAATGTAGTGGTATTACTTAGACTGCCACTGTAACCGTAATATAAATTTTATATTAATTTAATAATATAATTTTTTTATTTAATTAAAGAAAATAATATGTTTAAATAATGTTATTTAGTATATATAAAAAAATTACCTGCGAACAAGTATATTTAATCCTTTACACTGCTTTGATATATCATTAACAATCTTTTCTCTAGTTTTCTTTGTCTTGTCACATAGAAGAACGATGGTATGCCTTCTGCATAAACACAGTCTTAAATTAAATATATAGATATTAAATATAAAATAAATTATTTTTATTTGTTTACTAATAAATAATAATTTTTAATTATGCATTAGATAATATAAATACCGAGAGGTAGTAGTTTTGTTCCTTAATGCAATGTCATTAAGCTGCTTAAGCAATGTCTTCAAATGTGTATTGATACCACATATTATGGTATGATCGACCTCCATAACCTCAAATAGTGCACCTTCACGCAGAATTTCCATCCGACTCTACAAAAAAACATATATATATATATATATATATATATATATATGTGTGTGTGTGTGTGTGTGTGTGTGTGTGTGTGTGTGTGATGTAAAACCTTAAACTGTGCTGTAAGTGTGCTTATCAAGAGTGAGTAAAACAATAATCCACCAATCGCTAATAGTAGTCCAGTTGCCCTCTCCACAGCAGTTCCGCTCTGTGGGCGTGTACGTGTGGATAGATGTAGTTGTGTGTATGCGTGTGTGTGTGTGTGGTGTTCTATGCTTTCTCTCTCTCTCACTCACTCACACACACATACACACACGTGTGCGTGTGATGTGATTACTATACATACTTTTAAATGTAGTCTGTTCTATGCTCTCTATCTCACTCACACACACATGTAATGTGATTACTATCATACTTTTAAATGTGTGTGTGTGTGTGTGTGTGGTGTTCAATGCTCTCTCTCATACACACCACCGTGTGTGTAATGTGATTACTATACATACTTTTAAATGTGTGTGTGTGTTGTGTGTGTGGTGTTCAACCACTCTCTCTCTCTCTCACACACACACACACACACACACGTGTGTGTAATGTGATTACTATACATACTTTTAAATGTGTGTGTGTGTGTGTGGTGTTCAATGTTCTCTCTCTCTCTCTCTCTCACACACACACACACACACACACGTGTGTATAATGTGATTACTATACATACTTTTAAATGTGTGTGTGTGTGTGTGGTGTTCAATGCTCTCTCTCTCTCTCTCACACACACACACACACACAGCACGTGTGATTACTATACATACTTTTAAATGTGTGCTGGAATTGCACAAGCATGCCCATGCTTCCCAAAATGCATCACTCAGAGGTTGTTGACGGGTTCTAACGTAAATATTTAATTAATAAATATTACATTAAATATTTACATATATATAATTATATATAATATACCTGAGGTTGTAGAATGCAAAACCTCCAAGGACGATAAGGACTAAACACGTTGTCCCAAGGATTAATAAATACCTGTGATATAAATAATGTATATATACATATATGTATAATAATTACACACACACGCACACACACACACACACACGTCTTACGAAGTAGGGTGTCTTTCAAGAGCAACATCGAATAAGTAAGAAAGATGTGCTACAGACCATCTGATTTTTGATATCACATCCTTTTTGTAGCTAATTGATAGCGAGGCAAACTGAGAGTATGGTAGATAAACATCTGTTTAAATAATAATTAAGAAATAATTAAGAAACTTTAACCATTTAAATTCTCTAACCTGGCTTTAGTGAACGTGAAACCACCAATAACCCAATAATCATCTTCTATAAAACCCTCAGTTAAAAATGTAAGGAAATGTCAGTCTTTCTTTACCTTTGTTGACGTGGCAGATATCTTCTTTGGCCATTTTGCACCTTGGTCTGAGAATGTATTCAACACTCTCTCACACACACGCACACGCACGCACACACCTTTAGAAGCGTGGATTATAAACCTGTGTATATAAATCAGATACAGAATTAAACACCAGAAATTGTGCTACATACCCTCCTCGGCGAAGAAATCTTTGGTGGTAACGGCGAGACCCATGACAAGACCATCAAGTCTTCAAAGAACGCACTGAACTGATAACAAAGTGGTCCAATTTATATAAAGACACATGCACGGAATTCCCACTATCATAAACACACACACACACACACACATATATATGAATCATATCAATTAAAAGTGACTTATTATAACTGCAATTCAACACGATGGCTTTAAAGTAACATGTATGGAGCAGCTTTGACTTTATGAGTTCATACACACACGCACGCAATCACACACACACCCACGCTGAGACGTATACGCAGATAGTGACAAACAACTTAGCGTATTAAACGATGTATATGAGCCTCTTGTAGACTGTGCACTTCCATGGCAGCTGTGGCGGGCTGGGCGATCCACACATGCCTTCTCATCTCCAAGCTGCTCGAGGGCGGGTCGTCCGTGCTCGCCAAGGCAGCCCTCAACACCGGAAGCAGCTCATTTGTTATCGCTTTCTATACAGGAATCCTCGGTTCTATTGTAAATATTGTCATTTCTCGCTCTTTCTCTGAAAGGTTTTCTCTCTCTCTCTCTCTCTCTCTCTCTCTCTCTCTCTCTTCTCTCTCTCTCTCTCTCTCTCTCTCCTCTCTCTCTCTTCTCCTCTCTCTCTCTCTCTCTCTCTCTCTCTCTCTCTCTATATATATATATATATATATATATATATACTTCTTTACAGGAGCTTACCATCTGATTTGAGCATGTTCCTCAGAATCTTGGCAGCTGGGAGCCTCCAGTAATGATGTTAATATATGTACTATGTACTTCCTTATACATATAAATATAAACTGATAACAGGTGTTGTGCTAAACTGTTGTCACTAGAGGGGATTTCATATACAACCCCGGTGTTAAGCTCTATTGGAGCCTGCACGGTTCCTATACTTTCTGCTGCCATAGCAGTGGTACTCGGGTTAGACATATATGTGTGTGTGTGTGGTGTGTGCGTACGCGTGCGTGTGTAACATATGTACACCTGCAGAATAGAGACGTTAAAGTTTATGAGATATGATGGGGTGGCTAAAGTTAGTGGGATCTCTGTAGCTTGTGGAGGAGCAATACTGTTAACATTGTACCGCGGTCCTGCAGTATTTCAGGTAACAACACATCTTACTCAAGCTGGATGGCTGGGTAAGTGGTCCCTTGGAGCCCTGATGATACTTACAGGTGACTTATGCACCGCTCTATTACTAAGCATTGAGGTTCGTAAGTGTGTGTGCGTGTGCGTGTGTGTGCGTGTGACACTAGCTGTATATATGTACAGACTCCAATATATAGAAAGTATCAGGCACCATGGAGAACAAAGGCCTATGTTGCACTTATTGCTGCAGTGTTCTCTGAAGCTCTAGGCTTGATCATGAAGGATGTGCAGCCAGTTTGCTTCTCCTGGAATAGCACTGTTGCTTTCATCCTATATAATGTAACTCTCTCTCTCCTCTCTCTCTCACACACACAACACACACAACATACACACACAGTTTACTCTAGGGGCTTTTGGTACATGGCGTGGCTTACGGTATGAGAGCGTGGAGCATTTCAAAGGCAAGCTTGTTTCTGGTCTGCTGTTATGCAGCGTTTTCTCCGGTGACATCAGCAATATTGTCACTCATCTTTCTGAGGAGCAACATCTATTTGGGAACGTAAGTTGATATAAATATTACACACACACGCACACGCACGCACGCACACGCTCATATGCAGTGTGCTTGGTGGCGTGCTGGTCGTTTTTGGGGTCGTTCTTGTTGGTTGGTCCGAAGTAGAGACCAGAAAGCTGGACATTGAAGAGGCTCTTATTACATAGCACCACATGTGTTGTATAGTTTGTATGTACTTACATAAGGCATACTTTGTTTTTATTTATGTGTTAAGTATGCTATATTCGCGCTTTGCTTTGTAAGGTAATACGATAAACACGTAGGTTACCCTAGTAATTAAAGTATATATAGAGGTTAATTTTATAATTAGAATAATTTATTATTAATTATAAAATAGTGTAATGTAACTACTGCAAATATGTAGGTTATCTTGATAAGTATATATAATTAAGGTATATATGAAGTTTAATTTTACAATTAAGATAATCTATTATGAATTTATATATACATTACGTATTTACTGTAGTTACTTTACAATAGATTATTTTAATTATAAGATTAGTCTTTGTATATACTTTAATTATTAAATAACCTACGTATTTATCGTAATTACTTTACAATTTGTCTTTTCTAATGTACCTTTGATGCTTGTTAAGTAATTAATTTTATTTTATTTTAATAAAATTAGATTCTAACAAATCCATGATAAGGATAGTAGTGATGTTAATGTTGACTTTTAGAATATGTGTTAGTTATTGAGTACGTTTTAAAGTATCATAATAAATATTATTTCATAAGAAATAATAAATCGAAAGAAAATTCAAATATTCTAATTATTATTAGATTGAATATTTAAAAAATAAAATATCTATAATATATTAAAGCACTAACACAAAAATATACATGTATTAACTATATTTATATACATATATACAAGAATATATAAGCAATATTATTCAATAATAAAGTAAAGCACTAAAAAAGTTTATATTATATACATGTGTTAGTAACTATAAATTATGATACACTAAAATGTTAGTTTTATAAATTAATTATAAATATTAAAAAACTTGTCAAGAATAAATTTCTAAATTTACATCTATAAGAGTATGTGTAAAGGAAGTTAAATAAATAGAAATATATTTATATATATATTTAGAAACATATAAAAATACATATATGTTAAATGCAGTGTTCTAAAATTCCTTTGCAGAAACTTTCAAGGTTGTTTAAAGAAGAGCTAGCATTCTTCACCTCAACACTTAGTTCCTTGGCTCTCCTCCTTAAATGACAGCCCTCCTCTCCCTCCATAACCATCTTCACAACCCTCTCTATCTCCTCTGCATCAACAACAACAACAAGATCACTGCTTTTCTTCAGTCCCACACCAACATTCCATTGTTCCACAATGAGTTTGCAGTTGGTGTTCTGTTCGAAAATATATGGAAAGCATATCATTGGCTGCCCATTCACCACGCTTTCTACTGTGGAATTCCACCCACAGTGTGTCAGAAACGCACCCACTGAGGGATGTGCTAGTACCTGCAGCAGAAATATTGAATGCTTTCTAACACACACACACACACGCACGCACGTCACCTCTGCTTGTGGTGACCACGAAACAACTAGCCCTTGCTCGCTACTAATCTTGCCTGTGAACTCCTCGAAGAACTGCGTCGTTTCCATGTCCACCTTAAAGCCCTTTCCTTCGCACCTCCACCTTGTTACCCAGAGAAACCGCTGCTTAGCAGATTCAATTCCCTTCGCGAGCTCCTGGACCTGTCTAAGAGGGAGCCTCGCTATGCTCCCAAACGAGATGTAGAGCACGGATCGAGCCGGCTGTCTATTTAACCACTCTAGACATTCGGTGTCGAATGTCAAGCAACCGACGCTGGTCGGGTCCTTATTGAGCAGAAAGAGAGGTCCGATCGGTATGAACTTCTGACAGATGCTCTCCTTCACAATCCTCACCATGTCCGGTTCCAGCTCCTCACATGAGCTAGACAACACCCAGGTTGCCTTTCCAAATGAGGTGCTATTGTAGTTTGTCGCAAACTCTTGCCACCGCCTGTCGTTCCAGAAATGCCATGGTATATCCGATCTTGAAAGTTTGGGATCCTCCAGAACTACGTAAATCCTGCTCTTCAGGGTTCATAACCTGAAAAATACGACTATAGTTAGTATATATTAATATATATTAATGAATAGCACAAACTTTGTTGCATTGGGACAAGACCAGAGGACACTAGACGGGGCATCTGCAACTCAAACCAGCTCCAGGTTGCCGAACCGGTAAACAAGATAGCACTCGGTATCCCGAGCCTCACTGCGGTGTCTACCACCCACGAGTACTGGTAGTCGCTGATGATACAGGAGACATAACCTGCCTGGGTAACGAGCTCCTCCAGGCTGGCTGCAAAGCTCCTGGCGTGCTCGCTCACACCCGTCAGGTCCTCGAGTGCATACTCGCTGAATCCGGATTCAGGAAATGAAACATCCGTGTCGAGCTCGACGATTGTGATATCTGTACCTGGTGGAGGCCAGGTTCCCCTCTGCATCAGATGGTACCGTATCCTCCGGGGATCCACGGTCAATGCAAGTGTTACTGAGAAGCCGTGCTCGGCGAGGTACCCGCAAAGATGCATCATGGGGGAGATGTGTCCCTGTCCGTTTACTGGGACTGCTACAATGTGAGGCTTCTTCATGTCTTCCATACCTTGCTCTCTCAGCCTCACAAAAGTTTTCCTTTTGACCTGAGGATAACAAGGATGCTAGGTTATCTAAGTTTGTGCAATTAAAATGTGCCACGTAACACAATGCTTGTATTATATGGTGTGACAAATACATCACGTGTGGGTATAAATAATTCATATGTAAGATTTATTAAAATTAAGTATTACTTAGAAATATATAAAGTTTTCTTATGTTTACACAGTCACGGCTATAAAAATGCACAGTCAATATGGTTTATCTATATAAATATTCTATGCTTTAAGTCTTTGCTATATATTATATCCATACACAGTTTTTACACAATAGTGATCTCTCTCTCTATATCTATCTATACGTGGGTGTAAAATTATTATATTACTTAATAATTCGGATGAAAGCCTACAGTTGTATTTTGAAATACTTACATACAATGTGCGTAAGAGAGAAAGAGAGAGATTGAACAAATCAATATTTAAACGCCACTGTAACACACATCGTTCATAACATTTGTATATTCGAATTCAAAATTTAAAATTAAACGCCACGTGGTAGGGATTAGGTTGAAATTAGGGTTCTTGAGTTTTTTCCGTTGGATTTAGGGCTCGTAATGCGGGGCGATGGAGCGGCGACGAGGACCAGGTAAACAAAATGCATCTTATAATGCATCTCTATATACCTCTCGGTTCAGGCGACTCCATCTAATAAACGAAGGATTTCGTCTGGCAATGAAATCTCCCCAGGAAGCGGGCTAATCAAGAGGTATTCTTAAATTGCATATAAATATATATCCTGCATACTTATAACATACATATATCGATAACTGCTTCCATATAACATATATTAATTATATACAGAATATATATCGTAGCACACAGTTATAATTATGTTATATATAAGGATATAGCTACACATATATGTCAGTATATTTATTACTGCTGAGTATATCTAGTAATATACGTTAATGGAGGAGCGTTATGACTTAATTATAGATACCTAACATATGTAAACATAAGACATCACATTTGTATACGTATGTGTATGGATATACTTACAATTGTGTTTATATATCAGTATATCTAATAACACCATTAGATATAATAATCCTGTATACAACTAAAATATAAGTAGATGAAGGCATGGGGCCTTTATTGTGTATATTATCGATGATAAGTAATGTACGTACAGTATTTATAAATACATTGTTTGTTTATCATTTCACACAGAGTGTAAATGAATCCCCACATAAGAAAAGGGAGCTTAGATGGATTCATTGTCACCACGAAAAGCCCTGTCTCATCGACACAAATCCCGGATAGTAGATGTACTGCAATAAGTTTCAACTCTGCTGTGAAGACTCGTATTGAGGACCGCTTCTGCCTTAAGAAGTGCTCCGACCCGCCCAGACTCGAGGATCCCAGGTCACTTACATATATATGCAATTATGTATGTATGTATATCATGGAATATTGTGTGTGTGTGTGTGTATGTTATAATGCATATATACATGAATGGACACCACGCCATACATATGTTTAAAATTATACAAATGCAAACACAACCACGCACAGACCCACACACACACGCACGCATACGCACATACATCTTACAGACGCGTGTGTGTGTGTGTGTGAACAGTTGCTCCGAGCAGCCCAAATCAGCTGCTTTTCTTCACGAGGATAAGAAGCGAGAGGAATTTGCCAATGAGTTTTTGGCCATGTGCTTCAGGTACTAATTAAGCTTTTACATTAGAGAGAGAGAGAGAGAGAGAGAGAGAGAGAGTATCAAATCCGGTCGTAGTAAGAGACCTTCATATTAAATATAGAATAAGATTAATTAAATATCAAATTAGTTTTACCATATCTTAGTTCACTCGTTTTTATCTATATGACTTAGTTAAGTTGATAAAGTATTTTTATTCCAGTGCTATTTCTCCATCAAAAGAGGTCAGAGATTTGAAAATGGATGAACCGCATGAAGACCACTCACTGAATAAGCTAAATGGAAAGAAGGATATGCGGGTAAACATGTGTGTGTGTCACCATTATATTTGCATCGATTGTCATATGTATCTGTTCATATGTGTGTATTTGGTCATATGAAGTTAAACCATATATCGTTTCTTAGAACGAAGACACACGTATTCAAAAAACAACAAGTGATATAAGCAAGAACGAGAAGACGGATACATTTAAAAGAAAGAAGGATATCGAGGTAGATGCTCAATTAATACCCACTTAGATACATATATGATTTACTATGGCCTATACATATTGGATTGTATCAAATTTTATCAACATCATTCGTTGTTCTTCGCAGAATGGTATTCAAACAACAGATGTTATAACCCCTGGTAAAACCAATACCGAGGACAATGACAAACAAGTCAAATTCAACGAAGTGATTAGAACACCAGAAGGTGGATCGTCCACACCGGCGCACAGCTCGAAGAAACCACCTTGCACTCCTCATGCTTCGGGTGATAATAAACGGGGAAAATTTACGCCGAGTGGATGGCTGCTCGAAAATAAATACGTATCTCCAGGTGTGTGTGTGTGTGTGTTTGCACGTACACACACGTACACGTGTGCAGACATACATACACGGAATACATTTATATACTCCGTGTATGTATATACACGTATGACATACATACATATGTATGTGCATATTACATAAGATGGTGCAATGTGTACATGAGGCACATACAGTCACACATACATACAAATATTGTGTACACATATAGTTACACTTGCGATCTATATATGTGCATATCGCGGTTTGATAAGTATCCCACCAATCAGATGGTATGTCCATACAAATACAGTGATACAAGTATCTGCATATACTACATACATATATACATACACCTATGTGGATATATATGTACATACGCACACATACATACATAATATTATATATATATATATATATATATATATATATATATATATATATATATATATATATTATATATATTATATATATATATATATATGTATTCAGGAGATTCCTTTTGGAACGAGGCAATAAGGTTGCTGGGAAGCAACAAAACAGTTGAGGGCCCGGAAATAAAGAATCCAGAAAACAACGTGCACACTTCTGAGTTACCTGTACGATGTTTCGATTTTACACATGATGGAAAAGCTGAAGAAAACAAGGTTAATATATATATTAATATATATATATATATATATATGTATGTATATATGTATGTATGTGTGTGTGTGTGTGTGTGGTATTTCCAGTGTACTCTAAAGTTCTATATTTTCATAAAGCGTCTTATTCAAAAATTTATCTCTGTAAGCGTATTGATGTTACGAGTATATGTATCTGTCTACTGATTAGATGATAGTTATAAAACATGGCTAGTATTTTGCAGCCTTCGACTTCAGAAAGTGTAAACGACTTAAGTGACTGGCTTTCAGCTGAAATATGTCAAGCTTATTCAGCGAAGGGGTTGAAAAAACTATATAAATGGCAGGTGAGATATATGTACACACATACATATACAGTGTGCGTGTGCGCATGCGTGCCTGTGCGTGTGTGAAACATATATGCAGGTGGAATGCTTAGGTCTCGAGGGTGTATTGGAAGGGAAGAGTCTTGTATATTGTGCATCAACGAGGTTTGTTAACTATAGCTTATAATATGGAACCTTACGATCCATACCATTTATAGTACCATTATAATATAGCATTCTTTATACGCTAATATATAGCACATCATAGGATAATATACAACAGTTAACAATTTTATTTCTCACTCGACAGTGCAGGAAAGAGTCTTGTTGCAGAAATATTGATGCTGAGAAGGATGCTGGCAACAGGAAAGAAGGCCATGCTTGTTTTACCATATGTTGCTCTATGTTCTGAGAAGGTATATATATATATAATATATATATATGCATATGCACGTATGTGTCTGTATATATATGCACACGCATGCATGTAAGTGATATATCTTTATTTATCGTCATAAATATATATTAATTAATACATAAATTACTATATATATGACTATATGTACACTATAAAGAACCGCTAACTTAAGTATGAAACTCTCAGTATATTTACAGTGCTTAGTTAAGATTATTGTAGTCCCTATTACGCATATACTAAAACACACACACCCATGTACACACGCAACTGTCGGTGTAGCTTTATAATCACACACGTACACATACACAATCCCACACGCAGACATAATGGTAGATATTTATGATCTTGTGTATTAAAGACAGAGCATCTGGAAAGGATTCTGGAGTCTTCTGGAAAGCGTGTCTGTGGATTCTATGGAACTCAAGGGAGTAGAAACTTGCCTTCGGACACTTCTCTGGCTGTT
This sequence comes from Selaginella tamariscina, assembly GCA_003024785.1. Classification (NCBI taxonomy): domain Eukaryota; kingdom Viridiplantae; phylum Streptophyta; class Lycopodiopsida; order Selaginellales; family Selaginellaceae; genus Selaginella; species Selaginella tamariscina. The sequence goes on from PUQB01000106.1 coordinate 406,579, forward strand.
TGCACTATTGAGAAGGCAAACTCACTTATTAATAAGCTCATTGAAGAAGGCCGTCTCTCTGAACTATGTGTCGTAGTCATAGATGAGCTTCACATGGTATGTATACGCGTTTGTGGATATATTATATGCATAGATTACAAGCATACACTTGTATACGTAAACACACAGCGTACATATAGAAATATAATATACGCTTATGTATATCAGATGACCATATGTTGATATAATACACAGGGCAATATGTAAACTATAAGTATTATGTTGTAATATGACTGTAATATCTTTCTCAGGTTGGAGATAGAGAACGGGGATATTTACTGGAGTTAATGCTTACAAAGCTACGTTATGCAGCGGGTAAAGGAGAGAATACTCATTGTAGTCCAGAAACAGATGCTTCCTCAAGCTTACAGATAGTGGGAATGAGTGCTACCATGCCCAATGTAGAAGCCGTTGCAGCTTGGCTCCAGGTTTGTTTGTTTGTGTGTGTGTAGTCCTAATGTCTCATTCTTATGTAATACAGCTAAATACAGTAATCTTGTAAGAAAACATAATTAAATGATATAGTCGCTTAAACGATTATTATATTAACTATATTATATTTGATAAACAGTATTATAATGTTTTGAGAACTATGGATCTTCTTGAATTGCTGTTTATTAGTATGCGTATTATATTCTAATGGATACATACTTTTTGATGGTCCAGGCTGCATATTACCAGACAGATTTTAGACCGGTCCTTTAGATCAATAATAAAAGTTGGTAGTGTAATTTATAACTCAAACATGGAAACTGTTCGTACTTTAAGTGTAAGTGCAGAGCTCGGTGGTAAAGACCCAGATCACGTTGTTCAACTATGTCATGAGGTATGGTGTATGTAAGAACCCATAAAACACTTTAATTTGCTTAAGCTAGTCCGATATCTTTACACGCATACGTGTATGTCTATAAATGCATATATATGTGCTGGATGAATGTTTTAATGTGATTTTGATGATAACATCATTCTGCTCTAGACATAAATGTACATATATATGATGCATTGAATAATGTATACTAGTATAATAACTTCCGTTTATAGGTGGTTTCTGAAGGGCACTCAGCGTTGTTGTTCTGTTCAAGTCGCAATGCGTGTGAAACCACTGCGCGCCATGTTGCAAAGTATCTTCCCAAGTTTACCATTTCATATAGGGAGAATATTCAGGCCTACAAGGATGGACACGAGGCTGTTGAAGAGTTACGTAAATGTCCCGCTGGTTTAGACCCTGTTTTAGCAGATACTTTACCTAATGGGGTTGCTTATCATCACGCAGGCCTCACGGTACGTAACACACACACACACACACACATTCACAATGGCTTTCATTTAAGTAGACAGAGTCTCTTTAATGTCAATGTTATAGTTACTTTTTTATATTGCACTGCAGGATGCACCTGTATTTGCATGGATATATGTATTTTGATGTGTCTGTGTGTGCATGTGCATGTATCATGTACATACGTATATTTGCGTATATGTGTATATATCTCTGTGTAAGTATTGGGTGTGTGATTAATTCATGTGATCTAATTTAGGCCGAAGAAAGAGAGGTTGTGGAGACATGCTACAGGCAGGGAGTTGTTCGCGTGTTAACTGCCACGTCAACACTTGCTGCTGGGGTAAACCTGCCAGCTAGAAGAGTAATATTCCGCTCACCCAGGATTGGGTACGATTTTTTAGACGGAACTAGATACAGGCAAATGGCTGGCCGAGCTGGCCGAGCTGGCATAGACACACATGGCGAGAGTGTAAGTGCATTTGCGTGTGTGTGTCTTTGTGTGAATGAACGTATGTATAGCTTACCATACGGTTTAAAAGTAATATAATCTCTTTGACGCGTATATATTTAGTTAACTAGCTTTTCTCGTTTTCTCTGTGTTTTAAGGTATGCTAAATACTACTGTTCTACATAAGATTATTCACGTGGTTTAGATGAAGTGATTAATTATTAAAGATCCTGTGGAGACATTTGAACACACGTTGGATGATTTCGTTCACACCTAAATACATAATCTGTATGTAACTTTAATATATACATATGTTCAGTAATATATAATTAATGTTATATTAGGTTTTAATGAGTGGGTCTGTTGATTGTTACAGATATTGATTTGCAAGCCAGATGAACTTAATAGGATGCTTCCAATTTTAAAAGAAGGCTGTCAACCATTACAGTCATGTCTGACGGAGGAGAAAAACGGTACAAAACTGTATCTACGTGTCTGTGTGTACGTATCTTTTGGTATGTGAACTGCCTCTCACCTATTGGATTGTTTATATGTTGATATCCCCTTGATAATTTTCTACAGAACTATCTAGTATTCACAATATTTAACGATTATATGTATATACTATAGTTAGACGTATATTTGGCCGCATACATATATTTGAATACTTCAAAAAATTTATGAGAGTCACAGGCACATACATATTGGGCACGCATGTGTGCGCAGAGAGAGAGAGAGAGAGAGAGAGAGAGAGAGAGAGAGAGAGAGAGATGTACTATATTGGTTAGTACTTTACAGATATTTTTTATTGTAGAAATAATAGTAATATTTATGTAGGGATGATGAGAGCACTATTGGAAGTGGTGGCGGGTGGAATAGTGCAAACTGCACAGGACGTGAACCGCTATGTAGATGTACGCTTTTAAACTCTACACAGTCCTTCGAGGATGTTGTGAAATCTGCACAAGACTCTCTGAGATGGCTGTGTCACAAGAGGCTTATTGAATGGGATCAAGATATGCTTATGTACAAGATTACTCCCCTTGGTAAAGCAGCGTTTGGTAGTTCTCTCAGCCCCGAGGAATCCCTGGTAAGCTAATGTTTGTGTACATGCATAATAAACATTATACATACATGGATAAGTTGTGTACATACTCGTATACATTTACATACACATGTATGTAGTTTCATACGCAATGTATACCTCGAAGCTATGGATATAATAATTTCTAGAAAGTATCAGTATCAAATAGTAACTGGAGATTTATAAACGTCTCTTCTCTCTCTTCTCTCATCATTTCTAGATACAATATCACATGTTTGTGTGTCTGGCCGTCTCTATGTTAGTTGTGCTTTTACTGTATATGTTTATTTACATATATATCTGCATACACGCCATAGAAATATATACATGTTAATTTTAATGTGCATCGGTATTCCACACACGTGTGCACACAGGAAAGCTGATTTACGCTTTACAGGTGGTGTTTGAGGATCTTGCAAAAGCTCGTGAGAGTTTTGTGTTATCGTCCGATTTGCATCTTGTCTACGAAGTAACACCAATTCACGTGGAGCTTGAGCCCGACTGGAGTATATATTATCAGAGATTTGTTGAGCTCTCCCACGTCGACCAGGTTTGCAAGTTTTTTGTGTGTGTGTGTGTGAGAGAGAGAGAGAGAGAGAGAGAGCCGGGGGGGGCTATATATGTTTGTGTGTCTGTGTCTGATGCTTATTTCAGTTTTACTATTTCTTATTTTTATCCCTTTACACAGGCTGTCGCTAATAGAGTTGGTGTAACGGAGGCTTCTTTAATGAGGATGGCTCATGGAGCACCTATGCAAGGACGTAAAAAGAGTCCAAAGAGGCCAATGCGTGAGAGTGATCGAACTTTACGTGTGTATCGACGGTTTTACGTTGCTCTAATCCTCTCTAAGCTGGTCCAGGTAATATATCTAATTAGTTGTGTCGTTGTCTATATGCAAGTGTATGTGTTTAATACACCGATGATAAATATGTGCCATGCGATATGATCAAAATGTTAATCACTTTTTACTTACACTACCAGGAGGTTCCCTTGATGGAGGTGTGTAATAAGTTCAAGGTACTTATAAGCAATTTAAGTAGTTCATTTATTTGTGTGTCTGTGTGTCACACATTTTATGCGTATATTGTTTACACTCCTTTATAGTATATGTACACAGTTGATGTGTTTGGGTGGGTGTGTGTGCCTGCGAGAGTGTTTGTATTCGTGCATGTGAAATTAAGATACAATGAACAGGTATCGAGGGGAACAGTTCAAGGTTTACAAGATAGCTCTGGCAGATTTGCAGCTATGATTACTTCCTTTTGTGAAAGACTTGGCTGGCATGATTTAGAGGGATTAATATCCAAGTTTCAGAACCGTGTTTCATTTGGCGTAAGAGCTGAGATTGTCGGGCTTACTGACATACCCTTTGTCAAGGTAAACTGTATTACAAAATACATGGATAATGCATGTATATATGTTGTTCTGGATTGTATGTGTTTCTAAATATGTGTATGTAATTTGACTGACTAATAATATATATAATTATATATATATATATATATATATATATAATATAATACAGGCTGCCCGGGCAAGGTCACTGTATAAAGCTGGTTTACGGACAGTTGAAGCCGTAGCTGAAGCCTCGATCCCTGAACTCGCTAAAGCTTTATCAGACTCTTCTTCTAAGGCATCTACAGGTATAACGCACTCATGCATATCTACATAGACATGTATAGTTTGGCAGTAAGCTTTTTGAGGTGATATGTATATGTAAAACATAGAAGTTACTCATATATACTACCTAATTACATGCCTGCACTTACTCCGTTATTCAGTCCCTTTAACATTTGATTCATCTTGCTTGACTCACTACCTCTTTGAACCACCGCATTACACACACACACACACACATATTACATACAATCATGGTAGCGCCGTTCGATACTGCAGTCAGGATATTCTCATAGAATATGCTAAGAATATGTAAACATGTTTACATTTTCTTTGAGAATATCCTGAATATTCGAAGTAGCTACGTCTCTCGCCGGCCAGCATACAATATAATGTATGTATATACACAATGTACATACCTGCACACATACACACACGATATACATAATGTGCTCGTACCTGCATGACATGGTAGGCATACAGATATATGCATGCTTACATCACGAGTACATACATTTTACATGTATGGACAGATGGTAGGCATACATACATACATGTGGCAGCAGCAAAGAAGATTAAAATGGGAGCAAGGAGAATAGTCCTGGATAAGGCAGAAGAGGCAAGAAAAGCTGCATTCTCAGCCTTCCAATCTCTTGGTGTGACTATTCCTCAGTCTCTATCCCAATCACTGTATACAGCAGTCGGAAAACTCACCGAGGAAGAAACAACGGTAATTTTTTTATAAAAATTATGTTCATACATTCATACATACACGCATGTATGCTCATATACATACATGTAATGTATGAACAAATGTGTGTGTAACGAAGTGATTATGGAAAGATTAACATGTTATCAGATACTTAATTCCTGTATGTTTCTGTTTCGTACATCGTATCTGCGTATTGTGTTACAGATATTTTTATATTTCTGGGATAATATGTATGTTTGTAATCTGAATATAACGCTTGTATGACAGAAAGTCTTACCCTCCGAAGAAGTGCAAAATGGAAAGGAGAATATTTCCGAAGTTCCCGAAGAACATGCGAAGGAGAATATACTTCATTCTAAGGAGAATATATTACAACCTCATGGTGAAAACTCCAGTATCTTTGCAGGAAAGGAAGTGGCTAATATACAACCTGTTCAACAGGTTCTCAGGCGTGAGGAGGTTGATAAAGGACCCGTGGATGTGGAAAAGCTTGAAGGTATACACACACATGTCATAGATACATAGATACATACATATGTATGTATGTATGTATGTATAAACATGCATGCGCAGACAAGGATATAAACAGACATGCATACATACATTATCTTACAGGTGCTTTTGAAGCCTTTATCAAGGCTTGGGAAGAATCTACGGAGTTCTTTTTTGATTTGCACTATGAAGCCGGAACGCGTGAAGTGCATGGATTCGCTATCTGCTGGCAAAATTCACCCGTTTATTATATACGTGCGGCCTCGTGCGAGAACATTGGGCAAAGGTACACACACGCGCGCACGCACACACACACTGTGTGCAACCTTTATAGTATACTACTAGTATATTAACACAGCTATTATATAAGGTGGAGCAAACTTTGTGAAGTATTCGGTAAAAAGGGTGCAATGAAGTTTTGCTGGGATTTGAAAAACCAAATGAAGCTTTTGGAAGGAGGTGTTAAACCTGCGGTGAATGGCGTTATTCCCAAGCAAGATGGTGTTAAAGCTGCATTAAACCCGATGGTCTTGGAGCAGCCTTACGTGGATTTTCGTGTGGTTGCGTGGTTACTATGGCCAGATGAAGAAAACAACGCAACATCCAGCTTGGAACAGGTATGTGTATTGATCAATATAGAATTGTGCATATATGCATATACACGTGTGCGTGCGTGTGTTTCGCGTAACCCAGTTGTGCTGTGGCTGTGGTCTTAAACTGTAAATATAGAATAGAATAAATACGTTAAAAATCTATACTCTTTCCCTTTCTCTGTGCATGGATAATAAGTGGATGGATTAACTTAAGCGAAAATTACATATATACCCCTAGAAATTTGAAATTTACATATAGTGCAGTGTTGAAGTTTCACTGTAGACTAGCATTCATTTTCTAAGAAATTAAAAAAAAAAACAAACTATTACAATTATGGAAACATTATATAATAAGCCTAAGTCTAACTCAGATGTACATGTTTAATTGTACATAATGAAGTTGAAATTAAGCTTATTTAGTTTATATTATTACATAATTATCTAGTTGTAGTTATATATGTAATTCAAAATTTAGGACTGTATATGTAAATATGATTTAAATGCAGTTAGTGAAGAAAAGGTTACCTGGTGAAATAGCAGCTGCGGCCAGCCGTGCAGGCAGGTGGGCCAATCAAATGGTGAAGGCATCTCATAATGGATGCTGCCGACGTGTTGCTCAATTACGTGGTCTCCACGCTGTCCTCTGGAAGCTTGTGTTATCTGAAGGCCTCCATGATCCGCTTCTCCAACTAGAGATGCCCCTGGTATATACCCTTAATATACATTTATATTTATGTATGTTATATCCAACCTAACATTGTATACGTATATTGTGTGTGTGACTTGTGTATTTACAGGTTCCATATGAGTAATATCATGTGATATTCTTCTTTCAACGTTTGTATACGATCTACTATTCCTTTTTATACATACAGCTACGTATGCATACATTGCCTAGAGGCAAATACATTTATAACATTCTTTCTCTATATGTGCGTCCGTGTGAATGTATATATAAGTATAAAGTGTAAGATTGTAATGTATATATAATGTATTTATATTGCAGATATAAAAGAAACCATTAACCCTGTCTATGTATGTTTGTTGTGCTATATATATTGCATTTAGGACGCGCTATTCATGTATATAGCGGGTTCAATCTTTGGCTGGCTGCAAATTTTTATGTGTGTGTACATATTCCAGCATGTATATTTTTTATATGCTTACTGGTTGTTTCATATGTCTAATATGTTACGCTCTCTTCCTGCCTCATATATATATATATATAAAACACGTCTGTATGCATATCCATATGTATACACTAGATATAAACTGAGCTGGTGTGTTTTGTTTACACAGGTCAGAGTGCTGTCAGACATGGAAACTTGGCCAATAGCAGTGAATGTAACATCGTGCATGAAAGCGAAGGAGCTGTTGGAGACGAGGATAAGGCAGCTGGAAGCGAACGCTCAAGTCCTTGCTGGGATGAACTTCTCCCTCTCTTTACCTGCTGACGTCGCAGATCTTTTGTATAGGCACCTCAACCTCCCTGTTCCTCCTGGTTGTGCCAAAGGAAAGCATCATCCCAGCACTGATAAACAAGCCCTTGATCAACTCAGGTATGTATGTATACATATTTGCTAATCAATATTATGTCATATATGTGCCATATTTATGTACAATACATGAGATGCATGTTTTATACATATACGCATATGAGACCTAGAGAGAATCTGTGAGTAGAGAAGTCTTACAAGGCACTATATGTACCACAGCGGGAACCTAACTGCCACATGACACCCATTATCCCTCAGTAGTATCGTATAGTTTGCTAGGTCTTGTATTATATCATACTAAATTGTATTATGTATCTACATAAGATACTACCTAATTTGTCATTATTTACACGCACACACACGCATACACACGTTGTTTATAAGCAATACACTAAATTATGTTATTTATTCAGGGATAGACATCCGGTGGTGAGTTTAATCAAAGAACACAGAAGTCTTTCAAAGCTATTACATACCACGATCGTAGCGGTGTTATCCTGTGCCAAAAAGCCACAAAAGAATATTCACGATGTTGAAGAACATATCCGTTTTATTCATGGACGTTGGCTACATACTTCAACAGGTACCGGTAGATTATCTATGGAGGATCCCAATTTGCAGGTAAATCATATCATTGTTATTAAGTTATTATAGTTTATTGATTATTAACTTCATTAACGACGATAGCACAACACACGTACTATGTATGTACATACGTGACTGTGTAATATTTTTATGATATTGTTATGCTACATTATTAAAACATTGTTGTTATATATAGTGTGTTGAGCATTCTATCAATTTCCTGCTTGAGGAGGCACTGCAAACAAAAGAGATCGAGGTCAATGTTAGGCAGTTTTTTGTTCCAACTCAGGTACTGTATTTACACACTTATGCGTGCCGTCATACAGTATCTGTTGTTCTTCTCTCTCCTTCTCTCTCTCTCTCTCTCTCTTCGTGTATATATAGATAACTATTGTATATATAGATAACTATAACGTTGTTGTATACATATATCATTGTTCTCGTACTTCCGAGTTCCAAGTTCTTCTAAGAGTATTAACACACGAATTGTCGTGCAGAAGGACTGGGTTTTATTGTCAGCGGATTATTCACAAATAGAACTACGATTAATGGCACATTTTTCAGGAGACAATGCACTTCTTTCACTGCTCAACAGGTGAGTTTGAGCCCTTAGAACTCATTGTCGTACACACACATACGATTTAAACAAATACACATATACACGTGATGTGTGTGTATGCATGTCTGTATATGTAGGTGTTTATGTATAATGTATTTATTTATGCGAAGACGTGTATATTTATTTACTTATTTATGTTTGTTATATGTGCTATGATATACGTCTTATGTTCTAAAGGCCCAACGGGGACGTGTTTTCGGTGATTACGGCAAGATGGACAAATCAGGACGAGACACATATCACGGAAAAGCAAAGAGAGCGTACGAAACGTATGGTGTACGGCATCCTGTACGGAATGGGATGAACAGCTTAGCAGAGAAGATGGGGTGCAGTGTTAACGAAGCTAGTAGATATCATGAGCAGTTTAAGCTGCATTCCCTGGTGTTAGCACGTGGCTCCATCAAGCTGTCGACACGTGTCGTAGAAACGGGTATGTGTATCTTTGTGTGTGTGTATGTGCGCGCGTGCAAAGTGTACATAATCCTCGGGATTTGCATGCTTTTGCGTATCTGTACAGAATTATATATAGAAATCGTATGAGTAAATTTTATATGTGTTCGCAGTTATATAAGAACATTAGGTGGAAGGAAACGTTATCTAGAGAAAATTAATGACTCCAAGCGGGGAGAGCAGGCCAAGGCTGAAAGACAGGCTGTTAACTCAATATGCCAGGTAAATGTCTCTCTCTCTCTCTCTCTCTCTCTCTCTCTCTCTCTCTCTCTCTCTCTACAGTACTGCAAGCTAGATAAGCTCGGGTCTGACGTGTATCTGCATATATATTACAGATTTTCGTTTGTCTTTCATATGTGTGTACAGCTATTTGTTCTCGGTATTAAAAACTAAGAAATATAGTTAATAAGTGAGCTAGTATCTGTGTGTGTGTGTGTGTGAGAGAGAGAGAGAGAGAGAGAGAGAGAAGCTTCAATGTGTATGTGTGTATATATTTCTCTCATATAGAGTGCTGGATAATCGGCTGTTTGTATGAAGCAGGGCTCAGCTGCTGACCTTATTAAAATGGCGATGATTGACTTACACTCGGGTTTGGTTGGGACTAGCAATAAAACATTGTTGTACAAGAATTCCCAGACCATCCAGTTTTCAATGCTTCATCAACGGTGTAGACTACTTCAGGTATTATTAATATGCTTGAAACTAATAAAATTATATTTAACTTACAGTTTGTGTTTTACTATAGATATTATGTCTGACGGATGCGGTGTGATGTGTATCAAGATCGTACACACGCACGCATCTGTGTCATTTTATATGTATGAATTTTATATTATATATATTATATTTCTATGTGTGCAGATTCACGATGAACTAGTTTTAGAAGTTGACAAGTCCATAGTTCACCAAGCTGCTGCTATTATCAAAGCTTGTATGGAAGGCGCGGCAGACTTAAAAGGTATGTGATGGATATATATTATATGCATATTTATGCATGTGTATATTATTAACTTTATCTTTTGATAGTTCCACTCAATGTTAAACTACGGACGGGCCCGTCGTGGGGACAATTGAAACCACTAGAGAGCTAACACTGGTAACTTACTATATTGCTGTAACATTGGTATTTCCACACACATTTCTGGATGCATATTGTGCGTAAATGTACAAATGCTAATACAGTTCGTATCATTTGGTGTATATGAAACTGGTGATAATAGTCGGGTGTATATATTTCATCATATTGTGTGCATATGTCCCCCAGTGATGTCTACCTACATAAACATATACATATATACATGTTTTACATGTCATCTTTTTAAAAGAACGAACCTATGATACAGTAATTTAAAAAAGAATAGCCATTAAAATCAGATACTGTACCTTTTGTTAAGGCAGCCACTTTTCTTGAGCTGCGTATTCTCATTCCGAAGTTCGATGTATGCAGACTTGGCAAGTGTGATGACCTCCACGGCCTCCTCGCGGTTCTTTTCATTTCTTGTTCTTTGTTTTCCAATGACGATCTTAGCTCCGCGATCACCTTGTCCTGCCTCATCTTCTCCATCATCATCTCCGCAATAACCCTCTGGTACTGAGTAAAAAAGGCAGTCTATATATATATATATATATATTATATATATATATATGAGAGAAGAGAATGATATACATATATTATATAATCTACCTTCTCGACGCTCTGAGTAAGGCTCCTTGGTCCTCAAGTAACAACCTCATACCAGTTCTTCATTTGAGATCCTGATACATCTTACTCTGCAAGCTATTTCTGTTCCTTCCCTGACTTCCCATAACTTTTATTGCCTTCTTTGTGTTTCTTCATCCTGAGCTTCCCCACTCTGTTCTTCTACTCCCTCCTTGTGCTCCTTACCAGCTTCCTTGCTCATGGCCTGCTCTATAATCCTCGTAAGCCATTCCCCATACGCAAACAGGAATATCCGATTCGAAGTCACAGACTTGGTTATAAGCTTACACAGATACCCTGCCCAGTCTACGTCTGCGTTCAATCTATATGCCTTGTCCAACGCAACCAGCACCTGAAAGTGTCTCATTACTGCATTGTGTGTGTGTGTGTGTGCGTGAGAGAGAGAGAGAGGGGGCATTTGCATACCTCTGGAGAGATGAAATGGAAACACTCCTTCCTGTTCTCAAGCTTGATCATCAGCATGGATGCTACAGTGGCAAAAACATGTGGCTTTTCCTCATATACCAGGTGTTCCACGCTGTATCCTCTTAGCGTCTTCACCTTGGGGACGAAACCCATCCTCTTGAGAACGTTCTTATCCTGTGCAGTCACACGTATGTCCGTCTCCCCAACAGGCAGTTTGGTGGCCTCAGCTACAGTGTATCTGTCAAGCTTGACAGAGAATCCCCGTACACGCCCCGTGCTAGTCTTTATGTTGAAACTGGCTATGAATTCGTCACACATGCTCTTATTCAAGTGCGGTATCTGTTCGTGGGCGAATTCCTGCAGGCTTACCTTGTGGAGGAATTCCAGGCCCTCCCCATCTGCAAGCATTGGTATGTCGAGCAGCGTTATCTTCCTGTACATGAATCCTGCCAGACCCTCCTCGCCTGCGTCCCTGAAGAATGAAAACCTGCCGAGTGCCTGCCTCTTCTTACTGCTGCCATGCGCCAGTGAGCTCCTCTTCTTCTTCTTTGTGAAGGATTTGATCGGTTCTTCCTCGTCGATCTCTGGCTCGATTGATGACGGCTCTTCGAATGTGTACCTCAGCTGCGTCATGGCGTCGACCACCGCCATCTCTGGATGAGAAAAAGAATGCCTTAGTTGCAGGATGCGATGCGAGCGACTTACCTTCTTCATCTCTGTTTGCCCTAATCTTATGCAGAGTAAAAGTCTAACATTTATGTTTTTAAATTTTTAGGGCCGACGACAGTCAAGATCAATAATAATTTTAATTAGAATATTTTATCGGAACAAACAATAAAGAACATTTTAACCATGCGCAGACAGAGATTCGTATATTCTATGTGAAAATTAATAATTAATAATTATTATTATTAATAATTAATAATTCTTACAAATAATAATTTATTATTATTATTATTAATTAATAATTATTGCTGTAAGAATTTTATAAATTATTGAGAGTATTTAATCTTTTTTTACATATTAATTAGACAATTTTTGGCTCGTTATATATCAAACATATAGTCTGAAGTGCCATTTTGAAATGAATGGGATTGAAACATAAATTAAATTTGTTATTTAACAAATATGGTAAAGATAAACATTTAAAACAAATTTAAAAGTATACTAAAGCAATTTATCATCTTTGAAAGTATGTTATTAAGAAAAAAAAAAAAAATTATGTTAAACCATGAGTAGTGCTCTTTATTTAAATATTTTAAATGAAAATGATATTTATCTTCCATATATAAAGTCCGATTGAGGGTTGTTGAACACAATAAAAACAGAAATTTTCCATAATTAAAAGAATATTAATATTTTATTAAAGTCAGCATAATTAAGTTTAACAAATTTACACTTGAAATTGGAGGTTTTAAATATTTTCAAGTGTAAACTTTTTGAATTTGATTAGGCTTCAATAAGATGTTAATATTTCTTTTCATTATGGGAGAATTTTTTTATATTGTGTTAATAAATCTTGCACGTTTTAATTAATTTCTCTACAAATAAAACTACCTTCTTCTTTTAAATATTAAAAACTAAGTGCAATTGCATAATATTAATTGTGTTTATGTTTTGTTTGTTATAGTCATCGAGATATTAGTGTATTATCATTTCACATAAATTTACTTTATTTTATTAACATATTTGTAAAAATAAGAAATTACTGTAATATGCCTTAAATTTATTTCAGATATTAATCTTTATCATGTAAAAGACTATTAAATTTTATGCTTATTAAAAAAATGCATAACGTCTGAAATGAATACGATTACAAAAGAAAATATCATTCTTGAGTGTTTAAGTAATTTAAATGACATTTTTAAAAATGTTAAACAATTTTCATGAATAAAAACTCTAGTAACCCCTTTTAACAACTTTAAACACATTTGAATCAATTTAAATAAGATGTTCTTAAAACACACTTTAACATTTTATAAAACTTTATACAAAGAAATTAAAGCATTTACATAACATTTATTAATACAATTAAGAATAAATCAATTTCACGTTGGATGCTAAAGCTAAATATTAAAATCATAATGTAATAAATCTAAATATAACATGCTTTTTTTTATATAAAAAAAGGGTTTTTTGTATGCATTTTTAAGGTTAAATTTAAACTTATATAAGTTAAAGAATCATTTATTACTCTTGATATTAATTAAAAAACTAAGTATTTAAAAGTCTTAAATTTTAATTGATTTCTTAACTTGGTGTTTTTGAAAATACCATGTTTAATGTAACTTTATGGAAAAAAAAAAGATAAAAAATAACATGGAAAAAAAGATATATTTTTGAAAAATGTGATAATTATAAAATAATGGGATATTTACATTTGGATTTAGAAAGTGTTTATAATTATTTCTTTAAAATTGATTTTGAATAACTTCAAAAGTTTAAGTATCATAATTTTATATTATTTAAGAGAGGAGTGACATTTTTAAATTATACAAAATGAATATTTCTTTATTGTGTTTTTATAACACTATATTAACTGAAGAATGTTCATAATAAATAACAACATATTTTTGTTTGGCATTATCAATTTAGATATTGTTATTTCTACATATTTAAGAAGTTAATTATTAATTAAGAAAACACTTTCATAAATACTATGTTAACTATAAGTCAATATTTTATGAAATTAATTAATTAATTTAGATATTGTTTAAGAAATTTAACTTCACACTTATTATGGTAATTAATAAATTATTTGGGTTACATTGAACAGAACATTCAATTGTTAAAGAGGTAAATTGCAATGAGGCTTTATTATTATAACTATATGCAAACTCAAAAATTTAAACTTAATTATATGAAAGCATTAAATAATTATATTTACTAAGGTTAGTTATTAATTATAAAATCAAACCTTAATATTTATAATTCCCATTTTGAACAGCTATTATAAGTCTTATTAACGTTTTGGCTTGGTGTTTTGTTTTTAATTAAATATAATCTTATTTTAGTATGGTTTTATACAGTGTTAGAAATGCAACTAATATGTGAAATTAAAGATTGATTTTGAAGATAACTTGTGAATATATTAATTTAAATTAGAAAGTAGGATGTATATTATTTTAATTTTAAGAGTTAGATTAAAGATATTTGATAGTACACTCATGGGAGTTTTAATTTAGTAATAAAGAATTAAAAAATATTAAACTATGAACGTTGTAACTAAAATGGAAATGATATATGAAAATGAAAATATAAAAAACATTAATTAATATTAACGTATTACATTTTAAAGAATATTCTTTTTTTAAATATATATTATTTTAAAAATTATTTCTTTATATTAAAAAATGTTAATTAAATAATTAAAATTATTAATTATTAAGAAAATAAGACTATAAACATTACCATTTTAGTTACAACGTTAATAGTCTTTTAAGTGTGGATATTATAATTACGTAATGAAAATAATGAGAAAAGAGGAAAGAATGTAATATAATTACTATATGTGAGTAACATGAACAAATATATATAAGTATTAATTTAAATAATAATCATTATAAAGATATATATTAAATGATATATTTATTCCTTAAGACTTATAAAGAAGATTCATATTATTTATTTATTTATCGCGTTAAACAAATTAAGATTCAAACTCGGAAAAATAAATTAAATAAACTTAATATATTATTTACTTATTAATGTGTACATATTAATTCATATTATTAATTAATTATAAGCTCAATGTACGTTATTCGAATTAAGATGCTTACTATAAAACGATGTCATTTATTTGAAAACAAGCCCTAAAAATGGCATCGCTGGACAACAGGCGTACTCCTCCTTCGATTCAGTTCAGGCAAGTTACACCATTCAATATGGTTCATATACGCATTTATGACTTGTCTTCAAGCGTGTACAAAACCATCATACACAGTTTAGTACCAGTGTGTGTATGCGTATGTGTATGTGTGTACTATACATCTATGAGTTGTCTACACAGTTTAGTATGTATTAAGCAAACACCATCATAGCAGGTCCAGAGAAACTCGTGAAAGTGTAGCAATTGCATTAAAGAACTGCAAAGATTTAAAGGCAGGGAAAGAGATTCACTCACAAGCCATTTCAAGTGGGCTTCTCCCAAACACATACATCTCAAACAAGCTGATACACATGTATATAGAATGTAGAAGCATATCAAACGCCCGTCGAGTGTTTGACACCTTGCTATATCCAGATGGTGTCTCATGGACTTTGCTCGTTGTGGGATATGCCCAGAACGGGGATCACGAACAAGCTCTTGAGCTCTTTAATCGCGTTAAGTGTGCGAGAAACGCAAGGATATATGTTGCTGCGTTTTCTTCTTGTTCACATCTGGCTTATAAACAGAGACTCGCTGGGAACGTTAATGGATGCAAAAGATGGTTACAAACAGGGAGGGAGATGCATTCCCAAGCTTTAACAGATGGGTGTGAACAGTTTTGTGGAGAACACACTGGTAGATATGTATGCGAAAGGAGGGTGTATGCGTGAAGCACGGAAGGTGTTTGATAATATGTCTCAGCGTGATACTATCTCGTGGAATGCGCTTCTACAGGGATACGTGGAGAATGGGGAAGGAGAAGATGCATTGGAGGCGTTCGAAAGTATGCAGTGTTTATCGAATGCTCGGACTTATGTTGCAGTTCTAATGGCATGTGCGGGTTTGAAGTGGCTTGAAAGAGGTAAGAGTATACATTCATATGTGGTGATGAAAGACTATTATAGTGTGTATGTACAAGGTGTATTGGTGGATATGTATGCGAAATGCGGGTGTATGGTATTGTCTAGAGTGGTTTTTGATAACATGGTTCTGCCGGACGTTGTTGTATGGACGGCTCTTATGCAGGGATACGTGGAGAATGGGGAAAGCAAAGAGGCAGTTAAGCTGTTCGAGGTTATGGAGAAAGGGCGTGCGTGTGTGCCAAACGCGAGGACGTACGTGGTTGCCCTTAGTGCGTGTGCGGATATGGAAGGGAATGAGAGGGTTTCAAAGGGTGAGAGTATACATTCTTGCGCGGTGAGGAGGGGTGTTCGAATGTTATCGTAGAGAGTGCGCTGTTGAGTTTGTATGGGAGATCCGGGGACATGTCGGGTGCTCGGGATGTATTCGGGAGGATGAGACATCGGGACACGGTCGCTTGGAATGCGTTGGTTATGGGGTACGTGGAGAACGGGGAATATCATATTGCACTTCAGATGGTTTCTCGGATGGACGTGGAGAAGAACCCGTTGACGTACGTTGCTGCACTTATGGCGTGCGGTAACTGATGGCGATTGAGAGCGGGAAAGCTCTCCACGTGGAAGTACGGGAGCGCGGTTTCGAGGAGGATGTCAGAGTGGCAAACTCTCTGGTGGATTTCTATGGGAGGTGCGGGTGTATGGTTGATGCGAGGGGGTGTTTGCTTGCATTGGTAGGAAGACTACTGTGTCCTGGACTGCTTTGATGTGCGGATACAGCTTACAGGGGGACACCCATAGTGTTTTTGAGGTGTATGGAATGATGAGGGAGCAAGGTGTGGCTCCTAATGGGGTTACGTTTGTCTGTCTATTGAATGCATGTAACCATGCTGGTTTGACTGAGAGGGGCAAGGAATATTTAGTTCCATGTACACTGGTTATGGGATATTCCCTACTGCAACACATTATGTGTGTATGGTGGATCTCCTGGGGAGGGCTAACTGTCTGCATGAGGCAATGGGGATAATAAAGTGCATGCCTATTGAGCCTGATGCTGTGGCATGGAGGTCTATATTGGGTGCATCTAAGAAATGGAATGATTATGTGCTAGCAAGTGCTGCATATGAAGCTCTTTTGAGGTTGAATGATAGGGCTGCATCAACATATGAGTTGATGGCAAACACCAAGTGTGTATAGTTGTAAAACATAAAAGAGATATAAAAAAAATAGTTATATACCCATATATTATTTTTGTAAATTAAAATAAAAATAAAAAAATTAACAATAATTAATTGATAATTTAATTATCACAGAAAAAAAGAAATACTTATAATACTTAATAAAAATTAAAAATTAAACTATAATAACGTCTTAATTTATTTTGTTTTTACATATCTCAAATAAAAACCAATCAAAGTGTTTATAATTTAAAAAAATAATAATAAAATTACTAATAATCAGTTGATTTTTAATTTTATTTTTTTGAATTAAAAATTTCATTTAAATAATAAGGATTTAATGGGTTTATTAATAACACAGTTAAATGGAATTTTCAACAGTATATTTAATATTTAATATTAAACATTCAATTAATTATTTAATCGAGAGAGGATTAGGGTTCTAAAGAATGAAGGGAGTAGGATATGCATCTGTGTTCGATGAATGTGTTCTCATTGCAGAGCTCCAGCGCCATGGAATAAAGCCGCTTCACGCCCACACCATTTGGAGGTCTCTCTCTATACACACACACACACACACGCACACACACAAAACGATGTATGCTTATTGGTATTGATATAGATATGTAATTGCTAATGGGAATGTGGAGACGCATCAGATTCCTGGACTACCCAATGCAATATACCCGCTTCTTCAAGCCAGCTTCAAATCACTCACTTCCACCTTGATTACTCAAAAACCTCTGCTAATGGCTCAACCAGTAAACTCCTCATCAAGTTGCAAGTAAGTTCACACACACACACATATACTTTATACTATATGTGTGTGCGTGTGTGTGTGTGTGTGTGTGTGTGTATCTATATGTACATATATATGTATTTGTAGAATGGGCAATCTGTGGAAGCAGTCATAATGCGTCATCACAGTGGCGCAGGAAAATACGCTGGAGGTCCCAGACCAGGAGCTGATCGTGCCACACTTTGTGTTTCATCCCAGGTGAATACTCTCTCTCTCTCTATGTATATGTGTGTGTGTGTGTACATGTATACATACATATATAGCACTAGCACACACACACACACACTATATCACGGTTTTGGTTAGGTAGGTTGCAAAATGGGATGCAGCTTTTGTGCAACTGGAACGATGGGTTCATAGCAAATCTTTCACCTGGAGAGATTGTGGAGCAATTTGTGCATGCTACCAGGATCACTTCAATCCGTAATGTCGTTTTCATGGTACTTATATAATTTACATAAACGCACTAACTTATAAGTACATGGATCCAGGGTATGGGAGAACCTATGAACAACTACAACTCCGTTGTGCAAGCTGTGCGGACACTCACAGGACGTTGCTTTGGCCTCTCACCAAACCGTATCACCATTTCCACTGTAAGTACTATCACGTGTGTGTGTGTGTGTGTGTTGTGAGGAAATATATCAACTTGAATGTAGGTGGGTATTGTCAGGATGTTAACACTGTGTGTGTGTGTGTTGCTTTGGAGGAAATACATCAACTTGAATGTAGGTGGGTATTGTCCTAGGATGTTAACACTGGCATCTGATCTCCCTGGAGTTAATCTGGCACTTTCACTTCATGCTCCAACTCAAGAGCTTCGTTCCCAGATAGTACCTGCCTCCAAGGCCTTCTCAGTACAAAAGCTCATGGCTGCTTTAGATTCTTACCTCTCTGTAAGGTGACTCTCTCTCTCTCTCTCTCTCACACACACACACACACACACACACGGTTCATGTGCAGCAAACGAGCGGTGTTCATAGAGTACGTGATGCTGGCCGGAGTCAATGATTCATGTGAATATGCTCATGAGCTTGGCTCTTTGCTACGGGACCGTAAAGTGGTATGTACACACACACACGCACGCACGCACTTATATGTGGGATTGGCAGGTAGTGAATCTTATTCCTTATAACCATACTATGGTAGTGGGGATTACAGGCCAACATGTCCGGAGCAAGTTTATGAGTTTCAGAAGATAGTGAGAGAAGAATACGGAATACGGACAACAGTTAGGCAGGAAATGGGACAAGATATAGATGGTGCCTGCGGTCAGCTTGCTTTGAAGAAAGGCTCAAGTGATCATGACATTGAGGACATTGTCGTGCCTGTTAACAGGTAAAGCATTTTTGCTCTATTAAAGTCACTTATTATTTCATGCCAAAGTCTACACACAGGCACGCGCACACACACACATATATATAGACTTGTCTTCATAAACCTTTATTAAAAGCTGGCCTGTAACCTTCAACGTCTGTTACGTCCTTCAACTGTCCCGTTGTGTGTGTGAGAGAGAGGTAGAGAGAGAGAGACTTTTCCTGGTGGACACATAGCTACTCTCTCTCTCTCTCTCTCTCACACACACACACACACACACGGAACAGTTTAAAAGAACACCAGGAACACATATGTGTGCATATACACAATATGTATATGCATGGAAATAGGAGATTTTTAGTTTTTTTCAAAACATACTTGCATTTGTATTTTTTGGCAAAACTTGACGAGTTTTCACTCAAGGCCTACAAAAATTCAACCCCTTTTTAATACCTCATGCGTCCTTGTGAGTTGCATATGACAAGTATGCGTTCAAATAAGTGAAACGAGATTTGCAAATGCGACCTGCACAATAAAGAGGCTATAGTATGTGTATATATATACATTATACATGTAACACATTATTATGACGCACACACATACATTGTATATTATTTATTGTAACTGCTTTACCTGAAGTTGCTGAGGAACAAACATGAAGTTGATAGCTTGAAAAGGCACCCAGATTTTCCAGTTAGTGACTACTGCTGAGGGCCAGTCCTGAAAATAAATAGTGATTAATATACTAATGTAGATTTAATTAAGACTATTAACACTTCAAGGGATCCTGTTGATGCGTAGGAAGTCTTTTCTCGCATTGTCTTGTAAGTTAACAGAACGTATACACATTACACATGTACAGACGTGCACGCACCTTACGAAGCTTTGGACCAATATCTGAAGGCCGTCCTTCCATTGTAAGCAGGCAAATAAAGAAGACTGCGATAAAAATGGGCGAAAAGAGCAACTGCAAAACATATCATACCGTTATTGAATTGCAGAAACACACACACACACACACACAGAAGCCTCTCAATGAAGCACACAACCAAATACGAGATAATACAACTAGATACACAACCAACCTGGTCAAGTAATAGCCGAACACCAGTGCCTTTTACACCACCAAATTTGACCACCTTGCTCAGAGCTAAGTACCTGAAAACTTTTTAACAAACGGCACTATACACACACACACGCACCAATATATATTAGATATATATGCATCCATACATATGAATGATTTACCAGAAGTGAAGTGTAGGTCCAACGAGCATAAGTCCCAAACTAGTTATTACAGCAATCCGTTTGATGTCAACTCCACCTGACTTCTCTATAACCAGCTGGAAGAGTTTCCGATGTTAACACACACGCATACTCGCGAAAAAATGAGTACCTGAGTAAACAAGTCTCCTATGAATGTAAGTACCGCTGCGGTAATTGCTTTGGTTGTTATAGGCCGCTCTTCAAGTAACCTCATATACCTGACGTATGTATCATTCCTATTAGAGAGAGAGAGAGAGAGAGAGAGAGAGAGAGATTTTATGTGTTTAGACACGTAAATCTTATTATGTTTTCACTGGGTATATATTTATAACACGCACACACGCGTACCAAGCAAAAACAGGATTAGAGAGAGAGAGAGAGAGAGAGAGAGAGAGAGAGAGAGAGAGATTTATAACACGCACACACGCGTACCAAGCAAGAACAGGATTAGAGGGCCTTGATCCGTTGTGGTGAGAATCACCACGACCATCACCCCGCTGCCTCTACTGCCATCATGGCCGCCTCCACCAGAAGCACCACTACCATGTTAAAATAGATTAGTGGGTTGGATGCGTGCGTGTATGCAATAAATTACCTATCACTCTTCAGAGTGCCACCAGACAGGAGTTGCTGGTCGTCATTCTCATCTGGAAGAGCTTGTGTTGCTAAGCTATACTTTGTTGATCCCTTGTTAAACACCCCCATCTCCAATGCATGCTTGCTGCCCATGTCACTTCTTACTGCACACAGCTGTTTACCATTGTTAGAATGTCTGTGTGTCTATGCGTGTGATGCAACTTTCTTTTTGTGTGTGTGTGTGTGTGAGAAGAGAGAGAGAGAGAGAGAGAGTCTTCCTTTTCGGCATCACTATAAAGATCATGTATTTAATACTTTATAATGGTGTATGTATGCGTGTGTTAAAGGCATGTTATACACGAGAAACATGTATTCGGTTTAGTTATCTACTATGTACTTATCTATATATACACATTAAAAATTCTTACACAGACATTGTATAGAATCATGAACTATGGAATTAAAAAATTCTCTCTCTCTCTCTATAGATATATAGGGAGCAGTCATACACGAAGTTAATGTATGTATCTATTATCCACACAGCATCGCTGTACTTGATATACTTGATATGACTAATATGCATGTGTATATTATATACATTTATATATAACATAACAAATCTAATTCACGTTGTCATGATCTTCATCCATCCATGTTACTTCATTTTATTAGTTTATAATATTTATACTAAAAAATAAATTTTTATAATAATGCGAGAGCGCTCTGATGTATATGTGTAATGTAGAAACAATGAGATGAATATTTATTGTGACACATGGATTACGTATGTATAATGTGATATATTATCACATGCAGCGAAGAAAATGCGTATATAATATACATACATACGTCATTGGCCAATATGTATATATCTTAATCGATTTACCTTAGAAATACCCATAAAGGAGCACGTTGGCGCTGTAAACCTGCATTTGGGAGTGGACAGTACCGATCTAGAGTGCCAGAGAGACCGCTGAAGAAGAAAAGAGCGCACATTGACGACGCGCATCACCATAGCCATGAATTAGGGCATTTCCCCAAACACAATCCCCACCGTCATTAAACACGTTCAATCTCCACCGTTAAATGCATGAACAGGTGAGACAATATGGAAACTCCGAATGGGATTCATCTTTTTCTGCACTAAAGCACTGTAGCAATACAAGGGACTCTTAAAAGGGGCAAAGCTTACATATGGCAGTTGCACAGAACTGCCATACTGATAAGTATGTAGCTTCTTCCCTGATACGAACGTACACAAAAATGCGGCGTACTAAGGAAGTCTTCCAAAGCGTTATGTGGACTTGCCTCATTGTGGCGAATGGGGAAACTCCAGTTATTCACCAAGATGGACTGTGAGCCGTCGGATTTCAACTATGTAGCTGTACTGAAAGCTTGTATATGGATTGAGAGCTTCTAACAAGGAGCTGGCTCTCAAGAGAGGGACTGCCATACACGAACATGCAAGGGAGCTCGGGGTACAACTCCAATGAATTCGTGGCAACCATGCTGGTGGAGATGTACAGCAAGTGCGGTCGCATCGACCTTGCCCAGGAGGTCTTTACGGGATGGCCCACAAGGACACGGTTACGTGTTCTGGGATAGGGAAATGAATGCGTGCTCTGGAGGTTTTTAATAAGATGGTGTATAAGGATGTGATTGCATGGACCTCCCTAATGCTGGGATACGTGGAGAACCGGGAGTGCTCTATAGCTATGGAGTTGTTCACCAACATGGACTGTGCACCAACGAGTGTCACGTACGTTGCTGCACTCAAGGCGTGTACACGTCTGGTGGACGTTGTTACCCTTCACGAACAAGTGAAGGAGCAGGGATTTGAATATGACATAGTTGTGGCAAACACATTGTTGACGTGTTATGGGGAATGCGGGAGTATGGAATGTGCACAAGAAGTTTTTGAGAGGATGCCTTCTACAAATGCTGTTACATGGAACTGTCTACTTATGGGATACGTGGGGAATGGGGGAGGCTCCACTGCTGTGGAGTTGTTTAATAAAAATGGACTGTGAACCTGTTCGTGTTACATATGTTGCTGTATTGAAGGCGTGTGGGAACCTAGCTGCATTACCATCTGGAAAATGGATTCATGTAGAGTATGCATTAGCAGAAGATGAGATACTTACAAGTACGTTAGGAGACTTCTATGCAAAGTGTGGGAGCATGGCTATGGCTGAAGAGCTGCTCAATAGCATGCATTCTCCGAATATGTTTCCTGGACTGCATTGATAACGGGTTATAGCTCAAGTGGGGACTCTTCTAGAGTGTTTAGTATAGCAAAGAAGGTTGAAGAAGTCGGTCTAGAGATCGACAGTGTCATGTTTGTGTGTATTCTTACGGCTTGCAGACATGCTGATCTTGTAGAGGAGAGTAAGAGGTACTTCAAGTCCATGTCCACATATGGCATAACTTCTACTCTACAGCATTATACTTGTATGGTGGACATCTTGGGAAGAGCTAACAGGTTAGAGGAGGCTTTAAATGTTGTAAGCACCATGCCTATGAAAGCCAACACTGTTATATGGAAGACTCTGTTAGGGGCGTGGAAGAATGTAGAGGTAAACAAAGTTGCCTTTGATGCATTAGTGGCTTGTGATACAAAGGAGGCAAGTACCTATCTAGTAATGGGCGACATCTATGGGAGCTCAAGCAGAGACCCTAAACTTAATCAACCATAAACTTAAATGCGTGGTATATGTTTAAATGCATGTATGTACAGGCACACTCCAATGCCTCCACGAATCTCCCCCCCTTTCCCTCTCTCTCTCTCTCTCTCTCTCTCTATATAATATATATATATATTATATATATATTGTGTGTGTGTAGGTGTCTGGTTATTCTATACACTGACATATTCTTACATAAATATAACTGACTATTCTTACATAAAATATATAGGAATATAGTAGAACCTGTATAAATTAAATGTGTTGGGACTGGAGATAATGTTTAACTTAGAGAGGGTTTTAATAAGGGAGGGTAAAAAATAGTAAAATACAATAATAATATATACAGTGGGGACCATAATTTTTATTTAATTTAGAGAGGATTTTAATTTATACAGGTTTAATTTAGAGAGGGTTTTAATTTATACAGGTTTAATTTAGCAGGTTCTACTTAGCTACATAAGTGAATATATGTAACATTCTCAAGTTGATAAAAATACAAAGCTTATACAGATGAAATTAAAAACACACAATTAAATTAAAATCATACCTGGTCTTCGGAAGACTCGAACTCCGACATCGTGGGAACAAATGTGCAACTAAAGGCCTCACGGTCTTTAAAAGAAGAACCAATGAGGACCCATCTGGACTCCATTTGAGATCAGTCACAGTAACTCGGGTAATGGTATATTCACACAACAGGCACCGCAGGGGTCCACATGTAAATTGTGAGCTTCCGGTGCATAAGGCAACGCGTGGGGAAAACTGTATACGACATGTATAAAGATACGTGTCTGCGTGTGTGTTTGTGTGTGTTACCAGGATCCCAAGCAGCAGCACGAATGGGGTCTTTGTGGATCAGAAGTGCTGCGAGCTCCAGATGGATATGTCCATATCCATAGAGCTGTTGGCATGTTGTCGTTTCGGGTTAGCACGTAACGGCTGTCCGCACTCCATGACAAGAGACCTGTGACAAACACTTACTGTTGTGAATAACACACACGCACGTACGCACTCACACTGATGTTCATATAGACATATCTATATATGTTAGATGGGGTAGACAACAACATCTGGACGTGTGCATATATACATAGATAAATGCGTGTTACATACATGTCATGTACATATCACATGAATCTATGTAACTGATAAATATACAAGCATTTATACATGTAGGTTTACATAATGCATATATACATGCACGCGTGTATGTGTCATACATACAGATGAAAGCATCTTACCAATGCCTTGTTTCGGATTCGGTTTGTCAGGAGGTGCCTTGTTGTGTTGTGATATTAATGGGAAAGTCAGCAACTTTGTACCGCACTCGTATGTGAGAATCGCTAGACCTCTATAAAAGGAAAGAAAAAAGCTGTGTGTGTGTGTAGTGTGTGCGTGCGTGTACTCACTGTTTTGCAGAAGTACGTTCTCTCTATCGTCATTCAAAATACAGGCTGGTCATGTCAAAAGGCTCCTCGATTTCCTGTAGTACATTTTATAAGCAACATATGGAAAGATACAGCATGTAGATACACCATATATGAGGTATGCAGCGATCATATGTGTAAATCTGTGATAATATGTATATTACATGTGTACAAGTATGGAACTTGCCTTAAAGATGACGGCATTTGCAGGTCCTTTGAGGGAACTTGAATGCCCGAACTCAGCAACAGGCTTCCAAGTTAAGTGGTTGAGAACTCGAGCCATCTGGTCATAACTACCTACTCCCAAGAATTGACCACACGGAGACCATGCCACCGTCTTTACTCCTAATGCATTCTCGTATGCTTGATACTTGAACAAACATCGACCATCTGGTGAATAGACAAGAACCTGAACAAGAAGAAAAATATGATTATATATTATCCATAATGCATATGCATATATATACACTGCGTGCGTTTTCTGTGTGCTGTGAGAAAAAGAAATGAACTATCTAGCCACCATCAAGGTTCTTAGATTTTGTGTTTAAGTAACAACATTATAAATATACAAGTCACAGTATATACCAATTTATATATGCAGTCTATGCTTGCAATATATACATACATCTCATTTCGCATGCATAACTCCACACATATACACACATATTCTCTTTCTACGTTATATGTATATGCATTAAGATAATTACCTTGACTCTAGTGAAGAATCCCATACAGCAATCGTGTTATCATTGGGTGACCAATCAAGATCTGCAAGATCGACAGTGTCCACAGCAAAGCTCCCCATGCCTTCCCATGAATTGCAGGCGAGCAAATGAACATAATCTTTGCAATCACGACGAGTTGCAATGGCTACAAATTTACCATCACGAGTGAACGAAACACCGCGTGTAGAATGCTTCGGCCATTGAACGTGTACACAGGCAGTGTTAACTAGCGACCAGACCGTAAGACGGAGTTGAAAGTCCGACGTTGTTAGAATATGACGACTATCCGGACTCCTGCGATAAAGATAATCAAAATACTATGTAGGTAGTGTCCTTGTGCTTATGTACATTATGTTTATGTACACACACGCACACACACCAAGCAAAATGTATACACTTACCATCTTGCATGGGAGATACCTGCCGGCCCTTCGTCAATTTTACAAGTCCATTCCGGCTGCGAAACGGACCAGGCCTGTACCATTGCTCGCTTGTACAGACCACAGAGGACGAATTCTGAATCAGATGCCCATTCTATATGGTTGATCTTGTCCAAACAAGAGTACAATTGGACAACCTACGAATAACATATATTCTAAGAACACACACACACACACACACACAGGTATACATATATTTTGTTAATTCGTTAAATATGCAGACACAGTATATGGTAGTTATAATATATAGTTTGAAATGGTTGTTTTTCTGTTACACACACACAGGTATATGTGTGGTGTGTGTGTACACAGAAAGCAACCATTCAAACTTAATATATAAATAATTATATACTTATATATTTGTATGTATATATTTACAATTAACAATAAAGCTACCTTCAAACTTGAAGCATCGCGAATCACGAGCCGGGCTTCCACAGCCGCGGCAAGAAATCGGGAATCCGGAGAGAATGCACAGGGCCGGAGTACTTGTAAGTGTCGCTAAACTCCATTTCGGCTAAAACCCTAGAAGACCAAGAAACATGCCATGTAGATACGGCTTTCAGACACAGAGATTTTCCAGGTGCTACATTATACTGCTTCATATGCTGCTTGTGATTTTCTGCTTCTTTCTTCTCGCAAATGCCGCAATGCAGCGCCTAGGTTATCTCGCAGAATCTGTTGCTGATCTGAAGCGAACGCAGATTGCGATTCTTGGCAAAAACCTTGATTTTCAATCTGCTCAGCGCCTAGGGTATTCTAGCTCTGATCTGCTCGCAGTGAGTGATTTCATAGATTTGGCTCGATTATTGTCATGGCAATGAGCGGAATGAAGAACTTCTCTTTGATTTCATCTATCTTGGACATCGAGAAGATCCGTTGCTGCGGTGCCTGGATCTTCTTCGACGCCATAGCTGCCTCAAGAGAAAAAAAATCTGAACCCTAAAAATGTGGCGGGAAATTTGAAAATGTAACCTGGACAAATCATGGCCGTTGGCTGTCGATTAATTCTCAACCCTCGATGTCAATGGCCCTAAATTTCTAAAACCCTAGCCGCCTCTTAGGTCTTCCTTACGCGAGGAAGGGAGCCGCTCGACAATGTAAGCGGAAATGCACCTTGTAGATTCATGCTAGATTCATGTGCTGTGTTGATTCGTGTAGTTTCGTGTTAATTCATGTATTAGCGTATTTAATCATGGAATTGGTTCGCTGCATCTATATTTGTTTTCCTGCCGCAAACGGGTGTTTTTTTGCCGAAATCTTAAATCTGTCTTCTTGCTCAAATCCGTGATTTCCTGTGTTTTATTTAGGCGGTCGCTAGGCAGCAGAAGCCCAAGGCGTATTTCAAGCGGTACCAAGTGAAGTACAGGGCCGTAGATGTAAGAAGGCCGAAATTCCTCGTTTTCTTCTACTGGGTACTGACGAAGTTATGTGGTTTTGTTTCAGATGGCAAAACTGATTACCGGGCAAGGATTCGCCTTACCAATCAGGATAAGAACAAGTACAACACGCCAAAGTACCGCTTTGTTGTTCGCTTTGTATCCTTTTCTGGGTTTTCTTTTTTCTAAATTTGCATTTGGTAGCCTTAACTCTCATAATTAGACAAACAAGGACATAATCACGCAGATCGCCTATGCGACCATAGCTGGTGACATTGTCTTGGCTGCTGCTTATGCCCACGAGCTGCCGCGTTACGGTCTAAAGATCGGTCTCACGAACTACGCTGCGGTATGTATATCATCAAATATTTATTTCCTTACTCATCTCTGTATTGCAGCATATTGCACCGGGTTGCTGTTGGCTCGGAGACTACTGAAGAAGATGGGCATGGATGAGATTTATGAAGGGAACACTGATGTAGGCTATAGATGGTTGATGTGTTCAATATTGATTCTTTTCTGAATGCAGGTGAATGGGGAAGATTATAACGTTGACCCATCTGCAGAAAGGCGCCCATTCAGGGCCC
The DNA here is from genome assembly GCA_003024785.1 of Selaginella tamariscina. Taxonomy (NCBI): domain Eukaryota; kingdom Viridiplantae; phylum Streptophyta; class Lycopodiopsida; order Selaginellales; family Selaginellaceae; genus Selaginella; species Selaginella tamariscina. The sequence continues at coordinate 435,224 of PUQB01000106.1, forward strand.
TCCTTGACGTTGGTCTCGTTCGTACAACTACCGGTAACCGTGTCTTTGGTGCTCTGAAGGTAAACTCGTATGCAATAAACTAATATCGTCATTTACATTAAGTCTAATACGGGCCTTACAGGGTGCGTTGGATGGTGGACTTGATATCCCTCATAGCGAAAAGCGGTTTGCTGGTTATAGCAAGGATGATAAGACACTTAAGGCGGACGTCCACCGGAAGTACATATTCGGTGGGCACGTTTCTGCTTACATGGAGGTAATTTCCTACTGTTAGAGTAGTAAAGTATGATGTAATATCTTTTCTGTTGCATAGACTCTTAAAGAGAATGAGCCGGAGAAATACCAATCTCACTTCAGCAGATTCGTTAAGGAGGGGATTGAACCGGAACATCTAGAGGAGCTTTACACCAAGGTTCATGCTGCAATTCGTGCGGATCCAAGCCCTGCACCTCCATCTGAGGAGAAGAAGCCTCATCACGAAATCAAGAAGTAAGCGTGCATGTATATGTAGTATGGGACTTTCCTTAGATTGACTTTGTAGTATATCCATGTGTATACACAGATCGATACACACTGTATACGTATATCGATACTCATTATATACGTATATCGATGCATACAGAAGCTATATCGATGCATACAGAAGCTAATATGAGTGTCTATACACAGGCCTGTGAAGTTGACATATGAGCAACGCAAGGAGAAGTTGATAAGCAGGATCAAGGCTTTGAACGAGGGAGGGGATGATGAGTAGAAAACTTGATGCTTATGTACCCGCATTTGTCTAGCAGACTTTCCAATTTAATTTTGCTACTGCTATATGCTCGACTTACTTTCCTCTAATTATATTATTAATAAAAATTAAAAGAGTAAAAGGAAGCCATCTTCAATCTTTTTTTTAGTTTTTTGATTTAAATATAATTTAGAAATAGTCTAATTTTTAAGAGTAACAATTTAAACGGAAATAAAGTGATTATAAATGTTTACTTCTTAAATATTTAAAGGTTGATGAAATTCCACCATTTAATATTTATCCGGCATATTACTTTGTTATTCTCTTGCGTATCTTATATATGGCACTTGGGGATTTATACACGTGTCTTCTTTCAAATATATATACGAAACTTAACTCCATATATAAGGTTGCATTTATCATTAACAATATATTCTTTATGCATGAGAAAGAGAATTTTTGTGCAATAGTAAGCGCATCTATACTGGACATATGTGTATATATATTAGTTTAATTCAGATATGAAATATATATATATATATATATATATATATATATACCAAGCACACGCATGCACATAATGATGGATCATAAAGGTTATTAAACTTTCAGTAACAGTTTAACATTATTATTTATAATGAGCAAAAAGTATTATTTTTATATATCATTGCCACGTGGTCTACACAGTCATTAGTAGGAGCCACGTGTCATTCCTTAACACAGGTAATACATTATGATGAGTTTTGAAGAACTGAAGCTATTTGGGTGTCACACACGAGCAATAGAAGCTTTTTTAAACTCCAAAGAGTCAGAGATTACGACCATTTAATTTGGTGTTAAATAATGATAGTTTATTACTTTTTGTCACCGCTAGTGCACATCCCTTTACGATACTACAATGTATTACATAAAATAAAATAAAATAACATAAAATTTAAACATTTGTATTACATTGGTTATGCCCCAGTATTATACCATACATAATGGTAATTAATACTGTATAATGTAAAACAATGCAATCAGCTGCCACCTAATGGAAAACTCAGTTTACCACGCACGCGCCTATCTCATCCTAGTATAAGCTACACAATACTCATATCAAAGATCTCTCTCTCTCTCTCTCTCACACACACACCACACGCACGCACGCACACCTAAACAGGCTGTGTCACCTTGTGGACCGATACCTCTTAAGCTTCACATACGCGTCTCTTAAAAGCTCCACCGTCTTAACCCCGCCATCTCTTATAGTTTTCATTTCCTCGAGCATTTCCTTCACCGTTAACACTTCCCCTTCCCCTTATCTTCCCTTCTTGTGTGCCCTGGTCTTAGTCTCGCTTGCTCAATGTAAGACTGTCCATATACAAGCAGCCAATGCCCTGTGTGTGTACTAAACATCCCACACACACACACACACGTATATACACATACATACACATAAAGCACAAATTACCAGTATTCATCTCGGGTTCTTCTTCTTTAATCGAAACAAAACGAGGGAATTCCTTCAAACCCAAATAGAAAATTACATATACACCATACCTACGCACACGTACACACATCTACGCCCTGTTCTTGCCCCACCGCTGCCGCATTCTTCATGCCCTGCCTCTTAACCTAATCGCTCGCGCGGGAAAACTAAAGCCCTAAATTACTGATTATAGAGAGAGAGAGAGAGAGTAATTAAAGGAACTAAGGTGTACAGAAAATTACATATACACCATACCTACGCACACGTACACACATCTACGCTCTGTTCTTGCCGCGCCGCTGCCGCATTCTTCATGCCCTGCCTCTTAACCTAATCGCTCGCGCGCGGGAATTACAAAACTGAAGCCCTAAATTACTGATGATAGATAGAGAAGAGAGTAATTCGAGGAACTAAGGTGTACAGATGCGTGTGTAGCGTGTGCGTATTGAGAAAGAGAGAGAGAGACGTGAGCATGATTGTGTTTTAATTATTTATATAAGTTAAAGATAAGATTGTATTATTTAGTTTTGAACGTGAAGGAATCTTAGATACAGCAGTGTGCCGTATACTATATGGATGATTCATGATCAAAAATTAATTACGCATTTAATATTAGCTTACTATTGAGTTAATATTAAATATTCCTAACGTGAAATGTTTCCATTTCAATTAGACTTGAATTTAATTAGGACTTATTAATATACATAACTATTAAATAAATGTCCGTCTATGGGGATTCCAATACAGAAAAAATAAATAAAAAGAAAGCATGCCACCTATTGTCATATCATGATTGCTTTTCATTAAAATATAATTACATACATAACACATTCCCATCATCCACGCTTTATTTCAAGTTAAAAAAAACGTATATAAGATCTTTGTACGTACGTTTTTTTTCTTTTTACATGACTTGCAATGTACTCCTTTTCAGGTAGGTAGGTGCTGGCCAGGTAGGTACGCTTGCATGCCCCACCCCATGCACATGCCCATGCATGCCAAGTACCATCATCATGTCCATGTTGACCACCAAACCCCCCCGAGTTTGCCTCTAGTTTGCGGAAGTTTGCCTTCAGTTTGGCTCAAACAGGAATGAGTGGAAAACCACCTGGCCTGGACATGCGTCAACATAACTGTACTTGAAGATTTGGTGAGATTGCTTGTCGTGTTGGTTTGGCACTTTGTGTGTATGACGCCTTCTTCACGCTTACTTCCACCCGCGTGCGCGTATGTATATGTGTATGCGTGTGTATATAGATATATAGTCAACGTATTCGAATCTTAAGTTCTCCACCACTTACCCACAATATTTGAAGCATGCTAACGAAGAATCAAATTATTGTTTATGTAAGCCACGTGTCCTTCTCTAGCTTGATTCCCGTTTACTTTATCGGTCTTCTAGTGTGAGCCTCACAGCATTTGGATATATGTATATACAGTGTCAATAATATAATAAATGTACGGATTTGGTAATATGTGATTAATTCAGGGCCAGTCATTGCCACGTGTCGAAAGTGGATACGTGGGCAAAGGCAATTAATAATCATTTTGAAACCGAAAATTGAATCCGCACGTAGACCGCGCCATCTCATGCACGCGCATGGACATGTATGGGTATGGAAGCCATGTGCATGATGATGACAGACGCCATGATGGGCATCAGGAAGACCGGAGTCGTCGGATGGAGTTACGTGAGGATCGACGGATGGAACGTGGACGGAAAATGCTACGTGTTTAAGTATATTCTGTTGGCCGCCGGAGATTAGGGTAGAGGAGACGGAATATCCGGAGCATCGTGTGTGTGCGTGTGCGTTTTTATGTTGTCGTCGTCGTGCATGCATGCACGCACGCACGCATTCTTCGTCTGTGTATCATCTTTTCTCCGTGACGCTATTTAGGTTCTTGCTCGAGGTTTTTAGGGAGGTTTTCCTGGATTGATCCGGAAGGAACCCTACGTATGCTAGTGCGTCTTCTTGGAGCGATGGCGAAAGGCGCTCGTCTTCTTGGAGCGATGGCGTAAGGCGCTCGGCTATGGCGGCATCCATAAGGTACGTTACGTGCTTAGATTCTCGATCTTGCGTGCATACTCCACGATTTCGCTGCGCAATCCGCTGATTTCATGTGTTACGCTCTTCTTTTCCGATAATCCTCGTAAAACTTACGGATTTCTGTGATTACTGTCGGGGAATGTGTATAATCTGCGTATGACTTACGGATTTCTGCGATTATGGATCGTTCCTTTCGCAGAAAGTGTATAATCTGCACGGATTTCTGTGTTTATGTGTGCATATACATGTAGCGGATCTCGCATTGCATATTACATGTGTAGCTTTGCACAGGTCGGATGGTCGCGTTTTCACGTGGACATGCTACAGGGACTGTAGGCATTGTTTAGTATTAGACAAATAGGGGCAGTTGGGTTAGTGGACAACGTGCCATCAGGGCAAACAGGAGGTCACATAGATTTTCGAGGGTACCAGAAGAGGTGTTTTAAGTGGTCGTAGTGTGTATATGGGCGGCATTATGGAGCCCACACGGCAGAACAAAGCGTGCATGAATGTCACATGTGGGGCAGCAAGGATGGTGGCTTTGGTCCGGGCGACGTGCTGACCTATGTGGGTAAGTGATTCTTTCACGTAGCTTTTGCATCGTGGAGCTGTATGTTGCATGCTTTTCTCGTCTGTTTGCCATTATTATGTTTGCAACCTTCTCACATGTAGAGAATTCATACGCAATAATTATTTCGACAAGCAGCTTGCTTTTGAGTTGTAGCGTAGTTTACATAGAAACGTAAGACACTAACGAGATTCATGTTTCAGCATATACATATACGGCGTATACGTGAAGATTGCGCTTGACTAAACCGAGGCTTAATTGATCACTCCATCTAGGAATCGTATTAGTAGTTAGATAAAATGAAGAACGGGACAGAGGAAGCTAGAGAAATAGATGAATCGGTAGGTAAACAGGAACCAACGACGTCAGGAAGCAGTAGCCTTCGGTATCTGGAAGAAATGGGGAGGCTTCAAGAATCTGCTGATGATATTAATGCTGAGGTCACGACTTCATTGGGTTTAGGCCCAAAGAGTGAGGACGCGAATGGTGGAGGTATGTTCTTCTTATACGTAAATATATGCCATTCATGCAAGTCTAGTATGTTAACATGCTTTTATTATAGGTAGTCCTTTGCATTCCGGAGGCTTAACTTCAGGAGAGGACGTAAGAGAAAATGCAAAGTATTCTCCAGTACCTTATAGGCCCCGTCACCGGCAGCCTCACAGGCAAATATTACCACGTCCAGCAGCTACGGAAACATCTCCTCCAAATGATTCCAAAGGCAAGAACCAAATGTTACCACGATACTGGCCTCGTACGGATCAAGAGATTCAGCAAGTTGCTCCTGGGGAGTAAGTATATATATATATATATATATATATATAGACGTAGTTCAGGCATAGTTGTATACGCATAACTTCTTATGCACGTCGATATGTATACATATATATATTGAACGTCAAATGCAGTGTTATTTTTTCTGAATATATAAGTGGCATTTGGTATATATAGACACATTTAAAAAAAACATCGTTCGCATGTGGTATATGTGTGTTTTATCACACACGTTTTAATAAACTTCCGTTTTTTTATCAGCTCAAATACGGTGGTCACGCCTTTATTTGAAAAGGTACTGAGTGCTAGTGATGCGGGAAGGATTGGGCGGTTGGTACTTCCTAAAGCTTGTGCTGAGGTATGTGCATTGTGTGTGCGTAGATGTGCATGCGTGTTTCTAAGGGCAAAAGTGCAGGCTCATTTTCCTCCGATTTCGCAACCAGAAGGTCTGCCATTAAGAATGAGTGATTTAAGTGGCAGGGAATGGCAGTTTCAGTTTCGGTTTTGGCCAAACAACAATAGCCGCATGTATGTTTTGGAAGGTGTCACACCCTGTATACAAGCAATGCGTCTCCAGGCTGGTGATACAGGTATGATATGTCACACACACTCACACATGCATGCATGCGTATACAGGTATGGTATGCATGGGCGCCCACGTGCATTGCTAGTATTTTACACGTTTGTTACTGCAGTTACCTTCGGCCGACTTGAACCAGAAGGAAAGCTCATTCTGGGTTATAGGAAAACAAAGGTTCTCTCTCTCTCTCTCTCTCTCTCTCTCTCTCTCTCTCTCTACACAGACAAAACTTAATGTTTAAGCATTCAGGACACTGGAGATGGTGATTATATACCAACAGGGAGTAGGCACGGGCCAGCAACAATGGTCGACACTCGGACCATAGAACAAAATCCAGAGAAGCTCAATCTCTGGCTGCGGACAAAAAGGAGAGGAAGACCACTTGGAGCTAAAACAAAAAGGCTTCGTATAGACAATGAAGAAACTCTCGAGCTAAAGACGAGCTGGGAAGAAGCTCAAGAGTTATTAAGACCGCCTCCAGGTGCCACTCCTAGCTTTGTCACTATTGATGGCCATCAGTTCGAGGAATACGAGGTCTGTATTGTACATGTATAATCTATTATTGGCCATATATGTAGGTATATAACTCAATATCTATATGTATGCATCGCTACATATGTCGATATTTGGATGTTTATAGATTTACATTTTATACGTAAGATTACATATGGCACACACACACACACACACACACACATATATATACGTCTGCTGCAGAATCACCTTATACATCTTTTATAACCATAATGACGGTTGACCGATTTTAATATGTTCTGTCTGCGTGCCTGTGTGTGTGTTTTCATATGAACACGTACGAATGTTTACACCTATACATTATATATAGATGCATCAATATATGTGGGTGTATATATAATGTTAATATGTATGCCATAACTTCTATATGGTAAATTATAATAGCCAGATATCAAGATTGAATTATGCTTTGCTTATGATGCAGGAGCCTCCAGTTCTTACTAAGAAAACAATCACTAGGACTAAATCATCGGGGTAAGAAACTCATGCTCGATGAGTGAGTGAGAGAGAGATGATAATTTTGTCGTCTCTTTTGCAGTGAACAGGATCGTTGGGTACAATGCGATGATTGCGGGAAGTTCCCGACGGGTTCCTATGGATGCCTTATTACACACGAGATGGACGTGTGCAAACAACTCATGGGATCAGAACAGGTATATCGATCATTAAATGTATATTGAGTAATAGTGTGCAGTACTTCATCTATTATGTCTTGCATACATAACTAATGGAGCTATGAGTATGTGATCTTATTAACAACACACGCCACACGCCACACGCCACACGCCACACGCCACACGCACACGCACCTTTAGCTGACTATTTTTTGCTGTAACGTCTTTTGGTAGAGCAAGTTGTAGTGCTGCGAAGGAGCTTAATAACGAAGAAATGGATCAGCTCATGAAAACTGTGGCAGCAGGTGAGTGCACACATACACCCCCAGAAGTAATAAAGTATTATATATTTAAAGTATTATATATTGTACTCACTATATTATACGCTGTCTCAGTTACTTGTACATGTACTCTTACTGTAGAGATAGAGTACAACATACGACATACCCTGTTGTATGTTCATGTCATACTAAGTAGATAAAGTTGTAGTGGTTGGTGATGCTACATGAATACGACACGCAAGTACATCCTATGTTTATTTGTGTACATAAATATTTATATCGGTAGCGCATATACACGTGGTAGTATATGCTCTCTCTCTTGTATACATATATAATTGATATGTGTGCGCACGTGTTTTCATTCTGTATAGTTCTATATATATATACAAAACGCGAGAGAAGGGGGAGGGTTCGCAATGAGGTTTTATTACAGGGAGGAGTGCTCCGAACGGGGGAAAGCAGGGGGATCCTGTAGGATTGGACGCATTGGCAACGGTGGCTGTCTTTGGGAGCGAGGACAACAAAGCGGCATCGCCACCCCCCCTGCTCCTACAACGAAACACCCACGACATCGACCAGGTTGTACATGCATTGTTTGTATACAGCCACCCAGCGGCAAAGGGCCCAAACACAAATCAACGTGTATGTGTAACGTGTGCCAGACCGTGAAGAGGAGGTTCAAGACGCTTATGATGAGACGTAAGAAGAAACAGTCGGAGCGCGAGGCCGAGAATGCCGCTCGAAAAAAGAAGGCCGAGGAAGGCAGTGCTGTAGATACCCCTACCCCTAAACCTGCTACCAGCCAAAAGGAGAGTAGGGGTCTACAACGTCACACTGCAAGAGACACACGTAAGTCTCTGTATGTACATATACATCTAGGATGTTTGTGTTTGTACCGTGTATGACTTTCCACCGTCAGATCGTCCATCTTAAATGTCTTATATAGATGTTATCACGCAGGTGTAATGTGTCTATAGAATTAATATGCAAGCATACTGAGTTGGTGTCTCTCTCTCTCTCTCTCTCTATATTATATATATATATATATATTATAATGTGTGTGTGTGTTTTAGCTGTGGTAGTAAATCATGCTATGCCACACATGTATTTGTAAGAGTGATGTCATCAAGCTAATTACGTTTGGTTAATTTAATGCAGCACCTCCTGGTTCAGGAGGTCCGTTTGCAAAACCAAGTCCGTTCATACCAGAGAGAGGGAAAGCGGCATTTCCATTCCGGGCGTATTCGGGGCTGTCCATTCCGGCCGGTGGTAATGGGGGGAGAGAGTATCATAGCAGGGAAAGCAGGGCCAGGTATAGACTTGAACTGTCAACCAGATAGGGATATGGAGAGCCAGGGGAGGATGAGCATGATGAGGCTATTACAAGACGCAAACTCGCCACTGGAGTTGTACCTGAAGCAACAGGGTATGGCCAGCCTTGTCCCTCCTGGTTTCTCAGGCAGCATGAACGACCACGTTAGTACTTTGCAACAGCAGGTACATGTACCGGGATTGCTACCTCCGCCACAAGTGCAGCAACAACAGTTTACTGGCGGGGTACTTCCTGAAGGTTAGAGGTGTTTAACACCTATTTTGATTTGATTATTTGGAATGGGAGATACACACAAACGGATTTAGTTTGAGGTGATATATATATATACACTCATAGCATACGTTTGTCTCTTTGTGGAATGGAAGATACACACATGATTTGACTTTGGCATTGCGCTCTTGTGTGCGTGCGTGTGTGTGTGTGATAAAGAGTGAGAGAATTTTCTCAATGTGCATATATATACTCACCTATACATTATATGGTTTAGGGTTTATATGTCTAAACCCTAAAACTCTGTCTGCATGGCCTCTAATGGCGGCGACATTCGGAGGGAGGAGGAAGAAGACGGCTATGGTGCCACTCAAATGTTTAAGCAAGGATTCTCGTATACATACGATGATCTCATATTTCATCCCCGATTCATTGATTTTCCCGCAGATTCAGTTGATCTTTCCACGCAGATCACACGCAATATCCATCTCAAAACACCCTGCCTCTCGTCTCCCATGGACACAGTCACAGAAGCCTCAATGGCCGCGGCTATGGCGTTCTTAGGTGGCATTGGATTCATCCACTACAACAATACGCCGCTGGAGCAAGCCAATCTGGTAAGATCCGCTAAATCGCGCAGGTTTGGATTTGTATCGGATCCTATCTGCTTGTCGCCGGACGACACTGTTGCATCAGCCGACTCTATCAAGGCGCGCCGAGGATTTTCCTCGGTTCTTGTCACCGAGAGTGGATCTCCTGGTTCTCGGCTTCTCGGTGTCGTGACGAGTAGGGATACGGACTTTGTATCGGATCGGAATTCGACTCCCCTGGCCAGTGTTATGTCAACGGATCTTGTTACTGCGCCGGCGGATTCCACATATGAGGATGTGCTTCAGGCTTTGATTCGGAGCAAAAAGAGTCACCTTCCGCTTGTGAATGAGAATGGGGAGCTTGTCGGACTCTTCTGTCGGTCGGATGCTAAACGTATGCAGGAGTTGCCTCATTTCTGGGAGTCCAGGTAGCGTGTGTGTGTGTGTATGTATGTATATGTATATACTTTGTGTACATTTTCAGCATTTTAACGCATATAGTTCATTTGCAGCTTACATAACTTATGTAATTATACAGCCCGTCTATTGGGAAAGATGGCAAGTTATTGGTGGGTGCAGCAATTGGAACAAGGGAGTCGGACAAGGAGAGATTGAAGCTCCTTGTGGAGGCCGGAGTGGACGTTATTATACTGGATAGCTCGCAGGGAGACTCTGTTTACCAGAGAGACATGCTTGCTTTTGTAAAGAAGTATTATCCGGATATTGACGTGATTGCAGGGAATGTAGTCACCGTGCAACAAGCTAGGAACTTGATCGAGGCCGGAGCTGATGCTCTCAGAGTTGGCATGGGGTCTGGGTCCATATGCACTACACAAGAAGTCTGTGCTGTTGGGAGGGGCCAGGTGTGTGTGTGTGTGTGTGTGTGCGTGTGTGTGTGTGTGTTTCTTAGATACAACGAGTTTATGGAACCGAGTCAAAGTTAAATATCAATACACACAATAAGATGTTTACATATGTAGTCTATGAATATATGTATATAAACTATATATGTTTGTGTGTGTATAAGTATTTATATAAATGTGGTTGTTTTTCCAGGCTACAGCTGTTTATAAGACGGCTGCATATGCGAGACAGATGGGATTCCTGTGATCGCTGATGGGGGAATCTCAAACTCTGGTCATATTGTTAAGGCACTTACACTGGGTGCTTCCACAGTGATGATGGGAAGCTTTCTTGCTGGTACTGAGGAAACTCCTGGTGACTATTTTTATCAGGTAAATACTATATGTGTTTTTGTATGCATGTGTGCGTGCGTATGCTTCCAAGTAAAGAGCAAATACACACGCACCACACAACACACTATTCTATAAGATGCTCTGGTCAGTATATGTGTGTATGCATATATACTGATCATATTAGATCCACATGCGCACACACACACATGTATATGAAAGAGAGATATAACTAAGCTTAAGTTAATGTGTGTCAGGATGGTCGCCGTCTTAAGGCGTATAGGGGAATGGGATCACTAGAAGCCATGGCAAAAGGGAGTGACAGTCGGTACCTGGGTGAGAAAGCAAAGATGAAGATTGCCCAAGGTGTTTCTGGTATGGTGGCCGACAAAGGGTCCGTACTCAGGCTCATCCCGTACACAATGCAGGCTGTACGGCAAGGCTTCCAAGACCTTGGTGTCAAGTCGGTTAAGGAAGCACACAAAACTCTCTATGATGAATCCATCAGGCTGGAGGTAAACTATCTCTTTTATATGTTATCTGTTTTTGGCATTTCATATGCATATTTGTCTGGTGTGTGTGTGTATGTGTGTGTGTGTCTCTATCTATCTATCTATATATATATAGAGAGAGAGAGAGAGAGAGCTAACTAGATGGATTGAAACAGGTTAGAACAGGAGCTGCTCAAGTTGAGGGTGGTGTCCACGGTCTCGTATCTTATGAAAAGAAGCGCTTCTAACTTAGCAGAAGGTTCACAATTTAGCAGACAATGACAGACATATGGTATATATATACATTTATATGTAGAGTCACTCACATGCACATTTTAACAGGTGGCTGACTAAATGTTGATGGTAAAGCCCTGTTATCCTTTTGACTTGAAACCTTGTACAGCAATGTGCATGTGCATGTGCGTGTGTGCGTGTGTGTGTATGTGTGTGTGTGTGAAAGAGTACTATCCTCAAACATATGTGTGTGTGTGTGTGTGTGTCAATATGCATGTCTTTACGTAGATGTATATAGACAAGACCTGTGGAAGCAGTATCTGTGGTATAATGTCACTTTAAATATACAACCTTGATGATTATTAGTTTTTTTGTTTTGTTTTATTTTCTATCATGTCTAACAGAACATATAAATCCATCACTAATATTTTATATAAGAACCTTACAGTTTTTGTTTATCAGAAAAAGAATGGCTAAAATCTTTATTTAGTTGCAGGTTTTACGTAAACAGGTACGTTGTTTATATACATATGTACACATGTAATATATGTATATGTGTTACATATACTTGGTGCAGTATCCACGAGGGTATATTCCGGAATGATCCGCGTGTCTCAATCCTTAACCCAATTAGTTTAGTGTCTTTAAACTTTATAGTTAAGAATTTCACTACTGAGATTGAAACTCTTTAAAATAAGAAATTAATTTTGTAAGAAAAAAAGTAGTAATTAAATAAATAAATCGTAAACTTGGCAATATTTAAACACAAACTTGCTTAATGTGCAAAAGCCTTTATACATAGAGATGTATATGCATTAAAACATTGTACATCAAAAGAATGTGAAAAACGTGCGTGTGTGCGCGTGAGAGAGATGTGTATGCATATGCATTACATGGTGTATAAAACGGCATTAAATAATTATGATGTCCAACACGTTTGTGCGTGTGTGTGAGAGAGAGAGATTGCTATATGGTGTATAAAGCAGCATCAAATCAATATGAAGAATGTGTGTGTGTGAAACACGAGCGCGCGCGTGTGTGTAAAGTATAGTATTGATCTTTCCTCCTGGCTCATATATATACGCATGCGCGCGCGCACACACACGGCACCAGAGTGTGTTACATACGTGCACATTCCAGTAAGTGCGTTCCAGAATCTACCGTTACCTAAAAAAAGGTATACATATGAATATTCTTAAAATATTCGTGAATGAGGTACCCTATAAAAGCTGGCTGGGTTAGTCATTTATGTTAGGGTTAAGGATGAAGAAGCCAACACTGAGAGACTCGGACTTTGAGTTCTTATACCAGGAGAAGGAAGAAGTGTCTTCTAAGTTACGTGCAATTACGGACTTCATATATATGACAGCGACGGAAACATGTTTAGTTCGGAGTCGAGTTCAACGCCTCTTTTCGTCAAAGGGTATAGCTGGAGTAAACTGGATATGGCTTATCGAAATCGAGAGAGTTTTACGCGACGAACAAGGAGAGCTATTCGCTATTGATGCTTCCGGACGATGGATGGAACTTAGGGATCCCAACTGCAAATATGAAGGGATAGTATGCGATTGCTTCTATTAAACCAGTAATTAATTATGTATTGTTTTGTAAAGTCTGTTTATGTAATTCATTAATCTACATTTAATGCTTATAGTTTATTAGTTTGATTTAAAGGAATTTAAAAAACAGTAAACAATAAACAAGTAATATAAAATAATTAGGGTTTTCCATAGAATTTAATATTTCCCGCGTCTTTTTATATACGCAAAAGCGGTAAATATAGACACTGCTATTGTGGTAAATGTTATAGTATTTGAGTACAGTTGAGATAGTTATACACGGTATTTAATTTATTATTTTTATTTGGATTATTACAGAATATATATTACAACTAGTGTTTATATATTAAGATATATATTCAAGCTACATGATTTAACAACATTATGGATTGGTAAATCATTGTATTATTGTGTGATCAAATTATACCCAAACCTTACTCGCTATGAGATACGTTTATGAGAAGGTTCGAATCCAAGCGTTGTATTCCTTATTCTTAAATGCAATGTTGCCTACAATCCTGGAGAAAGAATATTCTCGTTAGTACAACAAGCTGATGATGTGTGCCTGTGTGTGTGTGAGTAGTAGTGCATGTGTTTGTCACTGTGTGTGCGTGTGTGTGTGTACTAATATAATATCTCGGATACAAAACTCATGAACGAATACATGCATGATGATGTGTGCCTCTGTGTGTGAGTAGTAGTGCATATTGTTTGTCACTGTGTGTGTGTGTGAGTGTGAGTGTGCTAATATAATATCTCGGATACAAACTCATGAGTGAATACATGTATCTGTTGTGTAATGTTGAAGAAGCACACACAAACACACCATACACACATCGCACGTACGCATAAAAGCTTGGAGTTATAAACAGGTGGATTTTACCATTATTTATGCGCAAGAGAGAGAGAGACATACCTGTTCGTGTATATTGGGTTTACTGGACACTTAAAGGTGGGGGAGTAGCAGAAGGGAGTTGAATAAGGTCGTCAGCCGCCACAGAAGAACCGCCACATGAGTTTCTCCGCTGTCTTGGGGATGACGTGGCCAGTGCAGCGTTCTCCACTTCGATTGTGCCAATTGACTTGCGCTTCAGGCTTTCCCTACGACTGTTTGTTGCTTCTGCCTCAACCTGCTCAAAAGAACCAACTAGCATTAAATACATCCAACTGCGTGTAGGCATGTGTGTGTGTGCATTTGTTGTATCTGTGTATGTCTGTGTGCTTGTGTTATATCAAGTATGGTATATAACACAAGCACACACGCAGTACATTACGATGGTATATGTAAGTAATTATTACACACACACACACACACACACACACACACACGTGTGTGTTTATATATAGAGATTGCACTTAAAGTGGATCTCTTCGTCGTAGAGTCAAGTAAAAGCATACACACATATAACTCTGCCTATATGATAACACTGTGCTATGGCGCATACACACACACAACGCGCAATGAGATCTATATGACGCAAACAGCCAATTCTGCGTGTGATATTGTTATACACGTACATCACAGTGTGTGAGAGGATTATTTTGAACGTATGAATATGAGCTAATTATATATATAAGGACGAGAAAATACCGGGACAGTCTCTGTCGAAATCTCCGCCACTGTTTTTGTTGCTTCTTCGTCTCCACGGCCTGAGAAAGCAATAATCGGATGAGCTTATATTCACGCACGCACACGCACGGACGCAGCACAGAAATACACAAAATACCATAACAGTGTCTTTCTCTGACAGATCAACGCTTGAGCCTCGGCAATAACTGTCGGGCTGTCGTCGGTAGCGTACAGTATCTTCTGAATAGCAAGCACAACCTGGGGAAACAAATAATGCACGGCTATGCACACGCACACGACCGTACCGGAACAGTCTCGAGCTCTGGAGTCTGGCATAGAATCTCGATGTCACGAGCTTAGAGAAGTAGAAATCTCTCTCCTTCTCCAGGTTGTCTACAGATAATTTCAGCTCAGTTATCTGCATCAAAAAAACACAAATAATTAACTTCAAGCTCTTAACTTAATTGAACAATAGACAATACACGAAAACACACACACACAGCTTACTTGTTCTTGGAGAGCAAATACTTTGGCTGGTGTCTGCGGAAGTAAGCCAGCAGATTGTACAATGGACGAAGAAGTACATTGCTTCGGTTTAGCTGCAAATACATATATATTAGGAACACCAAAACACATAAAATTCTCTCTCTCTCATGAGTTAAGAAAAGCAAATAACTTACGTGGGTTTGTAACTTCGATTGCTGGACGTGAAGCTGACACAGTGGTGGAACTACTAGCGGGCTTACCATTGTGTGAAGCGGACTTTGAAGAAGAAGCGCCGGATGGATTCACGTGTAGTGCCCTCTTGTTGACTTCCTTGCCTCCCTTGCATGTCTCCCGTCTCTCAACTGGGTTGTAGCTGAACCAAAAGCATGTCAGAAGGCATAAAACCACATAACAGTGTACGTGTGCGTGCGTTACATTTATAAAGAAAAACTTACTTGGAAGAAGAAACGCCACCATTAACTGAGTCGCAGTAACGCTTTAGCCATTGAACGAACTCGAGGTTATCCAGAGTCCGACCTTTGACCAGTTTCGCAACGTCGATGTGCTGCATTCGTAGAAACAAACGTATAATCAATCAAAAAAGGATGATTATATTTTGTAATCACCATAAACGTATTACGTACCTTGGTGATCTTGAGCTTGAATACGTACATAATTGTAGTTCTGGATCATCTCATACTCGTTCTTGGCATCGAAGTTCACCTGTAAAGTAATCAACTTTATGTAGATTAAGACTAGCAATGGGATCGATATTAATAATATACTATTACATACTATAATGTGTGTATATATATTATAATATGCAGAGCACCGTTTCGATTAATGTTTCAATATTTTCCCCTCACTTGTGCATTGGAACACACCCAGATGTGTTGCGTCCATGAGCTGGACATAGATCATTGGAAGCCTGTAGGAAAGTTTCAAATGCATTAGCAGTTTTCTAAAGAACGATACGAAGGTGCTAAAGAAAACAAATTTATGGTCTACATTTTTGGTATAAATCACTAATGATTTAATGAGAATCAATATATGGTCTGCATTAAGGACTAATAAATTAAAGAATATCGATCAAAACAGGAGGAAATGCTCATATTTGTGTATTGATAAAGAACGAGTATGAACATTGTCTAACACAGAAAATCTTCCTGTTTCTATTGATATTCTCTGAATCTTTAGTGCTTTAGCAAGATCGCAGATATTTGATGACGGATAATTGATTGAAAACAGAGGATATCTAACACTGAAGTCTACATTTACCTCTTCGATTTTGCTGAGGGAGAGCTGAAGCGTGGTGTTAATCCAGCTGAGGATTTCATTTCGGACGAAGTAGGCGCCGTCCATCATCCGATGTTCGCTGCCGCATCTCCCACTTCTTCATAAACCCTAGAAACGGAGAGTGTTTTGCTTTCCTACTCCAGGTAGCCGTTTGAAATGCATCCTAACCTTACACGTAGCTGTCAGTTCAAAAATCCGCCGTCGGATGCTTGTCTGGGCCCTTATTGAATATTCTTAGAATATCCTAGAGCTTTACTGAATGTATATCCTTAAAATATTCTACAACTGCTTAGGGTTGTGGCTCCAGAAATAGGGTTTAAGAGGACAAGATGGAGCAGCTGCAACAGCAATGCAAGCAGTGGTGCAGCGGTTCAGGTAATGAATTCTTTGATGGGATTCATGGGATTTGGCACCGATGGGATTCTGGGATTCTTATGAATGCAGGTACCTGATGCGGGGATTCGTGCTTCTGCGGAGGTTGCATTGCTGGAGTTCAAGAGATCTCCGCATCCATTTCAGGCCTGCCAATACATATTAGGTACATTTTAGACATACTTGTGTCTATACGTAGTCGTAGTTGTGTAGATGTGTGTATCTATCTATTATATGTGTGTGTGTGTGTGTGTGTGTTTATTTATTTATTTGTATGTATGTATGTATTCGTGCAGACAACTCTCAGATGGCTACGGCAAGATTTCAAGCTGCTGGTACAATTCAAGAAGCAGCAATTCGTGAATGGGCTTTGCTATCCCCGGAGGAGAAAACCACACTACGGACGTATGTATGCATACACATGTTCATACATGCATACATACACACACAGACATACACTTAGTTATTCTATTTCAGATACTGCTTGCAATATGTCATGGCTCGTGCTGAGGTTACAACTGAAGGATATGTACTTTCAAAAATCTTGTCTGTAGTGGCAGCTCTCCTTAAACGTGGCTGGTAAAGTGTGCGGTGATTATCTATCATATAATATTTCTACTTTAGTACTTTCATATCATATATTGCATTTTTTATGTTTTATATGTTTTCTAGGCTAGAGTATACGCCGGAAGAGAAAGAGTCTTTCTTTAATGAGGTAGTTCTCGTTATCCTAATATTTTTCTACATACAAACACACACACACACACACACCACGCACGCAAAAGTTAATACTTTATTTGTTGTCAGATCCATCAGGCTGTTGTTGGTAGACACGGTCTTTCTGCACAGCGGTCTGGTATTTCTCTACTGGAATCACTGGTAAATATGTCCTGTTTCATTTTGTGCATATACTGATGCAGCACGTGTGTGTGACTGTCGGGCTTGCTGTATGATATTGATGCATATATATACATGTTATACAGATGCAAACACATATGCCCTTGTCTACTGTAATGTATATCATACTAAGATAGTATATGATGTTTACATTATATTAACTTCAGATATCTGAATTCTCACCGAGTACTGCAAGTCCGATGGGCCTTCCTGCAGAGTTTCATGATCACTGTCGTGCATCTCTGGAGCTGGAATATCTCCAAGTGAGTATACCCATAATTTAATTTAGAAAACTTAGTACTCTCTCATGTTTTAACATATCAATACGTATCAGGATATATGAATATAATATAACATGTTTTTATACAGAAATTTTATTCATGGGGATTGGATGCATTAGTCATCGTGGCAGGAAAGGCAATTGAAGGGCAAGAGGATACCCAGGAAGCAGCCATTGCTACAATTGCAGTTCGTGTGATGTCACAAATATTGAACTGGGACTTTCATGGGAATGTTATACGTGGTGGTAAACAACGATTTTCATCAACATACAATAAGAAGTATCCTGATTACAGTCACGTCAGCCAGGTGTGTGTGTGTGTGATGTGTATAATACATACAGTAGACACGTCATACAGAATCAAAGGAAATACATAAAGTTTATATACACATTTGATATGTATGAAATGAACATATTATGTTTATATGCTATATGCATAGTAATATATCATTATTTAAATGTGCATATCAACGATTTTATATATGTCAGGTGGGATTAGCATGGAATGAGCTGTTATCCACTGAAAGAGTGATGTGGATAATGAATTTATATTCGCATATTCGCCAGAGAAGTAGTGGTGCATATCTAGACTCTCCTCTTGCGGTGGTTTTACGTCAGCTTATTATACAAATGTGCTCCCTGAGCGGTTCTATATTTTCTGGAGGTACATGTGTGTTCATATCATAGAGTCATTTATAAATATATTATATATGTATGCACAGAGAGCGAGAGCAAGGGGTGGGGGAGGGAGGAAGACCTTGATTTTGTTTTACTATGTTTGCAGTTGGAGGTGTTACTCAAGAAAAGCATTTGCACACTCTGTTAGCTGGTATACTTCCATGGATTGATCCACCAGACCATATCATTAGTATGATAATATCAGGAGCAAATGAAAGGTTAATCTAAATCATTCTATGTTGTCTTTCTTGTGCACCCGCCCCGGCCGGTGGGAGGGCACAGCCAGCACAAGCTTGGTATTAATATGATATTAACAATATAAAGTGCTTAATTAGATTTATGACTACACGCATATATACTTGATTGCATATATCCACACACATACAAACATACACCGTCTTATACATCATATGGTATATACATATATACTACTACTGTACTATTTATTGTTTATATAATACTAATTATCTTATATATGTTGAATTCATTGAACTTTTTCTATCAGTGAGTTGCTGGATGGCTGCCGTGCACTTCTGGGAATTGCTACAATGTGCTCCCCGTCATCTTTTGATCAACTCTTAAAACAAACAAGGTTATATTATGATATATATAGTATAAAAATTGTCTATTCGGTATTATTCTTAAACAGTAAAATTTCAGATTTTCAGGTACCTTTAGTTTACTTTCGTCTTTAACCTGCGGAATTATTAAAGTAACTGGTGATCAACAAAGTGAGGAATCCCATTGGTCTGAAGAAGCCTTGGATCTTTTACTTGAAATCTGGACCGTTATGTTGCAAGTAAGCGTATAATTCTATCGTAGCCTAGTTTAACATAATATACTAGTATATATTGTACATATATATATTTACATAATATACTAGTAACATATATATTGTACAATATTTTTAATTTTCTGGTTATATTAAGCTTGATCTTCGAGAAGAAAAAATCTGGTTACATTAAGTAATTTATATTGTGTCTATATATAACGATACAGGTATGTAGTGTGTATATACATATGTATAGTATATGAATGTACATATATTGCAGCCTGCAGACCTTAGTATAAAGATACCACTACCGCCAGCTGGACTAGAAGCTGCATTTGCAGTTTTCATACTTATGTGGAGTGTGAAATGAAAGGTGATTTTCCTTCTTATTTTAATAGATTATTTGATTTACTAATTTTATTAATTTATCTATTTAGTTTTTCTTATTTACTTTATTATTTTATCCTTTACAACTGTTAACTTCCGTAGTCTCCAGTATCTGAAGCATCTGCACTTGATGAAGATGATGCTGAAGAGAATATGCCTGCTTCTGTTGAAGGTAAACACCATAATATAAATACATACATACTTGCATGCACGTACAAAAAAAATACATATATACATATACAAATTTCAGCCAGGGAGGAACAACAAACAACATTTGCACTTATAGCTCGAACAACGCCTTCTACAACAATACCATTGCTGAACACGCTCGTCTCAAAATGCTGCTCCGGACTTCGTCAGGTTACACACACACCCACGCACGCACGAACAAAAGCTACATATATATGCATAATGGTGGCTTTGAAAATATAAGCATTAAAATTAAGCTTTTTGTTTAGTGCCCGAGAACGGAGGAAGCAGCACGGTATTTGGAACAGCTTCATTGGCTAACCATCATATCCGGTTCTCTCTCTCTCTCTCTCTCTCTCTCTTCTCTCTCCTCTCTCTCTCTCTCTCTCTCTCTCTCTCTCTCTCTCTCTCCTCTCCTCTCTCTCTCTCTCTCTCTCTCTCTCTCTCTCTCCTCTCTCTCCTCTCTTCTCTCTCTCTCTTCTCTCCTCTCTCTCTCTCTCTCTCTCTCTTCTCTCTCTCTCTCTCTCTCTCTTCTCTCTCTATTATATATATATATATATATGTATGTATGTATGTATGTATGTATGTATAAGTCCTTCCTCTCGTCTTGTATAGGTCATGTATTGGCGGATCCTGGTGAAGGCGAGACTCCAATGGTAATATTATATATTTGCTATCAATTATACTAATATTGTTGATGTATTAACTTTAGAAATCCGTTAATTTGTTAAGGTACCGGAATCAATTCTGGCACTTTGTGCGGATCCAGGAACGAATCCTGCTATAGTCCTGTCATGGTAAGTATAATTAAGTAATAACTAGCTGAACCAAACATCTTAATATCACAATAACAGTAACAGTATTTACGATATGTTTGATGTTTTCTTGCAGTTCTTTGATCGAATTAGCTCAGCAATCACTAGATGCTACTTTTCGAGCAAATGTTTTGAGTCCTCGTCTAATGGAGGTAATAATGTCGTTAATTTGAAACATGTAACGATTCCATGGTGTATTAATATATATAATCTTCATAATATTCTATAGTATGACTGTAATTGTTTAATAGCACTGCATATTGTATAGAATATTATCGACTTTCACATTTATGCTAGTGCATACATATGCATGTATGTATCTTTTGCGATGTACTGTACTGGTTTTATATGTACATTTTATTTTATTCGTGTAAATTACGTAGGGTATAGCATGGATATACTAGCTGCTTATGAAACAGTGTTCTTCTCTTTATTGTGTAAATTCACACACACACACACACACATATATATGATTTATCACGTATCGTATATACCTGTTATCATATGTGTGCGTGCCTCTACGTTCTTATTAATCATATTGAGGTTCAATATGCAGGCTATTATATGGTTTTTCGGAAGATGGGTGGATACGTATCTTATGCCTGATGATTCTGGGCGTGGGCCGAGTTCAACACCTTCTGGCCAAGAAGGAAATCCATTAATCACTGTTAATATCCAACTGAACTCTTTTAATACGGCTTTTGGCAAAGATGGTGCAGGTTTAGCAGTGCTGGAGATCCTAGTTCGAGTCGCAGTAACAGCTCTTACTGCATGGCATGGGGAGCTTGTTCTGCAGGTGCATATATCAATATCATATACTCGTATGCTTGTGCATATGTACATATACACGAACATGCTCAAAGAGTCTCTACAACGTATATATATACATAGTAGTGTACATACACACATGTACGTTTGATATAGGGTTCTAATTCATTCCGTTTGTAGGAACGTGTATGTTTCGGTCTACTTCCAGCAATGGTACGAAGGAAAGCTATATGCACTCAACTGGTGTCTTTGGTAAATGTTTTCACTATACACGCATATGGTTTAGGGTTTGGTGTATATATATATATATATATATATCTGTGTGTGTGTGTTGTATGTGTGTGTGTGTTTAAAATAAATTTCATATTATATATAGGCCAGGTATATCATTTACCTCTATTCCATCTACTACTTGCCATAGGCCCTTCTCCATAAAGTGAAACTAGAGAGAAAGGGACCAGCCATGGAAGCCAATGCCATTGTAGACCTCCAAGATCTCAAATGAACATATTAACAAAATAAGTATATTGTACAGATTCTTTCCCGATATAAAGCATCTAGTAACGTATATGTTCAGAAAGGTCATTATTATCACATTTCTAATTTTGCTTATTTTCTGTCACACCTTTTTTAGGGTGCTTGGCAGGAGCTAGCTACTGTGTTTGCACGTCAAGACCAAATCCTAGTGTCATTGCCGGTACAAGTCCAGGTAACAACTCGTGTGTGTGTGTGTGTGTGTGTTTACTCAAGAATATTTATAAGTTAATTAACGATGTTTAGCTCAATAATACTGATACTAGTTTTTTTTCATTTCTTAGCGTGCTTTATCAGAAAGCTTATGCCGCTCAGCAGCAGGTCTTGAAAATGCAGACGCTATGAACCAGTTAACTCTCTCTCTCTCTCTCTCTCTCTCTCTCATGTGCATGCAAGGATAAGTAGTAATATAGAAGCCATCATCTCTCTCTCTCTCTCTCTCATGTGCATGTAAGTTGCGTTATTAATGCTTATTCCAGGTATATCAAGGAGCTTTTGATGTCGATGGTTGTCATTTTAACTTCTTTATCTCAAAGAAAGGATTTGGCAGCTTTTTCTCAGCAGGCAAATATATATATTTGTTTGGTTGTGTGTGCTTGTGCGTGCCTGCGTGTGTGTCGGATTTAATTGTAAGACGCGATACAAGACATATAAATGTTCATATATGTTTCAAACGTATGCTTATGTCAAGTTTACTGATGTTTAATCTAATCAGCCGGGCATTATGCACCAAGTGAGCTGCTTATTAGAACGTCTTCGAGGTGCTGCAAGAGCAACCTTACCCCGTAGCCAAAAAGCCCATTTTGAGATTGGCATGTTAGTTATGCAACCGCTTCTCGTCTTCATGGAAGTATACAAAAACCAGGTAAGTAATTATATATATATAATATATATATATATCTGTGTGTGTGTTCATCTCTCTCTCTCTCTCACTGTGTGTGTTATATCTGTATTTGCAGCCATCAGTTGTGTATTTGCTACTTAAGTACGTCGTTGTGTGGGTTGAGGCTCAAGTTGTATTTCTAGAGCCCAAAGACACTGCAATGGTGTTCAACTTCTGTGTCAAGCTCCTTAGTGTATATTCAGCACATAACATTGGCAAGGTATGTATATTTTATGTTTTACACGTATATATGTAAATATACATAGATATGGATACGTATACATGTTATTATGTACATCACATTAATATCATAGATTTTGTTGTAGATTTCTATTTCTGCATCTGAAAATCTACTTAACGAGAGACAAACCGAGAAATATAAGGATCTTCGAGCATTACTTCAGCTACTTACGAACTTGAGCTCCAAAGACTTGGTATGTGCCTGACACACACACAGTATATGCATATGCATATATATATATATATATATATATATATATATATATATATATATATAGGTAAGATATGGAAACACTTATTCACTTCATGTTTACAGATTGATTTTTCACACACGAACTTGGACAACCCTGACGTGGCTCAAGTAAGTATATTGAATGAACTACATTTTAATCGTATAATCATATATAGAATACGTGTATAAGTATATTTAGCTGATCAAAGATGTTTTGCAGGTTGTGTATCTTGGTTTAAACATAATCTCTCCTCTTTATCAGCTGATCTACTGAAGTATCCTAAACTCTGCCGGCAGGTACATATATAATTTAATATTGTGTACAATCAGTGACTATGGGTATTACACACACACACACACACACATACTGATTATACTTATATTGGTGATAGTATTTCACTTTGTTGATGCATATGTTGGAGGTCTACCCTGAAAAGGTGGCAAAGCTGTCACCTGAAGATTTTAGCCAAATAATTAGCACACTCCAATTTGGAATCCATCACCAGGTGTGTGCGTGTGGATGTGTGTGTATGTGTTAGAGAGAGAGAGAGAGAGATGTCTTTTAATAACTTAAACAAGTATAATATTATTTCATCTCGGCTATGCAATATACTTAAGCACTATTATACAGAATGTTCTGCATATGTTGTATAATGCTGTGTACAAATATTGCGCACTTGTGTGTGTGCGCGCGCTCGCGTGTTAACATGGTTTAAACAGGATATGAAAATGTTGTGCGTGCGTGTGTGCTAATATGGTTTAACAGGATACGGAAGTTGTAAACATGACATTTAATGCTAAAGCGCGGTAGCGGTTTTTCATTATCAAGCCCTTTGTAAAGGGCAAGAAGGGCTTGGAATATACGCCACTGGTGGTGAAAGTGTTCTTTCACACTTTCTTAAGTCTCTCGTGCACTTCCTACTCTTCGAGGATTACAGGTACTCCCCTCTCTAATGTTTTATGTATGTATATGTACGTATCTACACACGGATATATGCTCTGTACAAATGTGTGTTGTGTATATGTGTGTGTATAGATAAACACATAAATATATGTACATGAGTTTCATATTAAATCTTTTATTTGTTTTATCACTTCTATACAGTAACGATCTCGTGGAGCCGGCTGCAGACGCCTTATTGCCTCTAATTCTATGCAATCCTGACGTTTATGAGGTACTTTTTAGAAATATATATTCACGACTAACTTCTATTATGTAGTTATTTAAGTAGTTCAACTATATAGATGTATAATTATATCTATATATACTAGTATTGATATATGTATATATGTAGTTGCAAGTGTGTGGGTGTGTATATATTATTGATATGTATTGTTATTTCAGAGGCTCAAACAGGAACTTGTAGAAGGGCAGCGACACGTGGCGGCGCGGGAGAGGCTAAAAGCGGCATTTGCTGACCTGTCAAGTAACTCAAACCAGAGTCCATGGTCGACCGAGCGTTCACACCGGCGCCGGTTTAGAGAAAACCTCTATGTTTTCTTAAACGATGTGAGGGGATTCTTACGCACAAGGTAAGTTTGTTTATACTCAGTTTTGTGGGTTAAGTGTATAATTGCGTTTTAAATTATAATAGAATTAATATGCTTTGGTTAAATATACATAGTTTTATGTACTTGTATATAAGTATATGTGGTTCTCTCTCTCTCTCTCTCACACACACACACACAGACACGCATATATACATGTGTGTATTTGTGTGGTCGACAATACCTAGTACAACGCTGGACGGACGTGTGAAGGCGTGGCGTGTGCGTGTGTACCAATAATTTATCGTATCCCACCGACTATAAAAGGTTTGTTGTTTTACATATTCATGTAACGACAAAAATGCCATTTTTTAATTATTTTTCTTAACTTTTATATAACATATTAGTTTTTTATATAGAGTCAAAGTAGTTTACCTTTACTTATAATTAAAGCTTTTAAATTTAAATATGAGATATTTATATATATTAAAATTTAAAGTTTAATTATTAAATACACATTTTTCAGTTTGAGAGTTTAATTCGTTTTTGGACTGTTTTATAACTATTCTGTCTCCAATTAAATGTTAAAGACAGACGTTTAATAAACTTATATCATAGATTCATAGAATGATTGAAGTCAAGACAACATGCTATTTAAATATAATAGACATAGGAAACTTATAATCTATTAAATTAAATTAAAATTATTCTTAATAAGTATAAGTTTAATATTGAACAGTGTGTATGAGAATATACATGGATCTACAGGGAGATATTCCTGGAGATGAAGAGATTTGAACCGTAGGATGTTAAGTTGCTTATAATAGGCAGCCACATGGACCTCATGAGCCATATGTCCAAAAGTACCACACGTGGCCAGAGGTGTACACCAACTCTGTACTTTTCCGTGTGTGCACCTTTTTATTTTCCGGAATTTTGAAAAAAAAAAAAAAAAACTGAAAATCAAATGAGTAAAAAATCGGAAAATTTCTTCATTTAGGGTTTATATTCTTCTAGGGTTTTGTGGCGGGTGCGCGATCTTGCAGTGGGATCGAGCGATTCATGTGCTGATCGGTGTGCGATGAGGGTGAAATTTGCTCCATAATGATGCTTCTTGGAGATTATGTGCCAGTTCTTGGCAATTATCCAGCTGCTGATATGGATCATAACAAGCTCAGGCATGAAGCGAGATCTGTGCAGGCATGGCAATGTTTTCCTGAAGGATCACTCTCTTCTGTGGAGAGTACCCCAATTGAAGACGAAGAATCGGGCACAGATGGCGGTCTTAATGGCTCTCCTGTTTCAGGTAAATTCTCCTCTCATTTTTTTTCCCTTTTCCCCGCCCTTAATCAAAAGGGCTTTTTGTTATTTTTGGGTTAGTCATACTATTTCATATAAGTAGCCTATATTTACATTTATATGCTGCCTTTTACACACACACACACACACACGGATGTGAACAGCTAAGATATAATATGCAATGGTATCTGTAGATGTGTAAAAGTATATGTCTGTATATGCCTGGGAAATGTACATACTCTAAGTGGCAGATATTGCTCACCACTATCTCTCTCTCTTATACCATTATAATTGAATATTATATTTTCGTTCATATATAAACTTTCATATATCTAAGCATTTTATAAGTTCGTTATTATTGAATATTATTTGGATATACGTAGATGCCAATGTTTGATGTTTATCGACTTATACATACACTTTACGTTATTGAACTTTTGGCTATATACTATACTTTCATCATTGCTGCGTTATTTCACATTCATGATTGTTCTTTTAGTTTAATATTCTTATTTTTTGATAAATCATTTGAATATATATATATATTCTTAAGTAACCGTTAGCATAATTAAACGAACTATTCTTGAGTTATATAAATGTGTGTACATATGTTCAAATTTGTAAAATCCTGATCTTGATGGCGCTTAATGGATGAGTTTTCTTACGTTGAGATCGTCATCTCCCTCTCTCTCAAACGATATGCACTTAAGTTTCCTAGAAATGTTAAACATGCTGCATGTTTCTCTTGAGTTACGTATGTGTAGCATGCATATTAATTTATCAGAAATGGTGTCATCTGTTTCTGACGTAAGGTTTTACGCATAATATATAACAATTTATATACACCTATAATGCATTGTGCTTTACATAATATTATATGCGCATGCTTATGTATATAGCTTATATACAGGTCAGATTAATAGACATGGGGAAGAAACGTCTACACTACGTGTGAAGCTAATGTGTAGCTATGGGGGAGGATCTTACCACGTCCTTCGGACGGTAAACTGCGATACGTGGGTGGTGAAACGCGAATTGTGAGCGTCAAAAGGGACGTGACGTATGCTGAGCTCATGCAAAAGATGAAACAACAATATGAACAGGAACTTTCTCTTAAGTACCAACTCCCCAACGAGGTTAGTATTCACTTATACATTTCCTTGAATTACTAACTTAATAATTATTATTTATTACAATAATTAGTGTGATTTACACACTCAGCATCTTCTACATGCTTACATAACTATAGTCTATATGTATATATCTAATGTATGGATATATGTTCAAATAGATATATATTAACTTAACTTTTTAATGACGATTTAATATTCTTTTAGGACTTGGATGCCTTAATCTCTGTTTCCAATGACGAAGACCTACAGAACATGATGGAGGAATATGACAGATTAGAAGGAGGTGACGGTTTACAAAGGCTTCGCGTTTTCCTTTTTGTAAATTCGGACTCTGAGTATGTGTGTGTTGCGTGTGTGACACTGTGTGAGTTAGTAACACTTTATTGTACTTACGTGTTTGTATGTTTACGTGCGCTTTCTCTCTGTGTTTGACTTATTAATAAGTAAATATAGAGAGATGTATGTCTGTAGGGGAACAAATAAGTATTACTTATGGGAGAGAGAATGCATAACTGATACTGAATTTTTCTCATTTTATGTTTTCATTTTTCGTTCAGTATATCTTCCATCGAACCGATTGATCCCAAGAAATCGGAACAATGGTATGTAGAAGCAGTCAATGGACTATATGAGACGAGTTCCAGGAAATCCGGGAGTGGTATATTGTTTATAATTATGTTCTATACTTGCTAATACACTAAGTATCTAGTAATCTATCGTGTGTGTGTGTGTGTGTGTGTACACAGGACTTAACTTATAATTATAGGTGTTTTAAGTGCAAGACCAAGTGCCGAAAATCTAGTTGCATTGGAGGCTAACAGTGTTCATATGGATGAGCTGCTGCTGTCTAAGAAGCTGGTAACCGCTCAGTCACTCACTCTCACACACACATATGTACTAGTTTCATACAACTAACAAATGTAGTCGACTTAAAAATTCTAAGATAGTTTCTATTTCTCTTTAGTTTCACTATAAACTGTAAGAAAGTATATGATATTTACTGTTAGCAATTTATACTTATACTGTATTGAATATTAATGTAACGAGGTATATCTGTATACAGGAAATGCTTGGAGGTTTGAATTCTGCAGCTTCTTCGTCGACATCTCCTGCCCTAGTTCCACAAAGGCATTTGGGAAAATTGACAGATCACCCCTATGCAATGTATGGATCTGAAGGTCAGCAGTTTGGGGGTGTTTTCAACAACTCGGAATTTGGGGCGTCCGATTTGGAACATTATTACAGTGCCAGACCGGACATTATACCAACGACTGATCATGACCGTAAGTTTCCGTGTGTATGTGGTGTATGGTGTATGAGCATGTGTATTCAAAGTTCCTTTATATATGCTAAACATACAGGCATGTATATTTATGTAGCAATTGAAGTGATTAGCATTTACTGAATTACGTATATTGACTACATAGTGTGTGTGTGTGTGTGTCGCTTATACTTGAAAAACTGTATATATGATATATATGTGTTTCCATATGTATTTAATATAGTGCAACTACATCCAACATGTTCGTTCATAGATACACATCGAGTTATATATAATATATTTCATAGCAAGATAATACGTACATATGCAGCTACAGTAATATGTTTAGCATTATATAAATTCCTATGCATATAATTTAGATTACCCTATAATATAGATCATACATTGTGTGTGTGTGTGTGGCATTACAAGAACTTACAGCATATTAACGAATAGTATAATAATTATATTTAATAACTCTGTATACATCACACATGCTTTACATAATAAGAGTATATAGGGATCATACGAGGATATCCACCGGAGGCCAAGATGCCGCGTGTCGGTTCTCACGGCAAGCTGACCCGGTTACAAGACCAACACGAGGACGGTCCACAGGATGTAGTACCGAGATACCTCTCACAGACACACCAGCACGGGGAGTACAGGAGACCGGACTATTCCCTTGCTGATGGTCCTTACTACCAGCAGCCTCCCGTATACCACAAGGAACCGTATAGGGCGCCTGAGCCGTACCATCAACCTCACGAAGAATATTTCCCTGGTCATTTATATCAAAGAAGCATGTCGCATGTGGATTCTGTTGGAATATCCCCATATCCAGCTCCATCGTCACCGCGGGTTGCCTTAAGGTGCGTATATATGTATGTACACCCGTAGTGGCAGCATACCTGTTTACACAGGGATATATTATATGTATACAGATGTATTTGTGTCTACTATGCAACACATGCATACATATATATATATATATATCCTTTATTCGAATATCATGAGCTGCTGCCTTCGTGATTGAAACAGTGGACTCTTTATAGGCAAGAGTGCATATATGTAGATGCACACACATTTTATGCGTGTTAATGTTTGTTGTGCTTATAGGCATCCTCAGGCTCTTCATCACCAACAGCTTTCCATGCACAGAGTGTATCCAGCGAACCCAATGGACCATTACGGTATGTATATACACACACGAACAGAGAGAGAGGAGATCTTGTGTACTGATTATTTGTATTGGTTTGTAAGGACGGAGGCATGATGAGCCTGCACGTGCATACAGACTCTCATCTTCACCACCTCGGTACAGAGATCACCACATGGACGAGCAAAGATCCTCGTATATTCCTTCACAGCTTCCTCCGCAACACCATCTTCCTCAAGAACATATGGTTAGTTAAGACTAATTGTGCGTATTACTTCCCGGTGTTCACCTGGTTTATATAAGTATGGTATAAATACGCTAATACTGTGGTACTGATGCTTATAATACTAAGCTGTATGTCTCTCTCTCTCTCTTTATATATATATATATATATTTATACATATGCGTTTATCTGCAGGTTCCTCCACTGCACCATCTATCACCAGAACAGATGACAAAGCCTCCAGAGATGGTTCCTAGAGCATCTGTTTCTCCTCTTTATGGAGCCGGATACCAGGACAATTCTCCTGTTTATTACCAAGACAGCGTTCAGAGAGGTAAATTTTGACATGTGTCTGTCTGTGAAAATTTCATATATATACCCGTCATGTGTCTGTTTTAATTTCATATACATTTGTCATAACTCAAGTATTGAATTTTTATATAAGCATGGTTTGCACACACAACACGCGCATCGCATCGCATACACACACACAATATGCTGAAAAATTATTGTTCGTAAGTACTAAACAACCTAGTGGAAAGCTTCTCCAGGTAGTTTTCCATCCATACGTAGATAGATGGATATGCACTTGTATAATATATATATATATATATATATATATTATTCATTTAATAAGCAGGGGAAACAAGGAGACCAGTTCAAGCAGCTTCTTCACAAGTCGGTCCACGTCTCGAATATGACCAACTCGCACAAATGGAGCAACTGTCCTTGCATGGTCAGAGTCAACATCAACATAATCAAAGTCAACGGCCGGAAATCATTGACTGGTCCGACAAGAACTTGGAGTCGGATATTCGTGGTCGTCAGCAACCCGATACCAACCAAACTGTCGAGGTAAACTGTTTATATATATATATATATATATCTGTGTGTGTGTGCAAGTACCCTAGTCTATAACATGATACGTTAATTACATTACTATAATTTCAATATAT
The DNA here is from genome assembly GCA_003024785.1 of Selaginella tamariscina. Lineage (NCBI taxonomy): Eukaryota > Viridiplantae > Streptophyta > Lycopodiopsida > Selaginellales > Selaginellaceae > Selaginella > Selaginella tamariscina. The sequence continues at coordinate 466,355 of PUQB01000106.1, forward strand.
AAGAAGTACTAAAAGTATAGAAGATAACATTCTTCTCTTTTGGTTCAGTCAAGTTTGGTATTCTTAGATCACCAGGGGAGCACACCGTATATACTGCCGGGAAGCAATCTCGGGCAATCTTCGCAGATTGGTCAAAGCTTCCCAGAATCTAAAAGATACCCGGAATCTAAAACTAATTACGAGCACAAGTGGCTTGCAGACGACGAGAGCACAGAGCTCCTTGGTGACACAGATGTCGGGAAGGCGGGTAACGCACCGGAGGTCAAGCCGGTCCACCCAGTGGTCAACGAGGTCAAGGCGGTCCACCCGGTGGTCAACGAGGTCACGGCGGTCAATTCGCTCCCTGACTTCCCCATTTTCGATAAGAGCGGTATCTTTCGAAATGCCGAAGTGCCTACAAGTGGCACAGTATGGAAGCCGGATATCACGTCAGAGGTCCCTGGGAATACTCCGCATTACATGTCTGAGACTGGGCATTTAGCTGAAGACATGGCGTCTTCGGTCTTGAGATCGAGGCAGGGGAACATACAAAATAATGCTGGGAATCGTTCAGAAGAACCTGCGGGGAATGTCCAGGAGACACCTGGGAATGTATCGGGAATCTTGGGGAAAGAAAGGGCACCTGATGAGAAAGAAGGAGAGCTTGAACCACAGCTAACTTTTACTGTTAAGAGCTGGGAGAGGGAGCTTCTCCGTAATGGTGAGGAAAACGTGCATTCCTGTAAAGAGGACAATTTCGATGATGCTCTAGACAAGGTATTTACGTATGTCTGTATGTTTGTCTGCTTGTGTGTGTGTGTGTGTGTGTGATGTCAACACATGCAATGTACTCTATGGGATTTAAGTTGTGTAACGTATGTGTTATATAGTTTACATGCAATAACGTTATATATATGCTATACTTGACATCTTATTTATTTTCATTATTTCTTTATAACTGATAGTTTTGCTTATGTACTAAGTTTTCCTTTTTCCTTTGAAGGCGGAAAGCACCGTCGAGAAACTACCATTAGATATTGCATTAGCTGCTGAGCAGGAAGCCATTTCTCGCGGTCTGCAGGTCTCTCTTTCTCTCTCTCTCACACACACACACGCACATGCACTCAGATGATATATGTGTGTATGTAGCTAAAATATTTGTTTTGTTAATGCAGATCATTAAAAACTCCGACTTGGAAGAAATTCGGGAGCTCGGTTCTGGGACTTACGGAACTGTGTACCACGGGAAATGGCGAGGTACGGACGTCGCCATCAAGCGTATCAAGGCTAGCTGCTTTGCTGGAAAACCATCCGAGCGCGAGCGTTTGGTAAGACTACATATGTCGTTATTATCTACATGGATATATTTATTTGAATACTGTAATATAATACGATAGACTTCAATGTCGTGTATATATACATGTATGTGTTTGTGTATACTGTGTATGCACTTATAATCTACTAACTGATCTTAATTGAATAGGTGGCTGACTTCTGGAGAGAGGCCTGTATGCTAAGCCAGTTGCATCATCCTAATGTGGTTGCCTTTTACGGAGTTGTACCCGATGGTCCCGGTGGTACTTTGGCAACTGTCACAGAATATATGGTTAATGGATCTCTAAAACAAGTACTCCACAAGAAAGACAGGTTTGTGTGCATAAGAGGGAGATGCGTATGTGTGGTGTGGGATTCTGGATGTACTAACGCACATACATATACACATACTGTGAATAAGACAGACAGACAAAGAAGTCACACACACACACACATATTTGGTATATATATACAGTTGCTGTATATGTGATATTTTGTTTACATAATGCTTGTTTTGTATATTTAGAACAATTGACCGTCGTAAGAGACTATTAATTGCAATGGACGCTGCTTTTGGTATGGAGTATTTACACGGGAAGAACATCGTCCATTTCGATCTTAAGTGTGAGAATCTACTCGTCAACATGAGAGATCCACACCGTCCAGTTTGCAAGGTTTGTACAAACACATATGTACCCGAACTACATAGACACTTGCATTAATCTTATCAGATGTGTATATTTGACATTATAACTTGTGCAGGTTGGTGATTTGGGATTGTCTAAGGTCAAAAGGCAAACAATGGTATCTGGTGGGGTTAGAGGGACGCTACCCTGGATGGCACCTGAGTTACTAAGTACCACGAACTCTATGGTCACTGACAGGGTAACCAATCAATTTAATTAACTCCTTAATATGCTCAACCATTTTGTATACTTAAACATTAAGTTATTTTCCTTCCAGGTGGAATGTTTTCTCATTTGGTATAGTTATGTGGGAGCTTCTTACTGGGGAGGAGCCTTACGCCAACATGCATTATGGAACCATTATAGGTATTAGTTTGGTCTTGTTCTATATTATGTAACTCCTCTCTCTCTCTCTCTCTCTCGTATGTAATGACTAGTAAACATAGCCGTTCACTCGTTATTTATAATTATTATAGTTTATAGTTAACACATGAAAAGAGGCATACATACTGTACATAGTCATATACACACCTACCAAAGAGTTTTTTAACATACACATGCTCTGTGTGTGTGTGAGAGAGAGAGAGGTACATGTGTGACTGAGTGATATTACTTGCAGGTGGTATAGTGAACAACACGCTGCGGCCACAGATACCGAGCTGGTGTGACCCAGCGTGGAAGTCGTTAATGGAGAGGTGTTGGGCAGCGGATCCTTCCGCAAGGCCTTCCTTCTCGGAGATAGCCAGTGAGCTTCGAGCTACCACGTCATCTATACAAGCAAAAGCATAAAAAAAAAACACACTCATACAGCAACAAAAGCAATGTGAGTTAAAATAGAAACCATATTCTTTTGTTTAGAGTCAAACTAAAATATGTAATATATTACTTGCACAGGAACGGAGTTTTATATATATACATATATATCTTCTCTATTGTATTTAGTAATGTATTTAATCATCATTAATTAACTGCTTTAATATTAATGTAACATACTTCTCTGACATACACACACACACACACATCAAAGTATGTAACATCTCTCCCATATGTATAGATATACATCTATTTACATGCAAACTATAATTGAGTCTCTTTCTATAAGGTGTGTGTGTGTGTCTGTCTGTCTGTCTCTCTCTCTCTCTCTCTCTCTCTCTCTCTCTCTCTCTCTCTCTCTCTCTCTATATATATATATATATATATTATGAATTTATGCAGGTGGGTTTGTCTTTTGGGTGGGCATTAGGTTTGATAACGAAGACAACGAATGCATCAAAATAGGTAGCGAATTTTGCCAATATAGGATTATGGCTCCCACTATATATAAAATGTTATTATTTTTGTAAATACCTTTGTAAATTGGAGAGAAGGCATATACGAAAATTGTTTCATAATATGTTGATTAAAAAAATTTGTGATTTTTAAATTGATTTTAATCATTTAGGAATAAGAGATATTATATTCAAATATACAAAATGCATGCATGTGACATGTGGCTGCCACGTAATAAGCATGTGTACATGTATACGTGTACGTATATCCCTTATTAAATATTTAGTAAAGTTAATTGAATGTTTATACTAAATACTACATGAAAAATCTTTTTTAATGTAATCGTATGGATTAGATTTGAGAATCAATTTTATAAAGTATAGATACATTTATACAGCAAACTCAATACTAACTTAATTTAAATTAGTTTTGAAAAATCAATAAATTAATTAATAAACTAGTAATAATTGATTAAACACCTATTAACATTTCTACATTTTATATTAATTAAAAGTTTAAATTGCTTATTTTTAATGTTTAAACTATTTTGATGAGTAATAAATAATTAATAAATTATTCTTTATATTACATACTAAATATATCTAACTGTACATAACTAATAAAACTCTCATGTCCATTTGCAATCACAAATTTTGAGAAATTTATATTATGTTTATAGCTCAGTTTACAAGTGAAAGATAAATTATAATTTGTATTTAATATTCAACAATCTTAATAAACATAAGTTTTGACTTAAATTCAATCTATGCATCAAACATTATAATTATGGATATATTCATTTTATGAATTGTGTCATGATTTTTCTCTTTCATTAAGTTAATAAAGTAAAGGACTAATAAATATATGAAAAGGTCTTAATGAGTATTTCACAATCTTTGCATGTGAACCATCGAGTCAGAACTATAACAAGCATTAAATATAAAATGAATTCAATTATCCTTTTTAATCATAAAAACTTATTAATAATTAAATGTTAAATTCCACTTAATGTTAATAAATTCTTTAAATAATTTAATAAACCTTAGTATTGAAAAATAAATAAACATTATTAACATAACATTATTTAAATAATATAAAACTATAAAAATCCATTTGGCTTTGTGGCTCATATATCTATAGATTTTATGATAAATAATAGATCGTATGTAATGTATTAAATAAATGAAGTAAAAACATGTGAATTTATTTAAGTTTAACTTATATGAAATAAATGAATAGACTTGAAATAAATAACTCCCAAGTATTTAATTAAAAATGTTATTTTCAATTATTAGAACAAAAATTCAAATTTAAGATGTTAAAGTTTTAATCCGAAATGCCAACACGTGGCAACACATGACTGTATAGTGGTTATTCAGTATCACTGTTAAGTATTCTAAAATGATTTAAAAATATGATTTAGATGTATAATTAATCAATGCTAAGTATTTTAAAATGACCTTAAAAGCCTGATTTAGATGTATAATTAACCAGAAGATTTCAAGTTCTACTTTAAATCCCTTAAAATGACCATTCAGGAACCTTATAAAATATCCAGAGTAAACTTTAGAATCATTAAAGAATGTTCTTCTTATAATTAAGTAGTATTTAAAAACTTTAATTATATATAATTAAGCCAGTCACCACAATTTTCTTAATATTTTTTATCTTAAATAAAGAACAATTATGTGAATATTAACCTCATAATTAATTATGGAGTGGATTTGAGAACGATTGTATATTTAAATATAAGTTACCATATTTAACTTTATATATCCATATTATTAATGATGTACACATGTAACTTCATCAAGGTATAGACAAATTAATAAACAATATTACACAATCATAACTTTAATTAGGTAAATTGTTGCCTAAAACAAATGTTTTTTTATAACATTTAAAAATGAAATGCATAAATAAATTTCACCAAGTTTAAACACATGAATGATTGTAAACTTAATTTATTTCAAACTATTTTTCAATGCCCATAAAATTTTAAAATTAAATACCAAATTGCATAATTCATTAAATGACATGTAACTAAAAAATACGTTAAATTTTAACATTGTTAAAAGATTTTTATTTATTTATTTTATGAATCATTCCTTCAAATAGGTTCCATTTGGTTACACCTCTTTATTATATCACGTTGAAATCATTCATTTTAAATGCACCATATAAATCATAATATTAAATAATTTTTTAAAATCAATGAATAATAAGAATATATAAAATTTAAAGGAAAATGATTTGTTATCAACCAACTATTAAATGGCAACTAAAAAAAATATTAAAGAAAACTCTTAAATTTTAATCAATACCAATATAAAAGTAACTACGGTAAATACATAGGTTACCTTATAAGTAAAATTAAGTAGAAAAATTAAATAAAATAAAAATAAAAGTGTAACAACTAATCAATTTCTGCATTACTAAAAGAAAGTAAATAAATAAGAAATAAATATATAGCTTCATTATAAAACCATATTTATATGCAAAATTGACATGTGTAACTACTACATGGCCCTTGACACAATGTGATTTTTGCCCAGTGTTTTTAATGTCGAAGTGAAAAAATTCAACTATATGACATTAATACACGTGTATGCACACCACTTTACCATTTAATAGGAGGTATATGTGGAGAATATGAACAGTATCATTATTAATTCAGACCTTAAAATTTAACACTTATATATATATATATATATGTGTGTGTGTGTGTGTGTGTGTGTGTGTGTGCGTGTGTGTGTGTGTAAATCACAGTTTGGTGCAGGTTGCAGGCATAGGTATGTAAACGGTCAACATTCAAATACGAAAAAGTATATATGCACCACATGCTTCCCACATGGTTTCAAAAGCCTTTTGGTGACGTATCCACAATATAAAAATACATAAAAGCTTTGTCAGTTAGTTAGCAATGTGAAACTTCTAGACATTATATATACAAATAAAATCTATATTATGTTTGATATTTTACACCAGCACTAGATTCAACACACGTATTTAATGGATGTAGTATCTAAAGGTCCACATATATATCTTAATTTAATTTAAATAAATATTCCTTGCTATAAAAAAATGGTATCCCATGCTTTAAATTTAAAATATTCGTAACTTATGCTAGAAAAATAAGAGAATCTGATTATTTTAATATGTAAATTAAAGCTTTAAGATACGTTATATACATTACATACATACATATATATATACGTGTGTGTGTGTGTATGTGTGTGTGTGTGTGTTGTAACCTCCAACACAAGTCGTACAATGATATGAATGCTATGTTGTTCTATGACCGACCAAAAGTCGTTGAAGTCTTAGGTCCTGGGTACCCACGTTGGGAACATTTGTTTCGTTTTCACGTCCACATCACCTTTGGGCTGCTGAGCTGGCACTGCCACTGCCACGTCCGTGTCTCTCGGACTGAAACATTGGCAAATTATGACATTAGAACACCTTAATTACGTGTGTGTGTATATATGTGTACGTGTGTGTGTGTGTGTGTAATATATATATATATATATACAGAGGAGCCTTTCGAAGCAGATGTTGCGTGGTATGCGTAGAAACTTTTGGCATCTGTTCTCAGTGTTTGCAGTCTGTTTGTGTATGATTTTTTAATAATGTCCACATGCGTATCACCACCACGCAGCATACGTGCACGTACAAAAGCACAGGCAGAAGTGGCACATGTTTTCTTACTTATGGTGAATTTTTTATTTTATTTTCTATATTTAATTAATATAAAATTTAATACATTATTTATTTGCAAGTTCATATATTTGTGGTCCCGATATCATCAATCCGATATCAAGAAATTTTTGACTGTGTTCCAAGTAATCGATATGTGAACAAGAATCCAATAGAGTGTTGAACGTTTTCCTATAGTGCATAACTCGTGAGTTCCTTAGTCTAACAAATATGAAATTAATCGTTTATATCTTCTTCTTGTTTATTTTATAAAGAACAAATTATTGTTCTTGAGTGAATTCAAGCTGGAAAATGATATCTGTGGGAGAATTCTACTCTGTAATGACAGCAGTGGTGCCGCTGTATGTGGCAATGATCCTCGCCTACGGCTCGGTGAGATGGTGGAAGATTCTCACACCGGACCAGTGCGGCGGAATCAACCGGTTCGTGGCAATCTTTGCGGTGCCGCTGCTTTCGTTTCAAATCATCTCCGGCAACAATCCTTACGAGATGAGCGGGAGGTTCATCTTGGCAGATTCACTCCAGAAGATTGCAGTTCTCGGCGTAGTTGGAATATGGGCAAGATACAGCAGATGGGGAAGTCTCGACTGGATGATTACTCTCTTCATGCTCGCGACGCTTCCCAACACGCTTGTCATGGGGGTTCCCTTGCTCACTGCCATGTACGGCAACGGTCCGGCAAGGCTCGTAGTACAAGCTGTGGTTTTGCAGTGCATTCTCTGGTACACTTTCCTCCTCTTTCTGTTCGAGTACCGTGCGGCAAAGCTTCTTATCTCACAGAAGTTCCCCACGTCGGCTAAGTCAATCGCCTCGGTGAAGGTCGACCCAGAGATTGTATCTCTCGATTATAGAGAAGGACTCACAGCCGAGGCTCACTTCCGGGAGGACGGAAAGATATGTGTGCAGTTTAAGAAGTCGCCAACTCCTTCGAATCTCACTCCGATTGGCACACCGCATCCGTCCGACCTCAGCAACGTCGAGATTTACTCTATCCAGTCCTCCAGTGACCGTACTGAGTACTTCAATAAGATAGTCTCCGACTCGCTGCAGTCTTCGAACGCGCACACTCCGCAAGAAGCGACGAGTCCGCTTGTACACATTACTCCGAACGTCGAAGACAAGTTCAGGCATTTGGTATGCAGCCGGACTTTCTCAAATAACGCCGTTCAGATCGTGTCCAATACGGAGTCGGACTCCAAGGAGCTTCAAATGTTTGTGTGGAGTGCAGGTACCTCCCCGAGATCACCTGGTGTTGTTCCTCCCAAGACAACGGACGACAAAGAGGAGAAATCTTCAACCGGTACGAGGGTTTAGGGTTTATGGTAAAATTTAGGGTTTATTGTAAAACTGCAGGAAAGGATGGTGACGATCCCGGTATGCCTTCTACCGCTGTCATGACGAAGCTCATACTGGACATGGTTTGGAGGAAGCTTATTCGCAATCCAAACACTTACTCGAGCTTAATCGGCCTAGTGTGGGCACTTATTTCCTTCAGGTGTGTGCGTGCGTGTGCGTGAGTGACCTGCAATAAGATGGTTACTTCAGATGGAGGCTTCAAATGCCGAAGATTATAGAGAGATCCATTAGAATATTATCAGATGCTGGACTGGGAATGGCCATGTTTAGCCTAGGTATGTGTTGCGTGTGTGCGCGCGCGCGCGCGTGTATTCTATAAGTAAACGTGCAGGTCTTTTCATGGCTTTGCAACCTAAATTGTTGGCATGTGGTACGTCTATGACAATCATTGGGATGGCTATCAGATTCATAACAAGTCCTGCTGTCATGTCGGCTACTTCAATTGCAGCCGGACTTCGAAATGTTGAATTAAAAGCTGCAATTATTCAGGTGTGTATAATGTATACACATGTGTATGTGTGTGTGTGTGTGTGTGTGTGCGCTTATATTATACATATATGCAGGCTGCTTTGCCACAAGGAATTGTTCCCTTTGTGTTTGCCAAAGAGTACAATGTACACCCTGACATTCTGAGTACAGCGTAAGCCCTTTTATTTCCACTTGCACCTCACGTAATCTCTTCCTTACAGAGTCATATTTGGTATGCTTGTATCGCTTCCCATAACGCTCGTCTATTACATACTTTTGGGATTATGAAGCAACGGAATGAAGCAACGCAATACACTATCTATAGCATGAAAGAGCCAACACTGTTGTTGCCTGTTAACGATGCGTGCCTCTTTTCTCAGGACGGAAACAATCAACACAGCAAATTTTCCTTACGGAACCATTCATATAAGTATAGAAGTTACAAACTAGATATGTAGATGGATTCATTCAAATACATTCTACACAGTTTATCAAACTTACTAGGATGGTTTACTTCGTAACTTGATATGCATTTGACAAGAAACACACATATTGTGTGTGTGCGTGTGCGCTTGTCACACACAGTAAGGTATGTATGGTGAACACGTTTAATTGTACTTACTATGAATCGGATTGAGACGAGAACACGTCCTTGACAGCAGACGCAGCAGTGAGATAATTAAGAGTGTTCTTCAGGGTCTCCTTCTCCCTCTTCAACCTCACTGCGGTATCCTCCAACTCAAGCAAAGCCTGCTGTTCTAACGGAGCCCCTTCAAACGTGCTCCCAACCCAGAATGAAAAGGGCGTGGGAAACTGGTTCTTCCTCAGGTCCTCGGGTGTCTCCTTATCGGGTTTCTTGTTCATTCTGTTGGACAGCCTTATGACGTCCTTCATGTAGTTCTCAACCTCGGTTGCAAGCTTCTCTACGTCTCCCTCCCCGTCGTCCGGGGGCTTATCTTCTAGCCACTCAACCTCAGCCACCAGATACGGAGAGGTCCTGACAACGCTTACCACACGGAACCTCTCCTGTCCCTTGGATATCAGGAAGAACCGGTCATCGACCAGTCGCTCGTGCTTTATAACCTCCCCAACACATCCGACCTCGGCTAGTCCCATGGAGCGGTCGGTGAAGACGACACCGAAACGGAGGTCCGTCTGGAGGAGAGTATGCATCATGATCCGGTACCGGAACTCGAATATCTGTAAGGGAAGTATGGCGCCCGGGAATAGTACCAGCGGAAGCGGGAAGAGCGGAAGCTCAACCAGGGAGTCGCTGCTTGTGGGGGTTTCTGCCGGCTGCTTCGAGGACGCGCTACACTTACAGACGGCAGACAACTTCCGGACGTTCATCTTCAAGCTGCTACTGGGCCTCGGACTGGCTGCTGTCCACCAGCTCCTTCCCGAGGTGGACGCAATCGTGGGCGCAGCAGGGCACGCAATCGACATCAAAAAAAAATCTACACTAATCCCATCTTCGTTTCTGCTAATTGGGGATTGGATTTCATACCTCGGATTGTGGCCGCATTGCTTGTGTTGCCCGGCATGAAGAATCGTATGAACGAGCGTGCTCTGACGTGGACGAATGTGAGACACGCCCCCGAAGATATATCCCCTAATTAGGTTTAAAGTGCTAAAAGATTATAGCATATTCTAAGCGGGATACTAGAATATTCTTAGTATCGGTAAGGAAGTTAATTTAAAGGGAATTGAGACTGAAACCTGTGACTAGGGTTCTAGAGCGGCTATGGCGATCTTTGATCAGGGCAAGCTGGATCGCGCCTTCCGCATGCTTACCAGGAGGAATTCGGTTTACGTAGCCATTCTGATCGCAGGCGGCTTCGCGGCAGAGCATGTACGTATTGTTTCTTCCCTGAGAGAGAGAGATTTAGTGGATTGAATGAATGCAGGTGTGTAATGACGTCTTTGACAAGTTGTGGATCAGCCACAACCGTGGGGTAAGTAATTCGTGTTAGAAAAGTAATTTTTGGTACTATATGTGTTGTGTATACAGAAGCTGTTTGAGGATATTCCAAACTTGGGTCAGAGAGCTTCGGAATGATGCGAGAGCAGTTTGTTCATAATAAATCCAATATGCTTTTGCTTATAGACCATTTATACATGCATTTCTTTTATCTTATGGGAAAATAATTTGTTCAAACTATTTCTGTGTGATTTATGGTGTATAAACATGTATACCCATTCTGTATAGATGGCTTCTTCTAATGGCTGTATATATATATATATATATATACTTAAATAGAATTTTATGTACATATAACATAATTAAAGTAACATATGCATATGTATATTAATAGTAAAGCACATACACATGCATATTGTGTATCTTTAATCTACTGGATATTGAAATCTATACACAACTAAGTTTCCCTTAACGCGTGAAATAAATATATATATATTAACTATATAATTTTATTATAATTAATAGCAGTCTCTGAACCTGAAATTATCTTAAAACTTCATTATAGTTATATTAATTATTATAATAATATAAATTTCACTAAAAAAACATTTTTTTGGTAAAACTCTTAATTTCATGTTTAATTTGGTATTTAAATTAAGTCATGTACATATTCAAAATTCATAAATCCCGGATTACCTTAATTAACCCACGGGTTACTGCTAATCATCCTCATCTCTCAACTTGTGTCCAAACCTACACGTGCTCATATACTGCCTCTGGAGCTCCTTATACTTTTCGTAATCAAACCGCATTCTCCTCATAATCCTTTTCCGCCTGCTAGCTAACAAAGAGTGCATTAGGCCTTGGTAAGTAGGATCACGCCTGCTAATTAGGAAGTAACCGTATCCCACTATCACAAACCCGCTTGTCATGAAAAACGCTATCGGCTCCATTACGTCCCATGACAACTCCCAGAATGTCAGCCGTACAAACAACCCTGCATATTCACAACTTCAACTCGTGTGTACGTGTGCGTGTGTATGTACAGCGTGTGTGTATGTGTGTGTATTCAAGGGAAACATATACATTAATATGAAATAGAAACTGAGTCAAAGGCAAAACGATGTTTGGTTTACACACACACACCTATATACATATATGATGCATATATATACATGTATATACCTGTTCCTCCTGTAAGTGCAAGTAGTCCTAGCCAAAGGAATTTTCTTACTTGCTTCTCAGCAATCTCGTCTATCTCTTCCTTGCGTTCTTGTAATGCCTCAAAATCTTTCATCCTCGGGTCTTCTTCTGATATTAGATGCACTGGAAGTGCACGTGAAACCAGTTCTGCAATCTGCAATATAATAAGTTTATGCATACACATATTAACACGCGCGCGCGCGCATTTATAATCTATTTTGCATGCAAAGACACAAGCTGTTATTATATTATATATCGATGCTTAACGCATTCTATTCACAGAAAACACGGAAAAGTGTGCGAGCCTACAGATATACCATTATGCTAATAACAATGTGAAGTTACAAATAACAGATAGCTTAGTATCATTATACACTCGAACGGACCCACTCAGGAGTGGCCACTACGACACGATCTCACGTCTCAAGCCAGAAGACGTTAAACATGAAACATTAATTAATACAATGGATAGCTCGGAATACACAATCGCGTCTCAAATCAGAAGATGTTAAAACACGAAACATTAATTAATATAATGGATCGGAGTACACAGTCAGTACAATGTTGTGAAACGACTTCTACAGAGATGACTACAATATACATTTATATACTATTATGAGAACTTTCAAATAATAATAGGTGGAATTAATTGACCAGAGTAATGTGTGACCAAATGCTTGCAGTCTTTTCAGAAGAATGACTCCAACATATACTGTGCATATCATTATCAACACACACACACACACGTGTGTGTACATTATAAACGCTGTATCCTAAAAGTACCTGTTCAGCGTCAAGATACACTTTGTTTCTGAACAACACGATGTCACCTGCTTCATCCATGGCAAGAACAAGCTTGCGAGCTTCATCGGGCGATTCAGCTAAACCCATTTCCTTACACATCCTGGCAAGCTCGGTATACTCAATACACGGGCATTCCTTGGTCTGCAGCTGCTTCTTGAGTGCTTGCACGTTTACCTGGCGTATCAAACGCTTGGCTTCCTGAATACTCATGTTACTGCTTCCTGTCTCATTTCGATCTATCTCGCTTCCGCAGAAGCGAATCCCCCAAAACTAAATGGAGTCTTCTCCTTGAAAAAACCCTGCGAGAGCTCGTCTGCTGCCGCCGATTAGGGCTCTTCTCATTGCCATATTTCCCACAGTAATCTTTCATGGCAGATCGACCCTCGCTGCCATTTCGGGAAGAAATCAATGAAAATACGCTGCTTCAAAAATCGATCTTTCCTGGAAAACAGCGGTACCTGGTGCGATTTCGCCTTCCTGATGCGGATTCTTCACGGATTTCCAAAGCTTCTTCAAAGAACCGATCCTTTGTGGATGAATAGTTGAAAAATGCAGATCTTGCTCTTGATTTCCAGAGCCCCGCCACAAAAAAAAAAATACAGATTTTCAAAGCGGCAATCTAAGATTGATCGAGAACACCGAATCGTCCGTATTCCGGATTCTTCAGCTGAAGCGCAAGAACCCTAAAATGCAAGAAGTGCAGCCGCCGCGTCTACGGATATGTGCCACGTGGCTCTGACGGTCCACAATCTTTTTTTACTTTATCGCTCAGTGGAAGTCATCTCTTGAAAAATGACATTTGCCACGCGGCAACTGCACTCTTTGACGCGTTTTATTTACCTGACATTATGTGTTTTGAAAAAAGATTTCTTACAAGATATATATGAATGAACCGTTTAACGTCCAAAAAAATTGTATAATATATATATATTCATATAATATAATTTTAATAATATTTAAATAAAAGTTTATTAGCGTCTTCCAAAATGTTGTCCTTTCATTGTCTGTCTGCTGTTTTTGAACGTGTGGCAGTTTAATTACAAACGTAAGCAGTCTTACGTGGCATTTTAACGTAATCAGTCTTACGTGGCATCATCAGACTCAACGTCAGCCCTCGTCTATATTTACACGCACGCGCATACATAAAATATGTGATTTCGTAAGTCTATTGATGCTTCATGAATACGCCAATTTTTTATAGATGGATCAGGTGTGTTTGTGTGTGTTGTGTTAGGGACAGAAACAAGCATTACAATATTATAATTATATATATATATAGACACACACACACACACACACACATGTCTGTAATTGTATAAATAAATATACAGGCACAGTTGCACTCATAAATTTGTTTATTTTAAATATATATGCACACACACACACACCAAATGCATGATCATACCTACGCACACATGCATGTAATGTGAAGGCCGTACATGTTTGACATACATTGTATACATATTTCACTGTAATTGTAGATATACGTATCTTTGTGTTAATTATAGCACCGTACCTATTAATACACACACACACGCACGCACGCACACAACACAGCTATACATATGATATGTATATAACTTATTAAAGTTAACCTTCACACGCACATACATTTGTATACCGTATTCACGAAGGTGCGTGCGTGTGTGTGCGTGTATATGATAAATTATGCATAGAATGAAATATTTGGTTTAGTGGACATGATTAATCAATATAGTAATTAATTAACTGCATTAATATTAATACAATGCAATATGATAAAGACAGGCTAAAGTCTAAAAATTCCTTGCCCCTCAAAATGAGTACAGAGGGGAATCAGAGGAGTTACTTGGTGAGGAGGCTACCTACGCTTCTGATAAATACATGTTACACGTACCAGCGTATACGTACATAAATATATATATAAATTATTATTTAAAAAAATACGGATAAGCTGTATATAAATATGACTTCGTATATGTACAACATTATACCAGATTTCAACATCAATGACCATGTAGTTGTTGAGCACATTATTTATACAGTATCTCAGGGTATAATTTCTTTTAGAATGGAATATACACGGATATATTCTATTAATAATAATAATTTAAAAATATGTTAAATAGGAGGCCACCCGTCCCTGTACGGTTAAATTTTTAAAAATGAGCAAGTAGAGAAATGGTCACCTCATTGTACGGACCACTCACTGGCCAGCCCCCACACGTATCCCAAAGATAAGTTCACGTCCTTATGTCAGTGATACCTTATCATTCCGGGTCATATCATCTGATAAGCTATACGAGTCAAGCGGCGTGGATTACAGGGAATGCTGATGATCGCACGGCTCGGCGAGCTTTTCGGTGAAAACGCATAATAGGATATTCTTCTATTAAATTTGTTGTCAATGTCTTCACATCAACATCTGTCCTTGTAATATTGTTGTTTTTTCATGGAGCATCTTACGTGGCAGTCTGACGTGGCAGGCGTGATGCCATCCGTGATTATAGGATATATGTTAAATATGATTCATTAGAGTTAAAAAGGACTTACACTAAGTCAACCAGTTCACCATGATCTGGTTATGCATGCACTTAGTCTATCTATATCTATTTATATATATTTTGCAAATTCCAACCCCACCAACTTTAGTGAATGTAAAGACAAAGTATATATGTTTATTAAACATATATATTTATTATGATACATTTTAATTTATTTATATATATATATATCGGCACGGTAAACGACACTGGGGTCATTTTCATAACTTGAATATGCACAACTGCGACTTTGACAGTTTAAATATATTAATATAAACTCTATGCTATATAATTTAGGAGCTAAGAATTTAATTAAATACGGAAAAGCTAGATTCCGATAGGTTTCAAACAGAGAGAAAAATATTTAACATAAAGGAGACAATCAGATTTCTCCACCGACGCAAATGCCACGCGGGCAAGCGATAAAGGTGGGGAGTGATAGCTTATCAAGTGATAAGGGGATGATAAGCGGGAGCACTTATGAAGTTCACTTTGGGATAGGTCGCTGAATGTGCAGGCAGGCAGCCTGGCAAAAGACGCAACAGCCCTATAAAAAACCGGCAAGCCTGAAAATGGAGATTGGCAATTAAAAATTAGCAACTTCCAAATAAAGGTAATTAACAATGCTTAAATGAGGTGTTTAACAATATTTAAATAGTTTAAATAATTCACAACCACACAATTATTTTCTTTCTTTGGATCTTCGTGTGTTTGTTTTTTTTCCTTCTTTTTATTTTTTTTCTCTCTCTTCTGGCCGCCGTTTATGTGTGTTTTTTTCTTCCTCTTAGGTTTCAAACCGAGGTGTACCTCTGTTGAGGCGCTAGGTTTTCTTCGTTCCTGTGGCGGCGCTTCACGGCGGCTTAGATCCTGCTATGCGGCGGCATTCTTCACAGATCCAGGTTTGATTCAGGGCTAACTTCATGCAAAACGCAGATTTTGGGATGATTCGGCTCTGTTCTTCCCCGGGATGATGTCCGCCTTGAGATTTCGTGGGGAAATCTGTAGAAAAGAGCGAAAATCCGTGGGAAACTGGCATTTTTAGGTAGGACATACACATAAATAGCGAAAATCCGTGGAAAGCAGGCATTTTTAGGTAGGAAATACACATAAATAGCGAAAATCCTTGGAAAACAGGTATTTAAATAGCAAAAAACAGGGATTTTTTTGGGTAAAATCCAAGTTTTGGTCGCAAATAAGGAAGAAGGGAATTTTGAAGGGAGAAACATGTCTTCGCTAAGTAGGGAGCTCGTGTTCCTTATACTCCAGTTTCTGGATGAGGAGAAATTCAAGGAGACTGTACACAAGTAAGTTGAAAAGAAACAGTGTTTTATACATTTGCATTTTATTAAAACGGGGGTAATGTGCAGGTTGGAGCAGGAATCTGGTTTTTTTTTCAACATGAAGTATTTGAGGACCAAGTTCAGAACGGCGAATGGGACGAGGTTGAGCGGTATTTGTCCGGCTTTACTAAGGTGGATGATAATCGCTACTCGATGAAGATTTTTTTTGAAATCCGGAAACAGAAGTACTTAGAAGCCCTGGACAAGTAAGAAATATTTACTTTTGCATTTTATCATTATATTTGTATAGAACATCGCCCATCTATATTTATAATTTATATTTATGTTTATATTTGTATAACTTTTATTTACGCTTCTTATTTCCAGGCAGGACAGAGCAAAAGCTGTTGAAATTCTTGTCAAGGATCTCAAGGTTTTTGCCTCTTTCAATGAGGAGCTTTACAAGGAGATAACTCAACTTCTGACTCTCGACAATTTTAGGTATATTCATTTCCTGTTATACACTTATATACATGTGGCGCATACGAATTTACGGACGTCTATGTGTGTGTTAATAACCTACTTACAGGGAGAATGAACAATTATCGAAGTATGGAGATACGAAGTCTGCGAGAAACATTATGCTTCTCGAGCTGAAAAAAGCTAATTGAAGCAAATCCTCTCTTTAGGGAGAAGCTCACATTTCCATCGTTGAAGGCGTCACGTCTTCGTACATTAATCAATCAGAGGTAAACTTCATTATTATTACTATGATCCTGTTTTTATCTTAATCTTTTGGTTTTCAGCTTGAACTGGCAACATCAGTTATGTAAGAATCCTCGGCCAAACCCTGACATCAAGACTCTATTTATTGATCACACTTGTGGTCCTCCAAATGGAGCTCGGGCACCTCCTCCTGCCAACAATCCTTTGGTTGGTGCTATGCAAAAGACAGCGACATTTCCTCCTCTGGGTGCTCATGGGGTAAGACCATGTGTGTATGCGTTTGTGATGTGGGTGTATGTAAATGAAGTATATAGATAAATTTTTGTCGTTTATAAAATATGTTGCTTAAGTTCGAAATATTGTTTAAGCAAACTGTGTGATAATGCATATACATTGGTTTCAGCCTTTTCAACCATCTGCTGGTCCCCCTGCAAGTGCTCTAGCTGGTTGGATGAATCCGAACTCAGCTGCTCCCCATGCAGCGGTTGTACCCGGCCAGGCTGCACTAGCCGGTCCTCCGAATCCAGGTGAGTGAGGCGGTGTGTGTGCTGGACTATGGTTGCTGTTGGCCATATATGTATAAGGCGTACTGAATGGCCTTTGACACACATAGAAATAGTTTTTAACTGGCTTTATGTATTTCAGCTGCTGCTGCTGCTGCTTGCTGAAGAGGCCTCGGACGCCGCCAAACAATTCGACAATTGACTATCAGTCTGCCGATTCGGAACACATTCTTAAGCGTTCTCCGCCCACCCACACAAGCAGATGAGGTTTGCTAAAAAGTAGCATATGTACGCAGGGAGAGAGAGAGAGAGAGAGGGAAGGGGGAAGGGAGCGCTGTGTTTTATATGTAAAGTCGTATGGATAGTTATTGAATACATACTTACATTTAGATTTATTTTGTTTATTTGTGTATGTTTCCAGGTGAGCTATGCTGGTGCCAGCCATCAACAGGTTGCCACATTAGACGATCTTCCGAAGACCTTGGCTCGGACTTTGAGTCAAGGTTCTTCTGTCACAAGCATGGACTTTCATCCGATTCACCAAACCGTCTTGCTAGGTTAGCTCTATTTAACCCTTTAACATCTATAAACTTCATATTTTGGCTCTAGGACTTTAACTCAGTGGTTTGTTTTATAGTTGGTACGAATATTGGTGAAATAACCATTTACGAGGTAGCATCACGAGAGAAGCTTGCACATCGAACTTTCAAAGTTTGGGATATCTCTGCTTGTTCTGTTGCTATGCAGGTATTTGTTATGATTATTATTAGTAGTAGTATTCTTACTAAAGCTTATTGCAGACGGCATTCATGAAAGACCCTAGTGTCCTTGTTCACAGGGTTGTTTGGAGTCCGGACGGAACTTTGCTTGGTAATTAAAGTGTGGTCTCTGTTTATTATTTTGTTATATACTTGATATTATGCATGTGTTCGTGTTATTATTTGTTATTTTTACGACTTCTTTTGTTACACAGGGGTTGCATTTTCCAAGTTCATTATCCATTTATATTTGTACGCTGGGTCGTCGGAACTTAGACAACAACTCGAGGTAAAACAGGGGAAGAGAGAGAGAGAGAGAGAGATTAACGCATTTGAATACAGATTGATGCTCATATTGGTGGTGTAAATGACCTTGCGTTTTCCCATCCCATCCGAGCAAGCAACTTTGCGTCATCACTTGCGGTGATGACAAAACCATAAAGGTTGGTGTTTTCTTTTTCTTTTTTTTTTTTGGTATCGTTTTTGTACGTGCTTGACATACATACGTGTGTGCAGGTGTGGGATGCCATGAGCGGCCGTAAATTGTACGTTTTCGAGGGCCATGACGCCCCGGTTTATTCAGTATGTCCCATCATAAGGAAACTATACAGGTATATATGCATATTGCAAACATATCACTTTAACACGCACGCAGTTACGATGGCTTTGCAAGTTTGAATTTGATTGTTTGTTTCCAGTTTATATTCTCCACGGCACTAGACGGTAAATCAAGGCGTGGTTGTACGATAACCTTGGGTCAAGGGTGGATTACGAAGCTCCTGGTCGATGGTGCACTACGATGGCTTACAGTGCAGATGGAACAAGGTATTTAGTGCATTTTGATATTTTACATTATATGAATATGATACATAGTTGATAGTAATACAGTAAAACTCCTATTACTTAATACCCTTTTAGTTAATAACCTGTACACCTAATGAAAAATGCTTGGTCCCAACTTTGGCCTTAGGCAATACTTAATAGCCTCCATTTCTTAATATTTAATATATTTTAGCCGGTCCCTAGGTTGTGCCGTAGCTGATACTGCCATATGACCATATAATATGATCAAAAATATACATGTATATACATATACATGTTCTTAAAACCATATCCTTATTTTGTATGTACATGTATTATATGTACATACATGTATATTATATTTCCTGCCCATGAACAAATTATTATTTATGTATATTATGTGTACATGTACATACATGTATATTATATTTCCCGGCCTTTAGCAACCCTCCTCCCTTGGCTAATAACCGGCTTATACATATGTACTTATAATTTCTCAGATTGTTCTCTTGTGGGACAAGCAAAGACGGTGAATCATTTCTTGTCGAGTGGAATGAAAGTGAGGGAGCAATAAAGAGAATACACTGGATTCCGTAAACGCTCCATGAACGTGGTACAGTTTGATACTACTAGGAACCGGTTCCTGGCTGCTGGAGATGATTTTTCAATCAAAATTTGGGACATGGACAACATTAATCTTCTCACCACCATAGATTCTGACAGTGGTCTTCCAGTAAGTATATATTTGCTATATATGTGTGTGTGTGTTCATGTGTTTTAACTGTATTGATTTTCTTTCAAGCCAACTCCTCGATTGAGATTCAACAAAGAAGGAACATTACTTGCAGTAACTACACAGGATAATGGAATCAGAATTCTAGCTAACGCAGAGGGGCTACGGCTCATTAGATCTCTTGAACGAACTATTGATAAAAACGTAGAGGTTAAGGTAAATAGTTTTCATAAATTATATGATTTAAAAGTCGTAATATTACAATAATATACATGATTTTATATATAATATGGTTTTGCATGCAGCCTGCTGTCGTTAACGCCCTTGCCACGGGAAGTGGAGTAAATGCTCCCGTAGTAAATCCTTCTGCTGGGCCGGTAAGACGCTTCCGTCCTTCTACGACATTAACTTACTGTTGTATAGTATTATTATATAGCAGAATACTTAGTATTCACGTTAAAGTTTGTTTCGCAGAATGGAGCTGAGAGTCGTACTGTAGATGTGAAACCTAGAATTGATGAAGCTACAGACAGAGGGAAGAACTGGAAACTGGCAGATTTGACAGAACAAGCTCATTGTCGTTCTATACGACTAGGTGGTGATGCAATGCAACCAAGCAAGGTATAATTCAATTCAAGTCTATCAATATATATAATACTGTAAATCAACAAATTTTTCGATATCAATATTGCTAAACACTGTAGCAAAATTAAGTTTTATTAATAAATAAACATGAATCAATAAATACAACTACTTTGCAGGTTTTGAGACTAATATATACAAATGCTGGTAATGCTCTTCTTGCACTCGGATCCAATGCTGTCCACAAGCTCTGGAAATGGCAGAAGAACGATTGGAATGTTGCTGGGAAGGTATGTATTTCCTTACACATACACGTGCACTTTTTAATGTTATGGTATGTATGAAAAGTAGTATGGGACTATGTGTTGGCTGTATAGGGACGCGAAGTGATAAGCTAGTTAATCTTCATTCTGATATATTAAAGCATACACCAATATGTATTTTCCTGCAGGCAACTGCGAATTTTGCACCACAGCTATGGCAGCCCCAGAACACGAATTTCATGACTAACGACATTGGAGACACTGATCCTGAAGACGCTGTTCCGTGCATTGCTTTGTCTAAGAACGATTCTTATGTCATGTCTGCTTCCGGTGGTAAAGTTTTACTCTTCAACATGATGACCTTCAAGGTTAGTCTTTATACGAAAGTTCACAGTATGCATTATACACTACATTTCTAGTGCAGTATATACACTTCTCATTCACAATTGTCTTATATAACTAGTATAATTTATCATGTTTATACAAGTTTATTATGTATTGTGCAGGTGATGACTACATTCATGCCACCACCACCAGCAGCCACTTTCCTGGCTTTCCATCCGCAAGATAACAATGTTATTGCTATTGGCATGGAAGATTCTACAATTCATATTTATAACGTTCGAGTTGATGAGGTAAATTTTATATATGTTTATATAAGCAAATGCAAATCTTCAGTGTGTCTGTGCTTCTTGTATGTTTATGTATTACACAATGAACGAATACACAACTACACACGTAAATATACATAATTATTTTGTGCAGGTGAAAAGCAAATTGAAGGGCCATCAAAAGAGGATAACTGGTCTTGCGTTCTCGAATCAACTGAACGTTCTCGTTTCTTCTGGAGCTGATGGCCAGGTAGCTATATTGTACATATAATACCATTTCTTCTTCTGTGTACAAATTCGAATAGGTATAGTGCATATAGCATGGATGTACTGTAGTGCGTGATTCTGTGTGTGTGTTGTGTATGTTGGCGTGTATCAAATTTTTAGTATAAATGTTCTACATTGTTGGATAGACACTGTATGTATAGGTGACAAACGTGCTTACGATTGATATATTTTCGCTTTGTTCTTTGTAGCTTTTTGTGTGGGGAACAGATGCATGGGACAAGAGAAAATCGAAATTTATTCAAATGCCACCTGGTAAGGAATCAGCTGCAACCGGTGATACGAGAGTACAGTTTGACGTTGAGCAAACACGCCTTCTAGTTGTACACGAATCTCAGCTCGCTATTTATGATGCTTCCAAGCTTGAGCCCATCCACCAGGCAAGTATATATAACTTATAGTTGTGCTATAGAAGAATAACAATTGAATGTAAGCAAGTAAAACTTGTGTAACTACGATGATGAGCGTGTATGTATGTTTACTATGTATACCCTATATGTGGACATACATGCTATGTGTATATAATGTATATATTGTCACAGAATGGGTATATTTCTGTGTTTTATGTGCATTATGTATATTGATGGTAGTTATATTTGTTTGCGTTTTAATTCTTTCTTGCAGTGGTATCCTCGAGATCCTTTCCCTGCAGCAGTATCAAATGCGACCTTCTCATGTGATAGCGAACTTGTGTACGCTGCTTTCTGTGATGGCTCAGTGGGTGTTTTTGAAACAGACTCTCTACGGCCCAGGTGTAGGCTTGCTCCGTCAACATATCTACCCCCCGGAGTTAGCGGGTACTCTCTCTCTCTCTCTCTCTCTCTCACACACACACACACACACACACACAATGTTTTTATATTTCTTTCTTTTCTTTTTAGTTCAATAATTTGTACTATATATCTAGTTGATTTGTTCAATGGACATAGTGCTTGTGTGTTATGTGTGTATGTGCTTTTTATAAGAATCTGTTTCATATTTTTTTCTATGTTTTAATATTATCTTTAATATCGAGCTAGCTTAACGTGCACATCTGAGCTCGTATGTATATACTTAAGCTACTATAAGAACAAGGAATATACAGAATTCCTCGTATGTGTGTGAAATATATAGAACGTATGTATTCTTTCTCTCTACACACACACACCACACACACCAAAGGATTCTAAATACGTGTATTGTGTACAGGAACTCGGTACACCCATTAGTGGTGGCAGCACATCCATCGGAGCGTTACCAATTCGCACTGGGGCTAAGTGACGGAGGAGTGCAAGTACTGGAACCACTTGAGCCCGACGGGAAGTGGGGACCAATCCCAGTAGTGGACAACGGAGCTACCGCAAGTGGGCCTTCTGGTGCCCTGCAACCGATCAAACTGCAGAGCAAGCTGTTGCAAGGGCTACATGAAAAAGTGAGCTTAAGTTAAGATTTACTTCTCTCCAATATTTTGTTTAGGGTTTTTTTTTCTTTGTTCTCTTTTACGTTTTCTTCATGACTTAGAAACGAAATATGTAAACATTTTAACTCTTGGTCTCTAAACATATATATTGCAAACTCTGCATTTAAATTTCTTTTTTATATCTGCTTTGTGTCTGTGTAAAATGCATATCTGCGTGTATGACTTGTCTGTAATACTTGCAAGTGCAGGAAGCATCTCTCTCTATATCTATACATATATATGTATGTACGTATGTATATAAACAATGGGTGTGTGTGCGTGGGTGTGTTTAACTTATTTTCAAATTGTATTTAAGTATGAACGGGTTTTCTATAATAATTATAATAATAAAATGTGTATATACACATACTGCTTTCATTTTCCATACAGAGTAATACAGTAGATTATGTGATGTTTCAAAGCATTAGTAAAACCTTAATGTTTCCAAAATTTTATTTATCATCATTAATTAATAAATGAATAAACATTGACATATCCCTGAAAGTTTAAATTTAGATTCCTATTTAAAATATTATGGTATTCAAATTTAAATTATAATAATTAATTAAATATATATTTAGTTACAGATTTCATAGAAGGTATGTCGTATATAAAGATTGGCATCTTTCTAAACAACCTTACTATTGTTAACACAAGACATTAAGCATTAAAATGTATACATATAAAGTGAGCCTTAAATTTTATATAATACATTTAAATAATCACTTTGTATGTATATACATTACATGAATAAAGAATTTCAAATATAAACATATATATGTAATAAATTGTATCTTTTTTAAAGTATTAAGTTAATAGAAAAAATATTACAAATTTTATAATGATTTTCTATAACCAAAATAGTCACTAAAAAGCCATGAATAATAAAATATAATGAAATGGTACATATGAATAAAATAACTATTGCTATTTATGAAAAACTTATGTTTTACAAACAAAAATTAAGAAAAGGGTACATACAAAATTTAAAAAAGATGTATATATATATATATGACATAAATACTAAATTATAAAATGAAATTGTTAATGATGTTGACAGCTTATATAGTTTTTGAGATAAAAAAATTGTAAAAGATTTATTAAATATTATATTTCCAAGTTTTGTGATTAAGAAGTAATCCTTATTTGTTATTCACATATGAGATAAAATTGTTTCAATAACGAAATAATTATTTATTTAAAACTCCTTATAATTATGTTTAATATATGATAACAAATGCAAAATGGATAAATTAGATCTAAATAAATGTTACTTACATTTCAAAATTTATATTAAAAATGAAACTGTGAAATTCATTTGATTTTATAAATAAATCACTATTTAATAAACAATCATAAGAATGTTTTATTCTTTAATAAAACAAAATAAATCTACACGATTACACTTGAAAATATATATAAAAACTTACAAAATCACATCATAATTAAATATTTAAGATTTAGGATATAATAATTTTATTTAAGACCTATAAGGTCCAAGTCATATTGTAAGATGTTGTATATTGTATATTGTGTATATACACACATGGGTGGTGATCTGGCCTCATGTGTCAGCACCACATGTTGCATGTGTGCCACGTGGTAGAGGGTCTCCTATATATAAGCAAGGTTTTATACATAATAAATTATCACATTTTGTGCGTATTTATCTGTTTTTTCATTGGTGGAGAAGTTGGATATTCTTTTTCTTCTGCCTCTTCCCTTTTTTGTTTCCATGACAATGAATATGGAAATAGCTTTTAGCATTATTGCTACTTACTATTGATGCACAAACTAAGTTGTTAGAGCGCTTTGTTGAGGGTCGTCCTCTTTTTTCCCGCCTGAGCCTCTTGCCAGGGGATCTACTTCTAGTGCTCCTTCGTCTTCTTCACAGGCCACAAATTTGACCCTAATCTTTTTGTGGTGATCCGGAAGATGATGTATACCACTGGTTTGATCATTTTCAGGTTATTGTTCGTTACCATGGTTGGGATGAGGCTCGTGCTCTCAAAGAATTTCCTACATGTATGGAAGGCCTGGCGCTCAAATGGTACAATGGATTAGCTGTAGAGATTCAAGCCAATAGTAATCGGTTGACGGAATGCCTCAAACGTACGTTTGACAAAGTTGAGGATTCAAATGATGCTTTCCAACAATTGCATGCGATACGACAACATCCTGGTGAGTCTATTATGCGGTTCAGTATTAGATTCGGGGATTTAGCTCGGCATGCATATCTTAACATGCCTGAGCCTATTAAGCTCGGTATGTTATGGCTGACTATGTGACCTGAACTCGTTCGATTCATTGGGCTCTTCGACCTACCACATTGGAGGAAGCTTTTGCACTAGCTCAACGATTTGAGTTGGTGCCTGGTGAGGGCCGTGGTCCCCTTGGGTTACCTGCTCCTCCTATTCAGCGTGCTGATCCAATGGAGGTGGACGCTACTGCATATGTGCCTGCACGACAAGCTCTTCGTGGTCGACCTCGGGGCCCACCCCGTGGACCACCTCCACAAAATCGTCTTGCTCCAGTTCCTACTCATGGTGGCCAAAATCCACAGATTCATGACAGGAAGGAATCGGAACAATGCAGGTCAACCCAATCAAGTTCATTGTTGGGCATGTTGGGCACCTAGACATACTTAGCGGGCATGTGATGTGTATCCTTATTGGCGTCCACCACATCCGGTCTGGCCTGATGGATCTCTCTGATTCTTGTGGATTACCGACCTCTCAACGATGTTACCATCAAAGATGTTTATCCACTTCGAACTCTGCCGATTATTAGATCGTTTGGGTCAGAGTCGATGGTTTACTAAGTTGGATTTGGCATCAGGATATTGGCAGGTTCCTATGGCTGAGGAGGATATTCCAAAAACGGCCTTCCGGACACCATTTGGTCTTTACGAGTTTTTGGTCATGCCTTTTGGATTGACTTCAGCTCCTGCCACCTTTCAACGCATGATGGATGAGCTTCTTTCCGATATGCCTGATATCACTGCCGATTTTTATGATGTGCTCATTCATGGGTCTGGTTCTTGGGAGGATCACATTCGTGATGTACGGCGCGTTCTTGATCGATTTCGAGAAGTTGGCTGAAGTTGAAACTTGAAAAGTGTGTGTTTGGTTCGACCGACACCACTTACTTGGGTTACCGTATATCTCGAGAGGGTTTACAGGTGGATCCAATGAAGTTGCGAGCTGTTCGAGAGTTCCCTCGTCCCCGTACAGTACAGGAAGTCCAGCGTTTCTTGGGCAAGGTGCAGTATACTTGGGTCGATTCATCGATCATCTCTGATCGAACTGCCCCTCTTCGGGAGTTAGTTCGTCCACAGGTATTTTCAGGTGGACTCGCAGGTGTCAGCAGGCATGCATTAGATCCAGTTAAAAGAGTTCTGACAACTCCACCATTGCTTCAATACCCAGATTTTACTCGTCCGTTCATTTTACGAGTAGATGCCTCAGATGTTGGTATTGGTGGTGTATTGATGCAAACTGATGCGGATTCTTCAATTCGACACCCGGTGGCTTACATTAGTCGAGTACTCAGCTGGCTGAGCGGAATTATTCCACTACTGAAAAAGAATGCCTTGCTGCTGTTTGGGGTTTTGAACGACTTCATGCCTACTTACATGGGAGTGAAACACTTTTGGAGTGTGATCATGCTGCTGTCACTTCCTTATTAAAAGGAAGAATTTAGTGGGTCGTGTAGCCAGATGGGCATTACGTCTCCAGGTATATAACTTTAAGGTGGTGCACAGGCCTGGGCGAACAATGGTGGATGCGGATGCACTTTCTCGAGCACCCCTTTCTGATTCCACTTTGCCTGCTCATGCAGTATGCAGCGTTCGGTTTGATACAAGCCCCTCAGGTATTCGATGCCGATTACAGTGGCAGGATGCTCAAAAACATGAACCATGGACGAGGCAATTACGGGATGCGTTTGCAAATCCGTCTTCCAACCTCGGTTTCGACAATATCATGCTCAGTTTCGACTTCAGGATGGTTTATTGTATTTTATTGGGACAAATCCAGAAGACAGATGGCGTTTGGCTGTACCTCTACATATGTTCCACACCTTCTTCGAGCATATCATGATTCACCTATTGTTGGAGGTCATCTTGGTCACCAACGAGTGTTGGAGAAGCTTTGCCGATCCTTTTATTGGCCCAGCATGCGTGGTGATGTGATCAGGTATATTCAAAGCTGTCCCATTTGTCAAACTCGGAATTCCTTACGACTCGGGCCATGGGGTGTTAGAATCCATCAGTGTCTCTCGCCCTTTTGAGTTAATTGCAGTGGATTTAATGGGACCTTTTCCACGTTCTTCTCAAGGTAACCAGTACATCATTGTGTATCTGATTATTTAACTCGTTGGGTGAGGTTGGTGCCTTCCGGATGCAACTGCTATGTCAACAGCTTTGTTTCTATTTGATAATGTGGTTTTGCAGCATTCTTGTCCAGAACGAATGTTATCAGATAATGGCCCGCTTTCATTGTAAGGTATTCCGAGTGTTGTGTGAGAGGTTAGGGTAAAACACTCATTTGCCTCTTCATATCATATTTGGTGGAGCGATTGAATCAGACCTTCAAGGGTATGATCTCGAAGTATGTGAACTTTAATCACACTGACTGGGATTGGTATTTGCGATGCTTGAGATTTGCTTATGTAACAGGCATTCAGAGTTTGATTGGTATCTCTTTATTCAAGACATTGTATGGATATGATCATAAGTTGCCTAGTGAATTGAGGTTATCATCGAATTTGCCACGTGCCAAGGATGCAAATATGTGGGCTCGACATTTGGATGCTGTTTTGACTCTTCTATGTGCAGAGTTTATTGAACATCTTGGTTGAGCTCAAATACGGCATCAATTTTCTTACAATGCAAGACATCAAATTCCACCAGATTTTGCTGACGGTGACTTCGTCCTGGTACATTTTCCTAAGTTGACTGCACATGGGCTTGCAATTGGCTTATTACATAAGTGGCTTGGTCCTTACCGAGTACTTCGAAAGGTTGGTCCTCAAATGTATCAAGTATAGTTAGTGGGATCTCATGAGGTTAGATAGTTCACGTAGTTCGAATGAAACGGTTTATCGTTCGAACCCGTTGAGTACATTCGATCATATCTTAGATGAGCCAGCTCACACGGATCTAGGAGCATCAGATCCATCACCATCTACACAACCACAGAGGGGAGGATAATGTAAGATGTTGTATACTGTATATACGCATGTGTATACACACATGCGTAGTGACACATGGGTGGTGATTTGGCCCCCATGTGTCAGCACCATGTGTTGCATGTGTGCCACGTGGCAGAGGGTCTACTGTATATAAGCACGGTTTTATACATGAATAAATTCTGTTCTTTCAATATATATTATAATAAAACTTTAAAATAAATTTCTTTTACACCTCAATTTGCATAAGAACCTTAACAATAATAATTTTTTAATTTGTAATATAAATAATTAGTAAAAATTAAAATAATGAAGAATTAATAGTGATATCAAATTTAAAAATAAATAAATATACGCTTTGAAAAATATCATTTATCTACATTATCTATAAGCAAGAGCAAAACTCAAATAAATCAATAAAGCTGAGAAAGTATTATACAAATGTCATATATTCTTGCATATGTGTATGTATATATATATATATATATATATAATTGACCTTTAATATTATATATTTTCCATAAAGAAAATGTAAACACCCTAAATACATGACTTTTTAAGAAATAATCATCGTACATACGTACATGTATTTATATCTCATTTAACACATACACGACGTGCGTGTGTGTAGTTCCGTATACATATCTTTGAAATGAGATGCAAAGAGCGGTGGACAAGGGCGCGTTGGAGAGGCAACATTTCGCAAGGCTTTTCAAAGCAGCAGGAAACGCAGGTGACCTCGGACAGGGAAAGAACATACACTCCGACTTCCTCCTCACAGAGCACCGCAACGACCGCTACGTATCCAACTCCATCGTCTACATGTACGGCAAATGCGGGCAACCGGATGAAGCCCGTACGGTCTTCGCCTCCATCTCCCACAAGAACGCTTTCTCATGGAGCATCATGCTCTCCGCTTACTGCAACAACCACCTTCTAGACGAGGTGAAGATGTGAGTGTGTATGTGTGTGCGTGTGCGTGTGTATGACCACACTCGTTGTGTATGTACAGGCTATTTGATAAGATCCCACAATGGGGAGTTGTACATTGGACTACGATGATTGTAGCATATGCCCAGAACGGGGATCTCCAGAGGGCGAAAGATATGTTCGAGAGCGTAGGGAGTACCGATGTCATTCTATGGAACTCCATGATGGCTATATACGCACGGAACAGCTACCTCGAGCAGGCAGAGTTGATGTTTCGGAGAATGCCGGAGCGGGATTTGGCATCGTGGAACACGATGGTGACCGCATTTGCCCAGAAAGGGCATCTGGAAGCAGCCAAGAAGTACTTCAGGAGGATGCCGGCTAGAACACGCCTTTCGTGGAACTCACTGGTGGCTATATGTGCAGAGAGCGGAGATATCGAGGAGGCTAAGCAGGTCTACGATGCCATCCCGGAGCCGGATGTAGTGTCGAGGACTTCCATGGTACAGGGATATGCCCAGAATGGGGATATGAAATCAGCTAAGGAGATTTTCGATACGATGCCCGAAAGAAATATCATAGCGTGGAATGCATTGATGACAGGGTACGCTGAAGAGTCCGTGCTCAGAAACTCCAAGGCCATCTTTGAGCGGCTTCCTCAGAGGGACATTGTTTCATGGACCGCGATTGTTTCCGCATATGCCCAGAACGGGCATCTGCAGGAAGCCAGAGAGATTTTCGACGGCATGCCAGTGAAAGACGTAGTCTCCTGGAACATCATGTTCCGAGCGTACGTCTCGCACGGGGAGATAGACTGTGCAAAGCGTGAGTTCGACTGCATACCGCGGAGAAACATTGTGTCGTGGAATGCCATGCTCCAGGCCTTCGCACAAAACGGGTACCTCGAGTCTGCCAAGGAGGTGCTCGACGCGATGCCGTGGCGGAACGTTATCTCCTGGACGTGCCTGATGTCCGCCTACGCACAGAACTTGAAGCTGCACGAGGCCGAGGAGACTTTCGCATCGATGCCCGAGAAGAGTTTGGTTTCGTGGAACGCTATGTTTGTTGCATATGCCCAGAACGGGCATCTGGAGAAAGCCAAGTCCGTCTTCGACCAAACGCCTGTCCGGCACGATGTCGTGTCGTGGAACGCACTCATTGTGTGTTTTGCTTCTGGCGGACAGGGGAACAGGGCCGAAGTGTTCTTCCGGCTGCTGAACCTCGACGGGGTTAAGCCGGACGAGATAACGTTTACTGGGGTACTGCTGGCTTCTACACATACCGGCCTTGTTGAGTCGGGTCGGGACGTGTTCCTTTCCATGAGGTACGACTACGGAGTCTCCCCGTGTTGTGAACATTACGGTGTCGTGCTCGACGTACTCGGCAGGGCAGGAAAGGTTACGGACGCCGAGGATCTCCTACATAACATGCCGTATTACCCGGACCTGGTGTCATGGAAGGCTTTGCTTGGGGCTTGTGCGGTTTACCGGCAGGTAGAGTGTGCCCAGCGAGTAGCGGAGCAGCTCGTTGTTATGTTTCCGGACGACTCGGCAACGTATATAGTTTTGTCAAAATATATGCGGCTGCTGAGGATGCACAGGCCAAGTTTGAACAGCAAAGGTTACATAAGATCTTCCAACAGATGATTCAAAGTTGAGGTACTAGTATTCACACACACACACACACACACACACTTCATTGTATTTTAATCTTTTAAATTATAAAAATTAATTAAAGCATGAAAGTTTCCTAACGTATTCATAAATTATCATAAATATTATAAATAAGCACTTATATATGTAAATTTAAAACTTTCAGGAGTATAAATTTAAATAAGGCAGGGGTATATATGTAATTTTTTTCAATTATAATCTTATAATTCTCTCTCTCTCTCTCTCTCTCTCTCACACACACACACACACACACGCATGGTGCACATGTTCGGTGTGAGGAATATGTTAATGGTTAACGTTTGAAGGTTATATTTGGTGCATATCTGAACAGCTGTAAAACAACAGTGAGTGTTTGATGTATGCAGTTGTAACAGCATGCGAAACGTTTCCCAAACTATATATATATATATATATATATAACACACACACACACACACACACACGTATACGTATAGGTACGTCTTATGTATTATATATAAAGGAAAACAGCTGGAGGATTTAGCAGTACACACAAAGAATGAGCAGGACAGCTGTATTATGGTAATCGAATATGTAAACTTTATAAGTTTGTACAAATCATGTGAAATGCGTGAAGGCACATTCCAGAAGCATTTATATAAAAAGTATATTCCTCTTGTTTATTTTTTTAATTAATTAAAATTTTATATTTCCAATGTCAAAATTATTTCAATTAAAGCTGGTCAAACGTCACACACACACACACACACACGCACACACACACAAAAGAAGACAAACACTTCAAACCACTTGAATTGTGGTTGACAACTCACAATTTCTTTTAAGTATTCCCGTATACAAACAAAAACCATGATTTACTAAAAACATTAAAAACACCCTTGACAACTAGGTGTGTGTGCGTGTGTGTGTGTGTGTGTGTGTGTGTGAGAGAGAGAGAGAGAGAGAGAGAGAGAGAGAGAGAGATGATTCCAGAAAACGTAAAACTCAATTCAAAAAGAGTATACATGAGTACACTTGTTAAACTCTACAAAACTTTGTGTTTGTATAAACGTATACCGGCAAAAAAACTTATGTAGAATCCGTACCCTAGACACGGGACACAAGGAGTTGCATACCGTACTTAGGTTTCATGGTAATGGCAGTAACGGTGCATGGTCTATAGTTAGCAGAAACCCTAAACTTGAACCTTTGTAGTATCATGGCTAGTACCACCTTTGCTTCCATAATGGCAAAAGTTTGCCCTAGGCATGCACGTGGACCTAGTGAAAATGGTAGGAACTCGGTTTGTTGTTTACAAGCTTAGCAATACCCTCGCTAAACCTCTCTGGGTTAAACTGTGTTGCATCCTCACCCCATAGCTCCTTACTTTGATGTATTGCTAGTATTGGTATCCAAAATGTAGTACCTATAGTCATCGTATTTATATACGTATATAAATAGTTATATACGGTACCTTTAGGTATGGTCATGCCCCCAAGCTCTAGGTTAACTAAGGACTCCCTTACTAATGCTGGCGCTGGTGGATACAAACGTAGAGTCTCATTGAGGATCATCCCTAACTGTACGTATAATATACGGTCATCGTATGTGTATGTGTACGTGTATACTTACGACTTTGAGCTTGGAGAGCTGGTCTGCATCAGGCGGAGAATCCTTAGAAATGTATTGATCAACTTCTGCACGGCCTCGATCTTGCCACTCTGGATTGAGTGCAAGAAGCATGAGAGTCCACGTCAGAAGTGCTGACGTGGTTTCATGCCCGGTAAAAAAATGGTCTTACACTCCTCTATCAGCTCCGTCGTATGGAAATGCTCACTCTCCGCTAGCATAAGCCCTAGGAAGTCGTTCTCGTACTCTCCACGTGTCCGTCTCTCGTGTATGAGCTCCCCCAGGGCCTCCTCTATCTGCCTCTTGATTCTCCAGGCCTTCCTGTTGGCTGCAGTTGGTAGCATCCTGGATTGCATTGTTTAGTGTCGTTAAACACGCCTTAATTATAGCTTAAACATTATATATATATATATATATACCTGCTACAAGGAAGCCAGAGGTACTTATTCGATTGAGCAAAAACCTTCTGAAGCTCCGTAAGAAGCTGAAAAACCCTAGTCCCCTTCTCATGACTACTACCAAATGCTGTCCGTACGATCACATCGGCAGTTGCCATCGAAAGGTCATAATTCACGTCGATTACCGCCTCTAAACCACGTATTAAACCATCCCATTTACTTAACATCTCACTCGTGCTCTTCACCATCTCTGGTACCATTCTCTGCATATAACGTTATCCCATACGTTATGCTATTTTATAAACATTATATATAGATTGCATGCAAACGTTACCTTGAGCTTCTCTATATGAAATGCAGGACCCACAATCCTTCTCCTGTGTGCCCAATCCTCTCCGTTTGCATAAACCATCCCGTTCCCGAGCAGAAGTTCACCGCCCTTCTTCTGCAGTAGCGACTTACCAAACTGATCGGCTCGAGTACATAGAATCTCCTTAATCAGCTCCGGCTCCACCACTGTGATCCTCGCCTCCGTCCCCCAGAAGAAGAGAAACCTCCTCCCTGTATATAATAAACATCAGTCTCATCCGTGAAACAGAGTACACATATACATTACCATATAGAGAGGACCATCGAAGAAAATGGGGACATATACGTTTCAGGAGATCATGGTCACCGAGTACCATATCTTGCTGATAGGCTGCGTCCCTCATCCGGGCGACATCCTGCATATTCCCAACCAAAAGTCTCGGGTCCGGTCCGGTCACTCCCTGTCTCCGGAGCGACCACCGGAGCAACAGCGGACCGGAGATGCAGTAGCACAGCAGCAGAAGGCATAACCAAGGGACACACACGAACAAGAGGAGCATTCTTATCAGAATTCGAAGGAATGGAGTGTTCTAGTGATATCACAGGGACGCTATTTATGCGGCAAAGACAGATCCTCGCCATTAATTACATACTGTGGAATCTTGAACTACGCGGCACTATTGCCATCCCTTGGTTTCTTCTCTGTGATTATTTTGTTTAATTAAATAATTAGTCGGTGTTTAAGGGTGTTTAAGGGTCAGCCAACACTAATAAGGAAAAGGGTGATTGAGATGTTGCAACGCCCTTTTTATCAAATACACACACATTGTGAGTAGACAGCTATTGCTTTCCCTACTTTCAGTTACGTACGTATTGCATGCCCTTTTCTCCCCATACATATATGTGTTAAATATTATTAACTTTTTTAAAAGCATAAACATTAATTAGTAAACTAATATAAGTATGTCGGAAAATTGTCAAAATCATATAAACAATGTATATGTACCTTGTATATAGAATTCTGTCGGTGTCTGTAGTACCCCTGAAAGACACTGAATTATCAATACACACATATCAATACATACCAACATACTTGCGTGTCTATATACACATCCACACAGACCCTGCCACAAACACACACATACACACACGCACACACACACACACGACAGGATTACATCAGATTGAAAAGTGGCAACCAACATATCAATTACTGGATTACATTATAAATATGTCTGAAAGTTTGAGTACATAGTCCAGCTTGTAAGAGCAGAGAAGACAGACAATATATATACATACACATATAAAAAATATATCTCGCTACTAGAACGAGGTTTGACATTGTGCAAACCGCGTTCATTTGTCATAACAACTGTCAACTTAACACTGTTTACTGTGTTTTAACACCGCTTTAATCTACATTAAATTAATTAATAAAGTAAGATAAATCCAAGTGCAAGACCCACTAGCGACCAATCATTGAGTTGTACCAAAAGCGTAAATATATTTGCATATCTAGTGCGAAATATATATTTACGAATCCTATTAAACCGCTTTAAGATCCACTGACCTTGTGTAGTTGGATTCTCCCAAGGAAGCCGCCTTCTATAATGCCCCCAGGATATTCCCTCAAAGGCTGCCATCTGTAAAATCAAACCATATCATTACTACTCATTGTGTATCTATAATTATATATTTGTCACTTGCATGTACCACCTCTCAGAAACCCCATTCATACATACACAACCATCTGCAAACACACCCACACACACCACACAGGTAACACATGCATACACACACACACATATATATGTCTGTATGTATGTAAAATCTGCAGATTACATGCATATCACTTTTGTGCGTATGTGTGTGTAAGAGAGAGAGAGAGAGAGCGGCACTGCATATACGCACTACATAAATTGAAATAGATTTATAAGTACATTGGAATATATTTAAGTACGTACTTGTACTGGGTCCAGATTGAATGTTGATTCCTCCAATCACTATCCACCGTTAAAAAGAAATATATAACTGCTTTTTTTTGGGTTTTTAAAAAAGCCTACCAAAACCTGTCCACACTTGAACAGACCATACCTAACTGTGAAAAAGGTGTGTCAGTATATGTGTGTGTGTGTGTGTAAAGTTAATACACATAGATAAATATTCGGGTTATTAAAAAGAAGTATAAGCATCACACACGTAAAGCTTACTTTTTTAAAGGTACTATTCTCATTCCTATCATTACTATTACTCTTCCTTA
The DNA here is from genome assembly GCA_003024785.1 of Selaginella tamariscina. Lineage (NCBI taxonomy): Eukaryota > Viridiplantae > Streptophyta > Lycopodiopsida > Selaginellales > Selaginellaceae > Selaginella > Selaginella tamariscina. The sequence continues at coordinate 501,921 of PUQB01000106.1, forward strand.
CTAACTATAAATCAAATGATTAAACATATTCTCATGAACATATAAAATAACATGTGTGTGTGTGTGTGTGATATATATATATATATATATATATATATATATATATATATATATATATATATGTATAGCTAGTCGCGATCATACAGATAGATGACAGTACATACAATTCACACATGAATCTACACTATTGATGGTGTCTCAGCACAACTTACAACAATTACACAATTATATTCCAATAGAAGCTATCTATATTCATATTTATACAGAAAAAATTCCATATACATTGTGTAGTGTGTACGAAGTATCTAAGCTATAGTCTAATACTTTGTATACATATACTGTAGCGTTATATATGTATATAGATAAATGTTAACTAAAGCTAAAAATTTCCAACAAACTATACATAACTATTTAACTGTATAATACATATTTTGAATCAAATATATCAACACACACACGCACACTTATCAACTATAAAGAACACACCTTTGCATTAAGGGCTTTAAAATCTTCTCATATCCTTGGTGGCTTGAAGTTAATTGGATGAGTTTCAGGAGTTGCATTTTCGTCTTGTTTCCACATCTTAACCGTCTTATCGGCTTCACACGTGACGAATCGTGTCCCAGTTATATCAAACGAAGATGCAAATATCGCTGCTTCACTGTCCAAGAGACCCTGCATAACGAAAAATAACAGATATTATATTACACACACACACACACACACACACAGATATATATATATATATACACATAAAATCCTAATATACAATGATTATACAAAATAGGATCTACATACCTGGTTGCACAATTGTTTGAGATTGCTGGAAGTTATGACCGCTTGTCCAATCCCAGAACCAGATACTTCCATTATCACCTGCAAAATGCATTCAGAAGCATTTATAGATACTAGAGTAAATGAATGCACATAAATAACTATACACATACCTCCAGTGACCAGCACGTTCTCCTCGTTTAAAGACATACAGTTCACAATGGTTCTCTGTTGCGAACTACACAACAAAAGATGTATTAGTGCGTGTCAACGGGTGTAATGTGTGTACACATATATATAGCTCTGTATGTGAGTGTGTTTATTCAAAGATTACATACAGCATATTGTGAACAAAAACGCCTTTGGGTAAGGAAAACTTCTTGATGTTGTCTGCAGAGGCTGAAGCAAAAGCAGGCCTGAAAACAAATGAATAAGAATATAACTAAAATAGAACTATAGATAATATACATAAATTAAATTATAAATTTTGAAGTAATAACATATACGTACTGAAAAGGATGCTTCACAAGGGCTCGCACTGATTTCTTGTGATATGTGAGTGTCGACATCGTTTTACCTGCATTTATACAAGTGTCTTTATCATTACAATAATGTGCAACTCTCTATGTGTGCTCGTGTGTGTTAAACTTGCCTGCCGAGAGGTCCCACAGCTTAATTGTGCAATCGTGTGAGCCAGTCACCACTTGGGGATCCTGTGATATCAATATAGAATTTCATAAGTGTATACACACGCATACATGAGATATTACACAGACACACACAACAAACACACACATTACCGTTGCTTGAGTTATAATCGAACAAACTGTATTGTCATGCCCAGACAACGCAAATATCTGAGCTTTTGTACGGATGTCCCACACCTGAAAGAACCAGACAATCAAATTATACGTATATATGCATGTCAATGGAATAATGCAATATCATACATACAAGTATACACAGATGTGTGTGTGTGTGAGAGAGAGAGAGTCTTACTCGGCAAACAGAATCTCTTCCTCCAGTAAGTAAAATATCTAGAGTAGGATGAAGCGCAAGACAGTAAACTCCACTCAGATGACCATGGTAAGAACGGATAACCTAAACAAAATCACAAATTGTTATAATATGCATGCGTAAGTTCAACAGAACTCTTAATAGAAACTTCAGTTACCAAAGTGCTACCTTGTTATACTCTAAAATCCCAACACTTTACTTGTTTGTCATCTCCAGCTGAAAACATGTAGGGATGACGCGGACTCACTGCCAGGCCTGTTAAAACAGGTCAGTCTATTCATTAATTTTTGAATTAACGTTAAACTTTATAAGCTTTTGTTATATTATGTATGTATATAGCGACACTAACCTCTAACTTGCTCAATATGACCAGTTAAAGTGATTCTTAGTTTACCACTTGCAGTCTCCCAATCTGCAAAGAGTTTAAGTAGGTTATTAAATAACGGTGAAATAAGTAAGTTGATTTATAACATCTTACTTTAATCGTACGATCCGCAGAACCAGTACAAAACCACTCATTTCCAGGATCGAAGGCGATCGCTCTAACCCATCCCAAGTGACCACTGATAACCTGGTAGACAACAATGATAATGATATTAATAATTATGGTGATTAACCTTGATGAATTGATATTTAAAATAATGTTACTTATTCGTATTTTTACCCGATAGTTCCTCCAAGGTGCATGCCATTCAGGCTTCGGCCACTTGCTAGGAAGTCTTCTCATAATGGCTGCACTTGGTGGCTGATGTTTGCTTATCGCACTGGATACATCGTATTAGAAAATCGGAACATACACAATGGCATTATATGAATACATGAAAGTTTGAAAATACCTCTCTGGTGGTGGTATAGACGGCTTATAAGCAGGTAGAGGGCCTGGTGAAGGAACGATTTGACTTGGTGCTGCTGCAACTGGCTTAGCATCCGAACCATTTGAACCTGCAAATGAACAGATTAATTATCCTGTTTCAGCTGACATAGATATATGTTAAGTATATATATATTACATACTGGAGCCTCAACGTGGTTTTGCTTAGTGATGTAAATTCTTCAACACGGAATACACGCATATACACATAATACATATAAGACAAGATATGTAGCGTACGTACCGCATTTCGATAGGGTATATATATTACAATAGCTCTAGATCAAAACACTCACAAGCTACCTTGAGTGAGTCGAAGCGGAACGATTGCATTGGACCGTTGTTCTTGAGGTTGAACTGCTGGAAGATCCTTCACCATTGCATACTCAGCAACCTACACATAACCCATCACATATATATACACTACAAACGGACACACAACGAACCTTATACGCTGTTCGAATTTTCCGGCTATAATACATAAAAATAGAAAGATTAGCTCATAATTTTCTAATTTTTCATATTTTTTACATACACATTCACACACAACCTCTCCATGCCGACTGGATTATCTGGATGTACGGGAGAGAAGAAATCCATAGCTTGCGTGAGCGATCGGATTGTAAGATCCTTCAATACCTGCGGCTGTTCATCTGTTTTCGCTCCCTCACCGCTGTCGATGTCCATAGCCGCTGCCGCTTGCGCCTCCATAGCCGCTGGCATTCTGCTGCTCTTCTTAAACCCTAGAAATTGACAATATAGCCCTAATTTCCAGGTTAATTAATCATTAATGAACTTTTACATTTTTTTATATTAATTCACAAATCTTTATTTTTTAATTTTTTTAGATTTATCAGATGGATTTCAGAAGTATATAGAGTTTAATAATTCTTTTCAATATTGGAATAATAATTTAATAAAAAATTACTATATTAACACGAATTCATATTGAAATTTTAAATCAGTTAATAAATAATTTACTGATGTAAACACACACACGTATGTCGACATTGCACTTCAAGCAAGGGTTGTGTTAAATTATTATTATTACAAATAATATGAATTGCTTCACATATTAATAATTCCAATTTACATTTTAAAACAGTATTTAAATATAAATTAGTTATTATTAAGATAAAATTGTAAATTTTGCATTTTAGTTGCCCACCTCCAATTTACTTATCTATATTATGCATTATATATCCTTAAAATTTAAATAATTGTCAACAACTCAAACTTCTATACTTATTTAAAGAATTTATATTTAATAGTTTATATAATTGTTTCATCTATATATATGTGTGTGTGTGGGACTATAAATATTGAAAAATGAATATCAACAACATGATTAGGCATGTACGGCTTCCTCCGGAATATTCTTCCCTTAAAGCCGTACAAACGGATTGACAGGTGGTGGAGCCGGCATTTGATTCTTGCTTCGGGTGCAAGAGGTCCCGAGTTCTATTCTCGGAACGCCTACATATTATCCATGTATGATGTGATGGGAATCTAATTACAGATGTAATATGATTATGTTAATGCTAAATAATTATTGCATTTCGGTGTGTATATTTTCAAATAGCATTATATATCTATTATATCTTTATTAAAACATATAATATACTGTGAAAAAAAAAAATTCGACTAAAAAATTACCTTAATTATTAAATAAAATATTTCATAAGTGATGAATATTATTAATACTAATTTATATCTAGTGAAGGCATTTATCTACATTAAAACACCACCAATTAAAAATATATAGTGTAGTATAATATAAAATATTAATATTGAAAGAATTATCATAAACCTAAAACTTCATTGTAAATATAATAAACTTTTTTTTAAATGTAATAATTCTAAATATATATATCTAGTTGAGAATGAAATAGACTGAAGGTTATCATTAGTAAATTATCATAAATATTCTAGTAAATATAAATTAGTTTAAACCAATTATAAGACAGATTTTATATTAATTAAAAACGATTCTTATTATTATTATACAGATTGTTATACACGCACCCACAAGTGTTTAATGGTATAATAGTTTAATCTGTTTACACTCTTTAATTTACATTATTATATACCTTTAAACTATATTACGTGGAGACTCATTTTCTTCAGTTCTGTCTCCTTCATCCTGAACAACAGCCTTGTACCTGTACCAATGTGCACATAGCAGAAACACAAGAAAGTTGATGCCAAATAGGATTGTTTGCAACCAATAGAAATAATCCAAGTGGCCCTTGTTTAGGTTGTTACTAAGCCAGCTTACTCTCCCACCTATTAGTGATCCATACATTATATATTTATCTTACATACAAAACATTGTTTATGTATATAGGAAACTTATTCAAGTGGGCGTATGAGAGAGATACACTGCATACACATACACGTGTGTGTGCATAACACAAATGTGTATCCAGTACGTACCTTTTGACGTCTCATGGTTTACCACAGTAACAAGAACGGTACTGAAGTAGCTACCGAGTGCAGTTATACTCGAGAAGAGCGCACTCGCCATGCTCCTTAGATTCTCAGGGAACTGGTCATAGAAAAACTCGAGATGCCCAATGGAAATGAAGGACTCGGACAGTCCGAGAAGCACAAACTGAGGTACAAGCCAGAACGCTGAGAAAGGTACGGTTTCGTGCGGGTGGTTAACTAAACCGGCTCGTTTAGCTGTCTTAATCCTCGAGCTTTCCACCACTGCTGCAGTTACCATTGCGAGTATAGAGATGAATAACCCGGTGCCTATCCTCTGAAGAAACGTTATACCGCGCTCGTGTCCGGTTACCTTCCTTGCCAGCGGCATGATTATCCTGTCGTACACGGGGACGCAGGCGAGGAGGGCGAGTATACCGAACACGTGGAAGGTCGCGGGAGGTATGGTGAAGTTGCCAAGCTTGCGGTCCATAGTACGGGCTTGCTGTATGGTGAACGTGTTCTGTAAGGCATGTGCCAGAGTGAAGATGATGCCAGTTGCCCAGATTGGGGACGTACGGAGTATGCATTTGAGTTCCTCCACTTGCTGTACGGAGCAGAGTCTCCATGGGGATGCCTTTGTCTCGTCTGCTGTATGGTCCGTGGGGGTTGGGAAGGCTGCCTTGTCTAGGAACCTGAGGAAGTAATCTTAGTATGTGCGTGCGTGCGTGCGTGTGTGTTTGCACGAGCATGTGTGTGTGTGCACCTAAACCCTATATCATACCTGAACTGGTTAGTATGCTGGAGTTGAACACAACCATGAACGTCAACATGATTGAGAAGGGCGGAATATTCCGGAGGGGACCGTACATGACGTTTTCTGTAAGCGGCAACGACAACCTGGGAAAGCCGTACAAACGGGCTCCCATTTGCTGACACGTGGCGGTACAGCGGAGAGCCAATGAGGAAGAAGAGTACGGAGATGAACATTGCCATGGCGGGAATGCCAAAGCCCCAACCCCAGCCGAGGTGCTCTTGTATGTAAACTATGACTGTTACTGCTAATAATATAGCAATCCCCAACCCAAAGAAATACCTGTATACATGTCCATTAAATATATATATATATATATATATCATGATATGTAAATAGCAAATGGGCATTTGGTCTAGTGGTATGATTCTTGCTTCGGGTGCAAGAGGTCCGAGTTCATTCTCGGAATGCCCCTTATTGCGATTTGCTATTATGTTTGATACAGTATGCTATAGTATAGTATATGAAATATGTGAACTGTGTTTAATACAGTTATGCTATATATAGTATATGTAATTATGTAATGTATGTGTATTATATACAGATATAATGTATAGTATTAGAAATTATAATTACTTGATAATTATACATTTCTGTGTGTTATATTAAATAATACTGTTTTATGATGGTGTATACGTTATATGTATAAGATAATATAAATGCATAAATTTTTAGTGTTTAATATAAGTAGAATATTCTTATACATACACACATATTATACCAGTTGAAGAAGCTGAAAGACTGTTTTCTCTGTTTTTTATCCTGCTGATCAAATTGGTCTGCTCCAAATGCTGCTACACATGGTTTTATACCTCCAGACCCCAGTGCAAAGAAACAGAACGACATGTATAAAAATGCCTTTAAAAAATTTACATTAGTATTAACACTTAATTATTATAAGTAACTTAATATTACAATTATTAAAATTTAATGTAATTTTACTTAAAAACTTTGTCAAAAACAAAGCAACTGTAGGAGTTTTTTCCATTACTTATTCCCTCTCTCTCTCTCTCTCTCACACACACACACACGCACACACACACACCTTTTGTGCTGCGGAAGCTGGCTGGCAGGAATCAGTTTTATTATTGCAATGCGGAGGTCGAAGTGATGGAAGTGTAGCATCAACTGTGAGCATAAGTATTCCCTGTAAAACCATACAACTACGTATGTATGTGTATGTGTATGTGTATGTATATATATATTATGCCACATATTCATTAATTTGTATTTCCCACACTCTCATTTTTATTTAAAAAAAATTAAATAATGCTTAATTCGCATTAACTCTGTATATTCTTATATAATTCAAACAAATTATAATTACATATAATTAATTATATTAAAATACTATATAATTAATATTTGGAGTTTAAAAGCACCTATTAATTAACTCACCAGAGCATATGTTATGGAGCCAATGATAATAGTATAATATCGTCCAATATGAGCGTCTGCAATATAAGCACCTAATAAAGGAGTAATATTATTTAACCCCGAAAAATTGTTGATTGTTATTGCTGCTTGAACATTGCTCATATTTAGCTCCTGAACCAGGTAAGTAATCAAGTTTACATGAAGCCCGATCATTGCCAGCTTCTCAGATATCTCATTTCCTGTAAATACACACATACATACGTACATACACATACATACATACATATATATATTACTGTATTTCAATCATAGTTTTATGGGCAAGAATCACGTGTTGTACGCATTGGGAAACATAAGAGCAGCTTTACTAGTTTCGTTATATGTTCCTCTGTGCATCTACCAATGCACGCACACACGCACATACCGTGTGTGTATATACATATAGAGGTGTATGTATACGTATTTATTAATGTACCTATAATGAAAGGGGTTGTCTTCCATCCCCCCTTGACAATCTTATTATGTTCATTATCTACAGTTTCATCTGCTGACTCTCTCTTGAACCTCTGAATAATGTAACCCAGGGAGACCATTTCCAATGTACATCTTCTTCTTGAGCCATTAATAATCTGAAAACATAGAGATTAAACTATACAAGTTATAACTTTCAAACTATGTTATATATAACGCATACTGATTATAATCATTGCAGAATCTCAAAATCTCCCAGTTTAAAAATTCACATTCTCTCTCTCTCTCTCTCTCTCCATACCTTACTTACCAATATTAAATCTTTCAAATACACACGGACATCTATATGTATTGAAAGTACCAAACAGAGTGTATACGAAAGAGAAACACAGCTATAAATGCACCTTCTTATTACCAACCAACATAGACGGTATTAATGTTCGTGTTTAGTGTTTGAAGTTTAGTGGTTAACCTAAATCCACTGGTGCAACAGAAGCATTTAAGACCAGCACACAACTATTAATTTCTGCATATAAAATAAATACTGAAAGATATTTAAATGTATCTATAAACTTTAGCCTATCATACGTCCGTGAAGTTGTCAATATTGTATAGAATAATTTAAATAAAATTGTGAAATGACCTTCATTAGTAAGTGGTCCCTGCTCACATGTTACATCTGCAGTAAGCTTTCACATATATACAATACGTGTTAATAAGACATATATAAAAAAATGAATTTTTTTCCTAGACCAACAAAAACTAGCAAAAAGGGAGAATCGTAAACTGGACCACATGTGACACTCTGCAATTAAAGCTGCTAGACTATGGTACATATATCAAGTATATATATTATCTTTTACACACACATACACACATATATATAGTGTTATAAATAATATGAATAATATTACATTGTATTCTTCAATGACTTCTTTGTTGACCTGTCTATTAAATTATATAACAAATATTATATAGTACTAATATTCTTCTACAAATACATGAAACACAATGTCCATATACGTCCAAAGTATACGGGTGTATGTATGTAAGTTTAACACGATTACTCAATGTTAAAAATGTCATTTTTAAACACTTCTGTAAGTTTGCTTTAATATTTTAAACTTGTTTTAAAACAGTATATAAATGGAAGTCTTTATATAATTTAAAAAGCATGTATGATTGTTTTAAATAAAATGGCATAGATATCAGATTCTTACATAGTTGTGTTACCATAGAGTTTGCACGTTTGCATCTACTATATTGTGTCACTTTCTAATTTAACCTCAGAAAAAACTTGAGTTCACAAGGCCCCATTGAACAAAGCCACTCATGAGGTAAGACAACAGATGTGTATGGGTTCACAATCGATTACTCAAGGCAATAAGAGCGCTAAAGCATTAGTTCCCATCGTTCAGTAACACTGTGGAAACAGACTTTACATGTATTGGTATTTGTACCTATACACAAGTTTAGAAAACTCATTAGTGCCATTCAATTATAAGTTATACACCAGATAGGAGACTCTTATGCCATCTAATTATTAAACTATCAATGATCTTAGAGAAGCTTACGGTATAGACATCAAAAACTAAAGTTTGGGTAGATTGATAAAATAAGCTTTAATCCACACTTCTACTTGGTGAATCACATAATTTAACATACAAGTTATTTCCTTTCCTTACATTTTGAATAAAATTTATATATTGGTAAGTTAAATTTATAATATCCATACACAATGTTATGGTAGCACCCAATGTGTCATCTTTGGTGCTGAACACATGTATATTACATAGACATATTCATTACACAATTAAATAATGGTGATAATGAAAGAGCAGATATTAAATGAAAATCTGATCTTAGTTTACAAAAACCCTGCTTATATACAGGAGGTCTCCTGCCACGTGGCACACATGCGACACGTGGCGCTGACACATGGGGGCCAGATCACCACCCATGTGTCACTACGCATGTGTATATACACATGCGTATATACGGTACGTTACCTAATATACAGTATCTTACACTATCCTCCCCTCTGCGGCTGTGTAGATGGTGATGGATCTGATGGTCCTGGATCCGTGTGAGCTGGGCCATCTAAGGTATGACCAAATGTACTCAACGAGTCTCGAACGACAAACCGTTTCATTCGAACCACGTGAACTATCTCAACCTCATGAGATCCCACCAACTTACTTGATATACCTGAGGACCAACCTTTCGGAGTACTCGGTAGGGACCAAGCCACTTGTGTAATAAACCAGTTGCAAGCCCAGGTGCAGTCAGCTTGGGAAAACGTACCAGGACTAAGTCACCGTCAGCAAAATCTGGTGGAATTTGATGTCGTGCATTGTAAGAAGATTGCTGCCGCATTTGAGCTCGACCAAGATGTTCAGCAGACTCTGCACGCAGAAGAGGCAAAACAGCATCCAAATGTCGAGCCCACATCTTTGCATCCTCGGCACGTGGCAGATTCGATGATAACCCCAATTCACTAGGCAACTTAGGATCATATCCATACAATGCCTTGAATGGAGAGATACCAATCGAACTCTGAATGCCTGTTACATAAGCAAATCTCAAACATCGCAAATACCAATCCCAGTCCGTGTGATTGAAGTTCACATACTTCGAGATCATACCCTTGAAGGTCCGATTCAATCGCTCCACCAAACCATCAGTTTGTGGATGATACGGAGAGGCAAATGAATGTTTTACCCCTAACCTCTCACACAACACTCGGAATACCTCTGCAATGAAAGCGGGGCCATTGTCTGATAACATCCGCTCTGGACAAGAATGCTGCAAAACCACATTATCGAACAGAAACAAAGCTGTTGACATGGCAGTTGCATCCGGAAGAGCACCAACCTCACCCATCGAGTTAAATAATCGGATACAACAATGATGTACTGGTTACCTTGAGAAGAACGTGGAAAAGGTCCCATTAAATCCACTGCAATTAACTCAAAAGGGCGAGAGACATTGATGGATTCCAACACCCATGGCCCGAGTCGTAGAGGAATTCCGAGTTTGACAAGTGGGACAACTTTGAATATACCTGATCACATCACCACGCATGCTGGCCAATAAAATGATCGGCGCAGCTTCTCCAACACTCGTTGGTGACCAAGATGACCTCCAACAATAGGTGAATCATGATATGCTCGAAGAAGGTGTGGAACATATGTAGAGGGTACAGCCAAACGCCATCTGTCCTCTGGATTTGTCCCAATAAAATACAATAAACCATCCTGAAGTCGAAACTGAGCATGATATTGTCGAAACCGAGGTTCGGAAGACGGATTGCAAACGCATCGCGTAATTGCCTCGTCCATGGTTCATGTTTTTGAGCATCCTGCCACTGTTCCAAGGATGGTAAGTCGGCATCGAATACCTGAGGGGCTTGTATCAAACCGAATGCTGCAGCTACTGCATGAGCAGGCAAAGTGGAATCGGAGAGGGGTGCTCGAGAAAGTGCATCCGCATCCACCATTGTTCGCCCAGGCCTGTGCACCACCTTAAAGTTATATACCTGGAGACGTAATGCCCATCTGGCTACGCGACCCACTAAATTCTTCCGTTTTAATAAGGAAGTGACAGCAGCATGATCACACTCCAAAAGTGTTTCACTCCCATGTAAGTAGGCATGAAGTCGTTCAAAACCCCAAACAGCAGCAAGGCATTCTTTTTCAGTAGTGGAATAATTCCGCTCAGCCGGCGTGAGTACTCGACTAATGTAAGCCACCGGGTGTCGAATTGAAGAATCCACAGCATCAGTTTGCATCAATACACCACCAATACCAACATCTGAGGCATCTACTCGTAAAATGAACGGACGAGTAAAATCTGGGTATTGAAGCAATGGTGGAGTTGTCAGGAACTCTTTTAACTGGTCAAATGCCTGCTGACACCTGCGAGTCCACCTGAAAGATACCTGTGGACGAACTAACTCCCGAAGAGGGGCAGTTCGATCAGTGAGATGATCGATGAATCGACCCAAGTACTGCACCGTGCCCAAGAAACGCTGGACTTCCTGTACTGTACGGGACGAGGAACTCTCGAACAGCTCGCAACTTCATTGGATCCACCTGTAAACCCTCTCGAGATATACGGTAACCCAAGTAAGTGGTGTCGGTCGAACCAAACACACACTTTTCAAGTTTCAACTTCAGGCCAACTTCTCGAAATCGATCAAGAACGCGCCGTACATCACGAATGTGATCCTCCCAAGAACCAGACCCATGAATGAGCACATCGTCGATAAAATCGGCAGTGATATCAGGCATATCGGAAAGAAGCTCATCCATCATGCGTTGAAAGGTGGCAGGAGCTGAAGTCAATCCAAAAGGCATGACCAAAAACTCGTAAAGACCAAATGGTGTCCGGAAGGCCGTTTTTGGAATATCCTCCTCAGCCATAGGAACCTGCCAATATCCTGATGCCAAATCCAACTTAGTAAACCATCGACTCTGACCCAAACGATCTAATAGATCGGCAGAGTTCGGAAGTGGATAGACATCTTTGATGGTAACATCGTTAAGAGGTCGGTAATCCACACAAAATCGGAGAGATCCATCAGGCTTGGGAACCAAATGAGGTTCACATGCCCATGGACTCCGTGACGGACGACACACTCGTTTACCAATCATATCAGTAACAGCTGTTCGCATGGCTGATAACTCCTTTGGTGACCTGCGTCGAACCGGGACTTTGAAAGGCTTTGCATTGCCGGTGGGTATACAGTGTCGAGTCTTCACACGTGCACCTTGGGACAGATCAAATTTGAACAAACTTGCATACTGTTTCTTAAGTTGTTCGATGCAGTGTGCTCGACACTCAGGTGACGGATCCGGCATTTGAACCTGTTGAGATGAACACCACCCAAGACCGGAATCAAAGGAGCTGTATGCGTGATACAAACAGCAACAAACTTCTCTGGACGTAAAGGAACAGACTGCAAAGACACAGACTCCAAGCGTAATACAGGAGGAGAGAGTGAAAAATCACATGTACCTTTCGACTGCTTTAACCAATCACATCCCAGAATGATGTCAAAGACCTGGGAAGGGACAACCCTAAGAGACCCAGAGGGAAACTTACAGTTGGCACCCATAACCAGTGTAGTCGAAGTGGTGTACTGTGATACTGCACGAGACTGCCCATTACCATATAAAATGTGCAAGACCTTATCTGCTCGTCTCAAGGGTAATGAGCACCGATGCGCAGAGAAGTAGTTATGGAAGACATGCTAGATCCTGTATCCACAAGTACTGTGACTGAAACATCATTCACTCGTGCAGAAAATGTGAAAACTGGATGATTTGGTGGAACTTGCAACCCTTGATATGCATAGCGAAAAAACATGGAGGTGGAGTTTCCATCGCACGGGATCCCTCCGTCGCCCGTACGATTACTGGTTTTCCGCAACAGATCCACCGCAAGAGAAGCGTCATCTGGAAGCTCATCATCAGACATAATGGCCGCCACAGGTACACCATCCGGAACATATGGTCGCCAGCCTGGATGTGGTGGACGCCAATCAGGATACACATCGCATGCCCGCCAAGTATGTCCAGGTGCCCAACAGGCCCACAATGAACTTGATTGGGTGACCTGCATTGTTCCGATTCCTCCTGTCACGAATCCGTGGATTTTGACCACCACGGGCAGGAACTGGAGCAGGTGCAGGACGATTTCGTGGAGGTGGTCCACGGGGTGGGCCCCGAGGTCGACCACGAAAGGCTTGTCGTGCGGGCACATATGCAGCAGCATCAACCTCCATTGGATCAGCACGCTGAACAAGAGGAGCAGGTAACCCAAGGGGAACACGGCCCTCACCAGGCACCAACTCAAAACGTTGAGCTAGTGCAAAAGCTTCCTCCAATGTGGTAGGACGAAGAGCCCGAACGAATCGAACAAGTTCGGGTCGCATAGTTGGCCATAACATACCGAGCTTAATAGGCTCAGGCATGTTAGGATATGCACGCCGAACTAAATCCCCGAACCTAATACTAAACCGCATAACAGACTCACCAGGATGTTGTCGTATCGCATGCAGTTGTTGGAAAGCATCATCTGAATCCTCAACTTTGCCAAACGTACGTTTGAGACATTCCGTTAACCGATTACTATTGGCTTGAATCTCCGCAGCCAATCCATTATACCACTTGAGCGCAGGGCCTTCCAAACATGTAGGGAATTCTCTGAGAGCACGGGCCTCATCCCAACCATGTAACGAACAATGACTTGGAAATGATCAAACCAGTGGTATACATCATCTCCCGGATCACCACAAAAAGATCGGGGTCGAACCCTCGGATTTGTGGCCTGTGAAGAAGATGAAGGAGTACTAGAAGCAGATCCCCCGGCATGAGGCTCAGACGGGGAAGAGGAGGACGGACCCTCAACGAAGCGCTCCAACAACTTAGTTTGTGCATCAATAGCAGTAGCAATAATGCTAAAAGCCGTCTCCATGTTCATTGTCATGGAAACAAGAAAAAGAAAATGCGGAAGAAAGGAATACCCAACTTCTCCACCAATGAAAGAGCAGATATATTAAATGAAAATCTGATCTATTAGTTTACAAAAAACCCTGCTTATATACAGGAGGTCTCCTGCCACGTGGCACACATGCGACACGTGGCGCTGACACATGGGGGCCAGATCACCACCCATGTGTCACTACGCATGTGCGTATATACACATGCGTATATACGGTACGTTACCTAATATACAGTATCTTACAATAACATGTATATTATGTAGAAATATCCGTTACGCAATTAAATAAATAGTGATAAGATATTCCGATAATGGGTTGAACTGCACAACAATATATTTTTTATTTTTTTATAAAAACAAAAGTGAATGTTTATACAAAATCATACTTAATAAGAATGAAATAAATAAATAATGTTTTATGTTGTTTCTAATTCAAAATAAAACTTTAAGTTCTACACACCCACTCATGTGAAATTCTTTATCATTTTAATAAAACCCATCGTCGTATATGTTAGATATAAATGTGTTTAACTTAATTTTATCTTACATTCCATCCTTAGTTAAAAGGTTGTGAGTTTGAACCATGTACAAACTTTTTAATAAATATATTAAACTCACACATTATGGAACCATGCATTAACTTTACATTGAGGATGATTTGTAACTCCAAAATACAAATTCAAATCTCATTGGGGCTATCCACTATTTAGGACGATGCATCGCCTCATAAAGTGTGAATTTAATTTCTTATTATACCATGCATCACATAAGCACTCTCGAACAAAAATGGGATAATCTTAATTAGTAATAATTAATAATTTAAATTATTTAATTAACATTTATTAATAATTATATAATATTTAATATGAGATTTTTTTTTAAAAAAAATTTATGTTTAAACATAATTAATTGTTAAAAATTCTTAATTAAAAGATAAATTTTAAGGAATATATTACATCTTTATTAATTTCACTATCAAAATTCATGCATTTCTTACATCTTTATTGAATTTAATATCTTTCAATGCCAACTCTATTTTCACTAGGAAATCATGTTTTATTAAGGCCTTTATTATATTTCCTCCTTGTGTCAAAAATTAAAACTAATATCGTTTATTACAATGATTTTAAGTTTGTTAACGATTTAACCTAATTAAAATAATTATATCATAGTAAATAACAATCATCAGCTTATGATGATCTTTACATTAGTCAAATACTAAGTAAGGCTTTTGAATACCCCTTAATTTATTTTATTAAAAATCAATTAGGAATATTTTTATGAATTGATGTAGGCTTTTAAATGCTTTCTTAGTCCATTTCGTTGTGGATCAAATAGTTATATTCTAAGAGTTGTGCCATAATAAACATTTAATGTGTAGTATTAAAAACAATAAAGTATATTAAGTAATTACATAATTTATCATTTTCTTTTAAATGACAACCATCTTCATTAATATCTTTGCGAAAGCCTCTGCAACTTGAAGTGATATATAATAAAAAAGTTGAAGTGTAGTGCAATTTTCTACATTTTTGAAATAGAGTGTGCAAGTGTCATACTTAGAAAAACTGAAGTGTAGTGCAATTTTACATTCGTGAATAGTGTGTAAATGTTGTACTTGGGAAAACAAAAATATAGTGCAATTTTTACATTCTTGAAAAAGTGTGCAAGTGTTACATTTGGAAAAGTTGAAGTATATAATGCAATTTTTACATTCTTAAATAAAGTGTTTTATATATTATTGAAAATAGCATTGTTGTTCGAAGCCCTGTCAAAATTAAACACTTGTTTTCTTATTTAAATAACTTCATTTAAATATAAATTAATGTTAACACAATTTTATTTAAGTGTAAATTGATGCTACACAACTTCATATAAGTGTAGATTGTTAGTAGAACCTATAAATTTTTTTTGACTTCTTTGTTCATAGTAAAAAATTTGTAAGACATTTTATTTATATTCGACAATATAAAGTTTTTTTAATAAAATCTACGACTACCAAAATGTGAGAGCCAATCTTGATCACTAATTAATGTTTTCATGGGTTGAAGAATAAATTTTTTACCATATATGACAAAATTGGCACATAATTAAATAAATCTTTAAGGAGTCATAGACTCTGAGTCATTGACTTCCTAAGGAAAGGAGATATGTACTCAATGTCCTTGGTTAGCCATGGACTCACTGTGAATGAGCTTGATAAGCATTCATCATGCTCCTCCAAATTTTGTGACTTCTAAAAGGAATTTTAGCTATATAAGAGATTATAATTGATTCCAACACTAAAAAATCATGTTTTGAATTATCTATGTATGTTTATGTTTACTTGTTAAGTGAACCTCTAAAATATAATTTCAAAAAATTATGATTATACACCCATAATTTATATATAACCCATGCGACATGAAACGCTAAAAAGAAAATAGTTTAATAACAACATTAGTAACAAGTTTAATAATAATATTGAAGTATACATATGTAGGCATTAGTTTAAATATAGCCTTATTCTCAATCTTCATGAACGTATTTAATAATATGCACTTTACATTTAATAATCATCTTCATGCTTTGAAATGCATGTTAAAAATCATGTTAATTATAAATAAGTGTTTATAATCTAAGTGATAATAACTTTTATGTTGATTAAGATAATACTACTCAGTCTTTTGGCTTATTTAATCATCTCATTCTTCATTATTCTAACATATGTTTTTATCAAGACGATCATGTTAATTTTAGCTTGTTCAATAATAATTGTATAAATGAATGATTGAACTCTTACAATTAGATACACAATCCTTCACATTAAGGGTATAAGTTTTAATACATTTTCATGTTTGCTATGTGTTTATTACATGTCGATTGGTTTAGGGTTTAAGCTTAAGTAAACCCTAAATCATTATTTCTTGTTTCTGTGATGATAAATATGCTTATATACATTGCTTCTATCATATTATCTTATATATCATACATTTATTTTTATATATTTTAATTTAAATTGTTTATATTTATTTTCTAAATTTATTAAATTTATAAATCAACTATGTACAATATTTATTTACATTTGTTAAATTTATATATTAAATTGTATAATATTTATATGAGGTTGTACAATATTATGTGTATGTACATTATAAAATACATTGTCATTAATTTTAGGAAAATTTGGAAAGTAACCCACATATATCATTAAATTAGTGAAATAACCCTAAACTTTTAAAAATATAAAATTAAGTATTATTGTATAATACATATTTCTCCACAGTAGGAAGGCGTTGTTCACACCAAAAATAGCAATAGCAAGCCAAATCTAGAGTTATTTTTATAAGTATATATATGTGTGTGAGTATACATGATCATTATATATATATGTGTGTGTGTGTGTGTGTGTGTGTGTGTATGTATTTTTATGTTTGTATTTGTATATATGGTAATATCATTTTTTTTTAATGTGTATGACTATAAAATGTGTGAGTACTAAGAAATATTGTGTATTCTATAAATAAATTAAAATTAAAAAATATGTAAAATTTACTTCTTGATTCCAATAAGTTTAAAACATCGAACATTTGACAAAAGTTAATGAATATTTATGATAATCAACAATTTTTTTAATATTTAATATATAATTTTACCACAAATCCCATTTGTCTGTATGACCAATTCTATGGTTATAAATATTTCTAATTATACAAAAGGAATTTTTTGGCTTTCTATTCATGATTAAATCTTTTTACATAGTTATCTCTCATATGATCAAAGTGTTTCCAATTATACAAAAAATCTCTTCATGTCTTCATTGTCATTTATTGAAAAATAAATATGTGATGTTCAATCTCTAACCTTCCTTGAAAGTCAATATCGTACAATAAATAAGCAAATAGTTGACTTATGTCAAGGCCAAAGTCTATAACAGAGAACAAAGGGATCTTTTAGTAGAAAAAGAAGTAAAAAGATAAATCAATTGCTTAGTATTACAAGAGATCGACCAACAATTGATGTTGAACTAGAATGCTAAAACCCTAACTTAGCCTCCTTTATATGTTAAGACTTGGCATCCTTAGACCAATGTATATAAATTTAAATTTGGACATTTAGTTATAAATTTGAATCTGGACATTTGGTTTTGAATTGGAATTTGAACCTCTGGTTCTAGATTTAAATCTTGACCATTAATTCTTTATCCTAAAATATGTTAAGGGAATATTTTAGTGTTAATATATACTAACATCAATATTAACATCAAGTTGATATATTTTGGTGGATCACGACACCATCTCCCACTTGGCGATGAGTTTCACAAGCCGGACTAGAGTTGGATTTAGGCTTGTATTGAGTATGAAATGTGGTAATGACTTATTAAGCATTACCCAGGTTCTCTACAGACTCCCAAGTGTGGTCATTAAGAGATTAACTAACCTAATCAACAAGGTAATAAAGCTTACCTTGAAAAGGCTTGGATTTTAAAATAATGTGAACTTAATATTCAGGTTCACCATTGAGCTCGATAAGTGGTGGCGGTGGTATGGTTTGATTGGGAATGGTATTAGGTGTGTATGGCTCAAACACAGACATATAAAAAGAGAAGGTGGATTGGGAAGAAGCTGAAGATGGAATGCAACCTCATTGACCTTACCAATGATTGAAAATGGGCTAAGGCATTGATAATTAAGCTTTTAACATAGTTGAGTAGTTTTTAAACTATGTTAAGGAGCCAAACTCGATTACCAATTTAAAAAATAATAATTTGATGATGCTAGTCGGTAACTACCTTATGGGAGGCTTGGGCCTGGTGGAGGTGATGAGCCAACTCCTCATGAATAGTGAAAATGGTTGAAGCAGACTAATATGTAGAAGCGTTATACATACATTCTACAAGGGATAAGAGTTTGACCTAATTGTCCTACTAGTAATTGCTGAAGCATTGAATGTACTACTTCAAAGTCTGAATGGTCCATTCAGATTAACCATTGATTTGTGGATAATACCTTGAGAACAATTTGAACTCAATATTTAAAAACTGAAATACCCGCTTCCAAAACTTGACAGCAAACTAAGGTTCACGATCAATGATAATATCTTCTAACAAACCATATATTTAGAAAATCTCTTTAAGCACTAGTTATGCTATCTCCTCACTTGTGATGGACTTAGTGCATGGGAGAAAATGAGCCATCTTGAAGAATTGATTCACCACAATCAAAGCTGCATCAAACCCCTTATATCAAGAAAGGTCAATGATGAAGTCCATAAAGATTAACTTTTAAGGACTAGTTGGAATCAGTAATGGCTAAAGTAATATGTATAGACAATGGCGAGGAGCCTTTGATTGACAATAAACATCATAAGTGCATATAAAGTCTATTACATACTTTTAAAGTTGGGGCCATCAGTAATTCAGAGTAACCAGCTTGAATGTCTTGTGTGTACCAAAATGTTTAGCAATATGATTATCATGATAATCATGTAACAATCAAAGACAACATAGGCCATCTAAAACGTAAACAAGATTGTTGTAGAGTCATAGAGTTCAAACCGATTATAGTTGTCATGCGTATATTGAGAATCAAAACTCAAGCCTCAATTCAAAACAACATGGTTCAAGACAACTAGATTTATTGGTAATACCGCATGAATTATGTTAAGAATGCTAGAATTAATAACCATTAACTTTATCCAGTCTAATCCCAAAAAAACCTACCGTTGCTAGTCAAACACTGGGTCATTGGGATGAGGAGTCAAGTAGGACCGTTGAGATAGAGCATCTACTTTACCCTCTTGCGAACTTGGTCTATGAGTAATAACAAAGTCGAATCATGCTAAGAATTGACCCCAACAAAACTGTCAACGACTCAAAATTCGTACCAATTAGAAGTACATGAGATTCTTGTGGTCATTATAAACTAGTATATGATGTGGTGAACCCTCTAAGAATTGCCTCCATTCTTTAAACAAATCCACAATAGCCAAAATCTTCTTATCATGTACTTTGTAATTGATCTCCAGTGCAATGTAAAGTCTGATGCATCAGCCTTGATGATAAAAGGTCTGTCAAGATTCGAGTGAGTCAATATTGAAGTAGAGGTGAAGGCTTGTTAAAGGTAGATTCCGCCTTGGGTGTCCACACAAATCGCTTGTCCTTCTATATGATTCTGGTGAGTGGTAACACAATGTTGCCGAGGAAACATTGAACATCTCATACAAATTGTGGGACCTGCCAATCCAACACAATTCTCACTTTGGCAGGATTCATTAAAATTTCTTCTGGCAAGATGATATACCTCAGGAACTCCACATGATCTTGTTCAAAACTGCACTTCTCTAGCTTAGCATAAAGACCATGTTCCCACAATTTTTGCAGTACTCGCTCCTCAATGTCTTAGAATATATGAGGATATCATCAAAGTACAATATTATAAACACATTCATGGAAGATGTTGTTGGCCATGTGTTGAAAAATAATTGGTACATTTGTGAGACTAAACGGCATCACCGTATACTTAAAATGTGTCGTGTGCAGAATGTAGTCTTCCACTCCCTTAGGCAGATCTTGACTAAGTTATACGCACTGCAAAGGTTAATTTTAATGAAGTATTTGGCCCTAGCAAGATGCTCCAACATTAACAATAGAGGGTATTAATGTTGTATTGTTATTTTATTGAGTCCACAATAATCCACTACCAAACACAATGAACCATCCTCCTTTTTAACAAAAAGATAAGTGCACAAGCAAAACTCAGGTATATATTAAAAAGAATCTTTCCATCGGATTTATCTGACACTCGAAATCGAGAAAATCCCATAAATCGAACAAGGGGGTTGAGCACCTTCCACCAAGTCAATAGGATAATCATATGATCGGTGTTCCAGGAGTTTACTTGTCTTAACCTTGTTGAAAACATTAATAAACTCATTATACTTACCTAGTGCTGAATTGAAGACTTATTTGAGCTAGATTCGGGTGTTAAGGTGATGACTACAATAAAAACTAATGAAGAATCCTATTTATTTTCTTGAATGAATTTGTTCAACAAAATCATCCAAACTCGTAAGGACTCCAAAGTTGGGTTTGAAAAGTTTGAAACTTTTATCTTCTTCAGCAAATTAAAACACCACTTGCGCCAATCTGATCAAATTATGCATCTTGCATAAATATTATACCTTAAAAGCATTGGTGCATAAATATTGTTACAATCCTAGACCCTCCACTCTTTACCCCGATCACCTACCACAAGTTAGGAATCCACGATAGAGACATGAACTTAATATGGGAGCTTTTTTAAGGAAATAAAGTTTCAACATACAAAGGTGTGATATATGAAACAAACATTGGCTCTAGAATCTAATAGAGTCAATGTTACGACCTTGCAACCCTTGGCCATGTAGCTTGTGTCGTAAATGACTTACCAACTTGAAACAACAAAATGAAACTGGTTGTTTGCAAGGACTCTTCATGCTTATGATTGTTTAACCAAATGGCTCCTATTTTGGTTAGACTTATTCATTTAACTCCTCATCCTAACTTATTAAGAACTTCAAAATTGTTGCTTTGGCTCAAAGGCTTAAGAACCGAACATGGTTGATCATAATGTGTTGAGGATTCATAGGGTGAAAATGGTTAATCATGCTCCTCGGCTTGTTTGGGCAGTTGATTACGATATGACCAGAGCCACCACAATAAAGACATAAACCATTGATTCTACAATGTTGCTTTTCAATTGGGGTCAAAGGACCTCAACATTGAGCTTGAGTGACATCGCACTCCATAGGGATTGGTCCTTGAGTTGGGGCTGGAGCATGTCCATGACTTCCCATTAGTACTACTAGAAGTGAAGCCATTGCTACTATGTAAATGTATTTTTTTTGAAAGAGATTGTTATAACATTCTGAGTGATATTCAAATAACTAAATATTGCACTATACAACACGACTGATAGCCTCAGAGAGACTTACCGAGTCCTAATGGAATATCAAGAGGAGGTCCTTGATATCATTATGGAGCCCTTGACAAAATTGATTAATTAAAGCTTTTTCATCCCACAACATATCACATGCCAAAAGGAGAAACTTTGACATGTATACTGATGTTGGACGGTCACCATGTTGAAGAATCTTATTAATTGCAATGCAAACACTATTTATGTTGCCAAAACAATGTTTAAACTCTAAAATAAATAGTTCAAAGTTGTCCAATAGTGGTGAGTTTTTCTTCAACAAAGGTGCAAATTAAGCTTAAGTTGTGTCGCAAGTAGTAGTCCGACTAAATCCACCCTTGAACAATCATCCTCATAACGATTAAGATTCATCCAAACGACTAAGTGAACTTTGTTCATGAGACCACATAATTAGAATCTTGTGCTATCAAACATTTTTAGGATACTAACCTTAAGCTCCCATGGTGATGTGAGCTTGAAGGCTTGTTTTGTAATAACTAAATTTATCACGTGAGTTCGACCATTTGTTATATTAGTTTTTGACCTACCTAATCCTACCATTCTTTGATCCTCGCAAGTTCATGTTTTTTTCAACATAAATTGTTGATATTCATTTGTTAGCCATTGGTTCTCTTATTACAAACTTTCCAATATGCATATATAATCTTGTTAAGTGATTTCAATCATTATCCTAAAGTGACTAAAACACAACTAACGTGATGGATTCTGATTCAAATTGTTAAGGCCGAAGCTTATAATAAAGAATAAACATAACAAAATGAAAAAAGAAAATAAACTAATTGTTTAATAGTGTTGAACAAAAATGCTGAAACCCTGACCCTAGCCTCTTTTATACTAGGACCTAGCATTCCTAAACCTGTATAAATTTAAATTTAAACCTTTAGTTCTAAATATGAAATCTAAACCTTTAATTCTAGATATAAATTTGCTAAAATATTCTAAGGGAATATTTTAATATTGATATATACCAACATCATCATATTTTGGTGATTCATAATAACTTGTATGTATATTTGCTCTTGTATGTTAATGACTTGTTGTTAATGGCCATGACTAGAACAATGTTGTAGAGGCAATTCACAACCCTTGTTGAGTTCTACATTCAAATAGATTTTTAGGTGGACTTGGTTAAGATGTAAATTGTAATCTTAGGGACACCCACAAACAGGACATGTGAGTACCAATAACAAACAGTTTTAGAGGTAGAGAAATATAAATACTTGAGGTACATCATACACAAGAGAAAAACATGACACAAGAGAGAGAGAAAATGAAGAAAGTAGCACAATGTGCATATTATAGAATGCAAAAGAAGTTGAGAATGAAACATGCAAATGCTTGAAAAGATACTATGGTGCAAAGGTCATACTAGTTGCCCATATGAATGTCCAATATGGGGACTTGAATTAAGTGAAGCGAAATGGGAAAGAATGAAGCAACTTAATAAGAGCTTATGATACAAACAAAAAAAACTCTAAGGAGCTTGTTTTGACATACCAAACTAAATGGTGATTTGAATTAGCAAAATGAATTAGGAAGATAGAAATGGATTTTGACACCTTGCTTATGAAGGTAAACACATATGATAATAAATGTATAAACATAACTCTCACACATTAGTTATATAAAAAAAATGGAGTGAAATTCAAGATATATAGGGTATCTATGAATACAAAGATGATGCATGAACAAAAAACTATATGGAATGGCAATACATAAAGTGAGGAAAACATTTGCAAAGTTGAGATTCGGATTGCACATGTTACATGTAGAAGCAAGAAGAACATAAGTTAGGCTTTTATGTAGGCAAAACATTGAATAAGTAAAACATTTCATCATGAAATACTATTGGTCATTTGGACTTTGCAAATTTTTTGGGAAAAATAGAGAAAAAAGATAATGTAACAAGATACATACAAATGATCACAAGTTAAAAAAAAGAATGGCTTATGCAACTTCCCTTTCTTTGCGAGCATCAGGCAATGGACACACACACACACACACACTAGTAATTAAGGATATACATATAACCCTATAATTACTAGACTAACCTACATATCTACCGTAGTTATTTTACAATTTATATAAACCTTAACCTGAATATAAAGGTTATCTCGACATAATTAATAGTTTATCTAATTAGCTAATAAAAGAATATCATACTGTACACGCATCACTTCATTACGGCGGCAACTTAGATTATTCACACTACTAGTACTAACTACAACTAACTTATATTCAAAACAGAGAATATACCTAGTTAGTTATACAATAGTTATCTATCTAATTAAATTTGATTTTGGCTCTTCGTAGTCAGCTGTGTGTGCATGCGTGCCTGTGCGCATGCGTGTGTGTGTGTGAGAGAGAGTATTTGAGATATTAAATATGGATATAAACTCTTATTCAGAAAGATAAATTTTTTTAAAACCATACAAACAACTTTTAGTTTTAAAATATTGAATTAATTACATTATTAATTAAGTAATTTAACTTCATAAGTTTTTAATTTACTTGTAAATATAGTATAATACTATATTGAATGACATAAAACGATAATGTCTCAGAATAATTTATTTTCTTACCTTCTCATGTAGTTAAAAATATTTAAACCTTAAACCAATTAACAATTGATTAAATTTATAAAACGATATAATATAAAAATGTATAACTCAATTATTCATAGATGCTTTGGTACATTATTACTTCATGATGTCATCATTTTGACACTTTGTACACCAACCTTCCCTTTGCGTGTACATACTGGAAAGGTTGGTGAGATATACGAAAATGTGGTTTGGACTCGTTTTGTTTTACGTAATAGTAAGCTTTCCAGACACAGAGTCTGCATTCTGCCGGTGCCTGTCAACTGATCCCTGCTGGCCAGACGCACAAGGGTGGGCAGAGTTCAATGCATCCATTGGAGGCCGACTGGTCCGTGTGGTGCCGCCCGCTGCACCTTGCCATGACCCGCAGTATGATGCACAAGCCTGTAGCGAAGTACAAAGCAGCTGGGCGAGTTCCGAGTGGAGAATTGCACAGCCCGGCGCTATGTACCAGAGCCAGTGGGAAATGGGCACCGGAACGAACAGCAGCTGTCTCCTGTCTTCCGGCAGGGCAACACCCTGTTCACAGGGCTCTGTACCGATCTATGCAGTCAACGCAACCTTGCCAGTGCACGTCCGTCTGGCTGTAAAATTCGCTTCAGATCGCCATCTCCGCCTTGTCATCCGTAACACCGGCCATGACGTGCTGGGTCGCAGCACTGCAGGCGGTGCACTCAGCATCTGGACACACCACATGAGCAAGATCGTCTTCGACGACGCATTCGTACCACAAGCATGTCCTCGGCCGCTCACTGAGGCCATCCCTGCTGTAACCGTCGGTGCTGGTGTGCAGTTTGAAGCGCTTTACCAGGCTGCTTCCGACAGGAAACGCGTTGTAGTTGGCGGTTACTGTCCGACTGTTGGTGCTGCAGGAGGTTTCGTTCAGGTAAATGCAGTTTGTTTCTCGCTAGACAATATGATTCGGTTTATATTCAGGGTGGAGGTCAAGGTCCACTGTCGCCATCTTTGGCCTCGGTGCAGACAACATAGTGGAGGTGAATGTGGTGACTGCCGATGGTAAGATCCTGGTAGCCAACCGGTGTCAGAACGAGGAGCTCTTCTGGGCGATCCGTGGTGGAGGCGGTGGGACTTTTGGGGTGGTGGTTTCAGCCACGCACCGAACACATCCAGATTTCGACAACCTTGTATTCGCCCGATACACATTCAGAGCGGCAGACAACTCTATCTTCCAAGGGCTGCTCACAGAATTTGTCAAGGTGAGCGTGGTGCTCGCCGATGCAGGATGGTCTGGTTCTTTCTTCATACTCGCTGGCGGCATCGAGATTGCTTACTTGACCTCCAGTAACACATCCGTGGCAGAGGAAAAGCTTGCCTCACTCATGACCTATGCCCAACAGCATTCCCCACAAGTTGGAGTCACTGGGAGACTGCGGTCTTTCTCATCGTTCATGGATTGGCATCTCCATGCGCAATGTAACGGTCAACCTGGGTGCTTGCTGGGATCGAATGACACCTTATCACCGGTTAACAAGCCGACAGCAGGAGGCCAGCTATTCGAAGCTAGTCGCCTCATTCCGCGGCACTTAGCTGAAACTTCACCATCGCAGGTTGCCGATGCACTGAGGAAGATTACAGAGAAAGTGCCTCTTATTCTTGGTGGGCTCGTGGTGGTCGTATCTCAATGCCACAGAACAATGCAGTGAACCCCGCGTGGAGGAGTTCAACTTGGCTTGTTGTAATTGCACAGGGTTGGAGCAGTGAAAATGCAGCTCTTGCCCAGCAGAAGGAATATGCTGCGACCGTCAGTACCGCCAGTAAAATTCTGATTGATCTTACTCCTGGCTCGGCACCGTATCTGAACGAGGCTGATTTCAATGAACCAGACTGGCAGCAGTCATTGTATGGTGAGAACTACCGCCGGCTGCTTTCTATCAAACGGAAGGTGGATCCCCAAGGTCTGTTTGTGTGCCATCACTGTGTGGGCAGTGAGGAGTGGACCACGGATCTCAACTGCAAAAGCAATGAAGAAAATCTACGTACACATACAAATAAGTCAGCTACTATTTATTTATTCAAAGATAGTCAAATCATATATTTACTTAATAATATTCTATTACATATTCTAATATTATAGTACACTTATTATATAAATAATTTGTTTCTAATATCAATAAAACGCTTACATTTATGAGAATATTCTAGCAAAAAAACAACACACACACACACAGAGTTTTATAAGATCGCGTTATCTTCTGCAGCGTACATGTTAAGCAACATCTTGAGCGGAACACAATTATTAGTATCAACGGATCTAAAGCCCCCGCTTGCCTTTTCTCCACGTAGCACATCCCTATAAACACATTTCATACATATATACTACACACACACACCACACACACACACACCTTGAGTCCTGCAACCCGTTAGTAAAGACCCCCATGCAGTGTCCCCAGGAAGATAAGCATAGATCCCAGCAACTCCTCACTAATCCCATTGTCCCGACCTCGCAAGAACATCAACCATACAACAATAATGCTCCTTAATTGGCATTAACCCGTAATCACCCTTAATGAAATAAATAAACTCCATGCATCGTGTATTAATCCCGCTCTACTACAGGCACTTAAGACTACAGTAAACGTACCTTCATCCGGATTAAACCCATCTAAACTCATCATATATAGAATATTCATGGCATCTTCACACAGTCCGTTATTTGCGTATGCCCCAGCCATTGCTATCCATGAGACTCGATCCCTTGTATTGAGTAAATCTAAAGGAAAACTTCACATATATAACATACACACGCACACGCACACACACGTATACTTACCTCGATCAAATATACGTTTTGCCTCAGGAATGTTTCCATTCTGGGCATACGTTGTAAACATGACTGTCCAAAGAACAATATCAGGCTCTGGTACTCGATTAAACCACCACTTTGCCTTCTCAAGCTGCCCTTGTTGGGCATATGCAGAGACCATCACAGTCCTATAGAACAATCCGGTTCCGGTATCGTTGAGAATACACTCTCGGCTACCTCCATCTGTCCGTTCCGGACATATGCTAACAAGATAGTATTACACACAGCTACGTCGTGCTCAGGCATACGTTTGAATAACTCCCAAGCTTTATCCAGGAGATTATTCTGTGAATATGCCTTCACCACCATTATATATGAGAAACAATCCTTGCTCGGAATCTCATTATGTACACGTACTGCATCATGAATATGCCCCTTTTCGGCAAACGCGGCAAGCAGTGCGTTCCACGATGAGATGTTATGCTTGGGCATTTTATTAAAGAGTCCCTGTACTTCATTTACAGAACATTCTTGAGAATATGCCCATAATGTTGTGTTCCAAGAGATTTCATTCTTCTCCGGCATCCCGTTAAAGAGCTCCTTCATGCGTGGTATTTGCCCTTTCTGGGCATTTGCAGTAAGAAGTGAAGTCCACGATACTACGTCCCAAGCAGGCATTTTCTCGAGTAAATCTTCAGTGCCATTAGAACTCCTGCCTTCGTATGTGCTTTAAGAAGTAAGTTCCATGTAACTAAGTTTCGTTCCTGCATAGAACTAAACATAGTGTTCACCACATACATATGCCCTTCTTCGGCATATGCTGCAAGTATAGAGTTCCAAGTAACCACATCTTTCTCGCCCATCTGATTGAATAGAAACTCTGCTCTCTCAAATCTCGTCTCTCTATGTATGCAGCTATGATGGTGTTCCACGCAACGGGATCCGGATATGGGATTAACTCAAAGATGTTCCTGGCTTCCTTGATATGCCCATCTTGGGCATATGCACGAAGGAGTGTAGTCCAGGTGACAAATCCTCTGCGGCATTCTTTCGAAGATTTCTCTTGATTGGTTGATTAATCCAGCCTCGGTAAATGCAGTGAGGACAAGATTCCACGAGAATATGTCGTGTTCGTAGCTCTGTGTGAAGATTTGCCATGCCTTGTTTGGGGAAGCACATTTGCCATAGAGATATATAAGACGGTTGAGCAGGAATGGCTTGTTACTCAGCCGTGGATTTTGCCAGATCTTGTCATGGAGGAGATTGACCTCTGTTAAATCTGTCTTCGAGCTGCCAATGACTAGTTCGTATATCTCTTCGCGCTCGTTTACCATCCTCTTCATTATTCATAGTTGTATATAAATGACATATTACGTATACACATACACATGATAATAAAATGTTAACGGAACTCACACTGCGTTAATTCATTTGTTAAACTCCTGCAGATATCTTCACATGCAACTTGCATAAAGAGACTACTACTACAGGAGACAACTTTCCACCAGTCAAAAGCTCGAATCTCAAGCTCGAGCTGCTCCATATCCCATTCCATCTCATTTACCATTATCCTAACCTCCTCAGGTTTCACACAGCCTAAAACACTCATATTAGTTGATAATTAACACTAATTAACCTTCATTTACCTCTCTCAACACTGCTTATAGTGGAGCTCAAAACACTCTGATCCCAAGGTATACTCCTTCCATTAACCTCCTATAGCCTCTCAGGCAGCTGCAGGAGCTCAACATATGCACTTCATGCTCACACGAGCTGTACGGACCTGCCATATACACTGGAAATCCAAACTCTGCCGTACAAGGTATGTCCTCTGCTGCTCGGGGCATCCTCTTGTTGATAATAAGCCCTCTGCAGGTGTGCTTTGATACATCTGTAACGAGAACAAGGGCGTTCTGGAGCAGGGGGTTCCTATGTTTCTCCCCTGTTGATATAAGTATGCACCCCGGTTCTACCTGTGGTATCTGGTATATCCACTCAGTACTGTGTTTAGATTTCCCGAGTGCTAATGCAGCTCTGAAATTCCTCCACTCCTTGAACCCCGACGAATCCGGCATCGTCAGAACAGTCCCAGTTCTCTCTCCTACGGTCTCGCATCTTACAACTTGCAACACTAAACAACGAGTAAATTACTTGTATATAAGATGTGAGTGTTAAGTACCTTGTTTTCTGTTGCTTACATAGCGTGTTTTCATATGAAATGACGATCCATGGAAGCTTGTTGAAACGCAGGCCATGGAGAAATAGGAGTAAAACCTGTTTAAGTAATGTGTTTAAGCACGTTTGTAATGGGACTTTTTTATATGCACAGAGACAGAGAAGATAGACGCGTCCCTACAGCTGGTCCAGATTGTGATTCTGCACTCATGTGATGAATATTCCTTGTTGACTGGGACTAAACATATTACTACTTTATATAAAGATTTTATATGGTTGCGTCAATGGCATATTTATAATATAGTTTATTAAAAAATGATACAACGTTACATCCTAACATTGGTTCCGTAACGGATTTCCTATGAGAGCTGTCAGTTAAGAATAGTAACTGTTCGTTAATTAGCTTCAAATCTTTATTTTAATGAAAAGAACATTATAAAATTTACAAATTTATGTAAATGTTAATACTATATTAAAATTTCACTAATAAAGTAATTAATTATGAAATTATACTCAAAATTTTAATAATAATAAAATTAACTAATAAATTTTAATGCTAAACATTTTGAACTTCTTTATTAAAACAAAACGGCAACTAGAAATTAAATAGAATTTTAATTTCAAAATATATTTGGGGTCATCCGCACGTAGGCTCGTGGACTTAATTAATTAAGCATAATTATTTAAAACAACAAAACAAAGTCTGCGTTCATTTAAGTTTTAGTTTTATGTAAGAATATATTTAAACCTTAAACCAATTTAAATTTACATTAAAATATTTCATTAAATTTAGTTTTATGTATTACATATATATAAAAAATTTAAGAAGAATAATTGACTGTGTCAATAATTGATTATGTCATCAATTTGACTTTTTGTACTCCCTTGGAGTGTACAATACTGGAGTTCATGAGCACTTAATATTAGTGAGATCTACAAAAAATGTGGTTCGCACTTGTTTTGTTTTACATACTAGGAAGCTTTCCAGACACAGAGTCTGCATTCTGCCGGTGCTTGTCCACTGATCCCTGCTGGCCAGATGCACAAGTGTGGGCAGAGTTCAATGCATCCATTGCAGGCCGACTGGTCCGTGTGGTGCCCCCGCTGCACCTTGCCATGACCCGCACTATGATGCACAAGCCTGTAGCGAAGTACAAAGGAGCTGGACGAGCTCCGAATGGAGAATCGCACAGCCCGGAGCTATGCACCAGAGCCAGTGGGAAATGGGCACCGGAACGAACAGTAACTGTCTCCTGTCGTCCAGCAGGGCGGCACCCTGTTCACAGGGCTCTGTACCGATCTATGCAGTCAACGCAACCTTGCCAGTGCACGTCCGTCTGGCAGTAAAGTTCGCTTCAGATCGCCAGCTCCGCCTAGTCATCCGTAACACCGGCCATGACTTGCTGGGCCGCAGCACTGCAGGCGGTGCACTCAGCATCTGGACACACCACATGAGCAAGATCGTCTTCGACGACGCATTCATACCACATGCATGCCCTACGGAGGCCATTCCTGCTGTAACCGTCGGTGCTGGCGTGCAGTTTGAAGCGCTTTACCAGGCTGCTTCCGACAGGAAACGCGTCGTAGTTGGCGGTTACTGTCCGACTGTTGGTGCTGCAGGAGGTTTCGTTCAGGTAAATGCAGTTTGTTTCTCGCTAGACAGCAATATGATTCGGTGTATATTCAGGGTGGAGGTCAAGGTCCATTGTCGCCATCCTTTGGCCTCGGTGCAGACAACATAGTGGAGATGAAGGTGGTGACTGCCGATGGTAAGATCCTGATAGCCAACCGGTGTCAGAACGAGGAGCTCTTTTGGGCGATCCGTGGTGGAGGGGGTGGGACTTTTGGGGTGGTGGTTTCAGCCACGCACCGAGCACATCCAGATTTCAACAACCTTGTCTATGCTCGATACACATTTAGAGCGGCAGACAACTCTAGCTTCCAAGGGCTGCTTACAGAGTTTGTCAAGGTGAGCGTGGTGCTTGCCGATGCAGGATGGTCTGGTTCTTTCTTCATACTCCCTGGCGGCATCGAGATTGCTTACTTGACCTCCAGTAACACATCCGTGGCGGAGGGAAAGCTCGCCTCACTCATGACCTATGTCCAGCAGCATTCCCCACGAGTTGGAGTCACTGGGAGACTGCAGTCTTTCTCATCTTTCATGGATTGGCATCTCCATGCGCAATGCAACGCTCAACCTGGGTGCTTGCAGGGATCAAATGACACCTTATCACCGGTTAACAAGCCGACAGCGGGAGGCCAGCTATTCGAAGCTAGTCGCCTCATTCCGCGGCACTTAGCTGAAACTTCACCATCGCAGGTTGCCGATGCACTGAGGAAGATTACAGAGAAATTGAATCTTGTTCTCGGTTCGCTAGTTGGTGGTCGTATCTCAGTGCCACAGAACAATGCAGTGAACCCCGCATGGAGGAGTTCAACTTGGCTCGTTATAATTGCACAGTTTTGGAGCAGTGAAAATGCAACTCTTGCCCAACAGCAGGAATATGCTACAACCGTCAGTGACGCCAGTAAACTTCTGGTTGATCTTACTCCTGGCTCGGCACCATATCTGAACGAGGCCGATTTCAATGAACCAGACTGGCAGCAGTCATTGTATGGTGAGAATTACCACCGGCTGCTTTCTATCAAACGGAAGGTGGATCCACAAGGTCTGTTTGTCTGCCATCACTGTGTGGGCAGTGAGGAGTATCCCAAATGCAAAAGATAATAATAATTATTATTTATATATATATTTAAAATAATTAATTAATAAAAGAATATCATCGGATGACTTTCAGACGATAATATATGGCTGCCATTTTGCCAGTGTTTTTTGAGTTTCATCTGTGTAAGAGAATAAAGTATTGAGTCTAATTCTTGTGCCACGTCATTTGACTTGTCCGTTTCATCATCAGCTGATTTCCTTTACCACGTAAGATTTCTGCCACATAAGCCAGCTCAATCTGGGATTAGACTGGGATTAGAGTCTATGTGGTGTTATAATCCCAAAAAGACCTTTTATATATCTAATTAGTAGAACTAATTTTAAAGAAAAATTCCTTAATTAAAAATCACATATTGTAAGATACTGTATATTAGGTAACATACCGTATATACGCATGTGTATATACACACATGCGTAGTGACACATGGGTGGTGATCTGGCCCCATGTGTCAGTGCCACGTGTCGCATGTGTGCCACGTGGCAGGAGGTCTCCTGTATATAAGCAGGGTTTTTGTAAACTAATACATCTGACATTTTATTTATATATCTGCTCTTTCATTGGTGGAGAAGTTGGGTATTCCTTTCTTCCGCCTTTTCTTTTTCTTGTTTCCATGACAATGAACATGGAGACGGCTTTTAGCATTATTGCTACTGCTATTGATGCACAAACTAAGTTGTTGGAGCGCTTTGTTGAGGGTCCGTCCTCCTCTTCCCCGTCTGAGCCTCATGCCGGGGGATCTGCTTCTAGTACTCCTTCATCTTCTTCACAGGCCACAAATCCGAGGGTTCGACCCCGATCTTTTTGTGGTGATCCGGGAGATGATGTATACCACTGGTTTGATCATTTCCAAGTCATTGTTCGTTACCATGGTTGGGATGAGGCCCGTGCTCTCAGAGAATTCCCTACATGTTTGGAAGGCCCTGCGCTCAAGTGGTATAATGGATTGGCTGCGGAGATTCAAGCCAATAGTAATCGGTTAACGGAATGCCTCAAACGTACGTTTGGCAAAGTTGAGGATTCAGATGATGCTTTCCAACAACTGCATGCGATACGACAACATCCTGGTGAGTCTGTTATGCGGTTCAGTATTAGGTTCGGGGATTTAGTTCGGCGTGCATATCCTAACATGCCTGAGCCTATTAAGCTCGGTATGTTATGGCCAACTATGCGACCCGAACTTGTTCGATTCGTTCGGGCTCTTCGTCCTACCACATTGGAGGAAGCTTTTGCACTAGCTCAACGTTTTGAGTTGGTGCCTGGTGAGGGCCGTGTTCCCCTTGGGTTACCTGCTCCTCTTGTTCAGCGTGCTGATCCAATGGAGGTTGATGCTGCTGCATATGTGCCCGCACGGCAAGCCTTTCGTGGTCGACCTCGGGGCCCACCCCGTGGACCACCTCCACGAAATCGTCCTGCACCTGCTCCAGTACCTGCCCGTGGTGGTCAAAATCCACGGATTCGTGACAGGAGGAATCGGAACAATGCAGGTCGACCCAATCAAGTTCATTGTTGGGCCTGTTGGGCGCCTGGACATACTTGGCGGGCATGCGATGTGTATCCTGATTGGCGTCCACCACATCCAGGCTGGCGACCATATGTTCCGGATGGTGTGCCTGTGGCGGCCATTATGTCTGATGATGAGCTTCCAGATGACGAAGCCTCTCTTGCAGGTGGATCTGTTGCGGAAAACCAGTAATCGTACGGGCGACGGAGGGATCCCGTGCGATGGAGACTTCACCTCCATGCTTTTTTCCGCTATGCATATCAAGGGTTTGCAAGTTCCACCAGATCATCCAGTTTTCACATTTTCTGCACGAGTGAATGATCTTTCAGTCACAGTGCTTGTGGATACAGGATCCAGTATGTCTTCCATAACTACTTCTCTAGCGCATCGGTGCTCATTACCCTTAAGACGTGCAGATAAGGTCTTGCACATTTTATATGGTAATGGGCAGTCTCGTGCAGTATCACAGTACACCACTTCACTACGCTGGTTTGGGTGCAATGTAAGTTTCCCTCTGGGTCTCTTAGGGTTGTCCCTTCCCAGGTCTTTGACATTATTCTGGGATGTGATTGGTTAAAGCAGTCGAAAGGTATGTGATTTTTCACTCTCTCTCCTGTATTACGCTTGGAGTCTGTGTCTCTTAGTCTGTTCCTTTACGTCCAGAGAAGCTTGTTGCTGTTTGTATCACGCATACAGCTCCTTTGATTCCGGTCTTGGGGTGGTGTTCATCTCAACAGGTTCAAATGCCGGATCCGTCACCTGAGTATCGAGCACACTGCATCGAACAACTTAAGCAGTATGCAAGTTTGTTCAAATTTGATCTGTCCCAAGGTGCACGTGTGAAGACTCGACACTGTATACCCACCGGCAATGCAAAGCCTTTCAAAGTCCCGGTTCGACGCAGGTCACCAAAAGTTATCAGCCATGCGAACAGCTGTTACTGATATGATTGGTAAACGAGTGTGTCGTCCATCACGGAGTCCATGGGCATGTGAACCTCATTTGGTTCCCAAGCCTGATGGATCTCTCGATTTTGTGTGGATTACCGACCTCTTAACGATGTTACCATCAAAGATGTCTATCCACTTCCGAACTCTGCCGATCTATTAGATCGTTTGGGTCAGAGTCGATGGTTTACTAAGTTGGATTTGGCATCAGGATATTGGCAGGTTCCTATGGCTGAGGAGGATATTCCAAAAACGGCCTTCCGGACACCATTTGGTCTTTACGAGTTTTTGGTCATGCCTTTTGGATTGACTTCAGCTCCTGCCACCTTTCAACGCATGATGGATGAGCTTCTTTCCGATATGCCTGATATCACTGCCGATTTTATCGACGATGTGCTCATTCATGGGTCTGGTTCTTGGGAGGATCACATTCGTGATGTACGGCGCGTTCTTGATCGATTTCGAGAAGTTGGCCTGAAGTTGAAACTTGAAAAGTGTGTGTTTGGTTCGACCGACACCACTTACTTGGGTTACCGTATATCTCGAGAGGGTTTACAGGTGGATCCAATGAAGTTGCGAGCTGTTCGAGAGTTCCCTCGTCCCCGTACAGTACAGGAAGTCCAGCGTTTCTTGGGCAAGGTGCAGTACTTGGGTCGATTCATCGATCATCTCACTGATCGAACTGCCCCTCTTCGGGAGTTAGTTCGTCCACAGGTATCTTTCAGGTGGACTCGCAGGTGTCAGCAGGCATTTGACCAGTTAAAAGAGTTCCTGACAACTCCACCATTGCTTCAATACCCAGATTTTACTCGTCCGTTCATTTTACGAGTAGATGCCTCAGATGTTGGTATTGGTGGTGTATTGATGCAAACTGATGCTGTGGATTCTTCAATTCGACACCCGGTGGCTTACATTAGTCGAGTACTCACGCCGGCTGAGCGGAATTATTCCACTACTGAAAAAGAATGCCTTGCTGCTGTTTGGGGTTTTGAACGACTTCATGCCTACTTACATGGGAGTGAAACACTTTTGGAGTGTGATCATGCTGCTGTCACTTCCTTATTAAAACGGAAGAATTTAGTGGGTCGCGTAGCCAGATGGGCATTACGTCTCCAGGTATATAACTTTAAGGTGGTGCACAGGCCTGGGCGAACAATGGTGGATGCGGATGCACTTTCTCGAGCACCCCTCTCCGATTCCACTTTGCCTGCTCATGCAGTAGCTGCAGCGTTCGGTTTGATACAAGCCCCTCAGGTATTCGATGCCGACTTACCATCCTTGGAACAGTGGCAGGATGCTCAAAAACATGAACCATGGACGAGGCAATTACGCGATGCGTTTGCAAATCCGTCTTCCGAACCTCGGTTTCGACAATATCATGCTCAGTTTCGACTTCAGGATGGTTTATTGTATTTTATTGGGACAAATCCAGAGGACAGATGGCGTTTGGCTGTACCCTCTACATATGTTCCACACCTTCTTCGAGCATATCATGATTCACCTATTGTTGGAGGTCATCTTGGTCACCAGGTGTTGGAGAAGCTGCGATCATTTTATTGGCCAGCATGCGTGGTGATGTGATCAGGTATATTCAAAGTGTCCCACTTGTCAAACTCGGAATTCCTCTACGACTCGGGCCATGGGGTGTTGGAATCCATCAATGTCTCTCGCCCTTTTGAGTTAATTGCAGTGGATTTAATGGGACCTTTTCCACGTTCTTCTCAAGGTAACCAGTACATCATTGTTGTATCTGATTATTTAACTCGATGGGTGGAGGTTGGTGCTCTTCCGGATGCAACTGCCATGTCAACAGCTTTGTTTTGTTCGATAATGTGGTTTTGCAGCATTCTTGTCCAGAGCGGATGTTATCAGACAATGGCCCCGCTTTCATTGCAGAGGTATTCCGAGTGTTGTGTGAGAGGTTAGGGGTAAAACATTCATTTGCCTCTCCGTATATCATCCACAAACTGATGGTTTGGTGGAGCGATTGAATCGGACCTTCAAGGGTATGATCTCGAAGTATGTGAACTTCAATCACACGGACTGGGATTGGTATTTGCGATGTTTGAGATTTGCTTATGTAACAGGCATTCAGAGTTCGATTGGTATCTCTCCATTCAAGGCATTGTATGGATATGATCCTAAGTTGCCTAGTGAATTGGGGTTATCATCGAATCTGCCACGTGCCGAGGATGCAAAGATGTGGGCTCGACATTTGGATGCTGTTTTGCCTCTTCTGCGTGCAGAGTCTGCTGAACATCTTGGTCGAGCTCAAATGCAGCAGCAATCTTCTTACAATGCACGACATCAAATTCCACCAGATTTTGCTGACGGTGACTTAGTCCTGGTACGTTTTCCCAAGCTGACTGCACCTGGGCTTGCAACTGGTTTATTACATAAGTGGCTTGGTCCCTACCGAGTACTCCGAAAGGTTGGTCCTCAGGTATATCAAGTACAGTTGGTGGGATCTCATGAGGTTGAGATAGTTCACGTGGTTCGAATGAAACGGTTTGTCGTTCGAGACTCGTTGAGTACATTTGGTCATACCTTAGATGGCCCAGCTCACACGGATCCAGGACCATCAGATCCATCACCATCTACACAGCCGCAGAGGATAGTGTAAGATACTGTATATTAGGTAACATACCGTATATACGCATGTGTATATACACACATGCGTAGTGACACATGGGTGGTGATCTGGCCCCCATGTGTCAGCGCCACGTGTGCATGTGTGCCATGTGGCAGGAGGTCTCCTGTATATAAGCAGGGTTTTTATAAACTAATACATCTGACATTTCATTTAATATATCTGCTCTTTCAATATTTCCATCCTTAATTACTGAATAAGTTAATTTAATTATTAGATTTCCTACTCACCTTATATTAGTTAAATATAAACTTTTGAAGTTAGACTACTTAATTAATAATGTACTTGAAAATGTTAATTTGTAAAAGTTGTTATATGGTTTTTTTAAAAATATTCTATCTTTCTGAATCCATACTTAATATCTCAAATACTCTCTACTTCTCACACATAAGTAACTATAGTTATAACTAGGTGTATCCTGTTTGCATATATACTTAACTAAAAATATCGTTCTTAGTTAGTAGTGTGAATATTCTAAATTAGCTATAACTAACTATAAGTCTTTAACTGTGGTTAGTTAAATACGAAGGTTAACTGAATGTAACAAGGCAGATAAACATGATGTTCTTATTAATAATATTACTAGTTACATAATTAATCTGATTCAGGCACATCAAGCAACTTAGTCTCTGTCACATTCTCATTTAGTGTCTCTTGACAAAGCAAAAGCTGGCCCTTAAGACTCTTTACTAGCTGTGTAAGTGTATGAATCTGTTTCTCTTGAAGCAAAATTATCTATGCAATATAAAAACTAGTTATAAAATTTTATATATATGTGTGTGTGTGTGTGTGTAAGCGCGTACTTGTTCTTTGACTTGTTGATTTGCAGAGGTGGAGGGGTGGAGCATCTTAGGAGGAGGCTCTGGATCGACTCTAGCCTGTTGTAACCATTCTGTTTGTGAAGAAAATATTAAGAAAAGTAGCACTAATGCAAGCACCATAGGTCTCGACATTCTGCCTTTGCCTAGAAATGTAATGAGAGAGAGAGAGAGTGGATATCAGAATCATGTCGATCCATATATTATTATAATAGCATACATTAAGTTCAAACTATAAGCCTGTACATTATCTTTAGTGTAATAAGCAACATCTCTCTCTCTCTCTCTCTCTCAAACACACACACACACACACACACACACACACACACAGTATAACTCGCTATATATGTATAGGTCTGTGCGTGTGTGCGTGTGTGTGGTACAAATCTTGAGCATTGCTTTGAAGATAATATATGTTTATATAGATATAAACATATAAAGTGAAGTAACAGATCCACATACCCCTGTACAGACAACACAACCAATATATACGAGACTTGGAATACATTCTTTATGTTGAATAACAACTCATCATAAAATTCAAAACTAATTAAGCTGACTTTTGTGTATAAAAAAAATTAAAAAAAATAGAGATTAATAGGGTTTGTTTGAAACCAGAAATTCATCAGATTTGAACTGAGAATTTCAATTGCATACCTCATCAGCTGCTACAAAACTTGTAAGGATCTTGTAGTCTCCACAATAGCCAACAAACAAAAGTTCCCGTGTTCAATTCTCCTCCTCATCAACTGCCCTAATATATTATTCTTTTCCAAATTGTTCAATTAATTAATCTATTTTTATATCTTCTATAGAAAATAATCTCTCTCGTACACACACGGTCTGTATACAGCATATAATATGTAGCAAATTCATAGACATATATATATATATATTATATATATATATATATATATATACATAAGCTGGCGATATAGTAAAAATTAGACAATGTATATGAATATACTTATGAATATTCTAAGGTTGTCAGTACAAAGTTTTTCTCCATATCCGAGGGGCAGAAGTCGTTGGTCTGATTCTTAGATATTTTATTATGTATAATATTTTTTATTTTTTATTTTTTAATCTCAATATGATATGATAAATATTATATGAATCCCATTAAGATAAATAAATAAATAATAAATAATGTATATATAGACACACTACACGTGTGCACTCTTATATATGTATAGATTTATTTAAGTACTATTGTATGTATATAGGTATTGTATTATATA
This sequence comes from Selaginella tamariscina, assembly GCA_003024785.1. NCBI lineage: Eukaryota > Viridiplantae > Streptophyta > Lycopodiopsida > Selaginellales > Selaginellaceae > Selaginella > Selaginella tamariscina. The sequence continues at coordinate 541,562 of PUQB01000106.1, forward strand.
TATAAATAGAAATTGACTCTCTAACACTCATATGTGTACACCCACATAAGAGGTTTCATTTTTTATAATCTGCAACAAGTAAGATCCAACGGCAGCGTTTATGCAGGTTTATGCAATTTATTATTTAAGAAGTCCCCGTTCAAGTTTGAAATTGCTTCCCGTGAATATATGTTAATATTTTTATAAAGTCTTATAAAATCTGTATATTTTACAGCTTACGTTCTTCTTAAAAATATTATAAATATAACTTACTGTTAGAAAAACTCTGTAAATGTGATATATGTATACATATGGATGTATGTGCCAATTAATACATACATAAATGCACATATATCACAATATATAACTAAATAAGTATTATGCATCATATAATCTATATCTTTATCGTAATTATAATATAATTATAGAGTAAATATCATATATCTTTCTATCCTGTAGTTTTGATAATAACCCTATTTTATGTATTACATGCAGATATGTTTATATTAACTAACTAGTGTTATCGAGAACGTGAGCTCAGTGATGAAGCAAGTGGCTGTGAGAAGCATAGTCGCAAATTCAATGGTTTTCGCAAGACTGAAGCAGCAATATTAAACACACATGGTATTACGCATATCTTTCTCTGCAAGAAGCAAGGGTGAGTGATGAACATTTTTGCCTATCCCATGGACAAATGGCTTTGATGAGCTAGACGATACTTTACACGACACCTATTCACAATCGTGTTAGGTTTCAGTAAATGAAATGTATGCTCATGTGTATAGTTACATATACATACATTTAATCTTTACTATGTAAGTTTCTACACGTTCCCCAATCGACTTCAACCTAAACAACGAACAATAAGAAAACTATAAACAGCCACAGAGAGACACCATATACCTGTCGATAATCAATGTAGTCATGATCATTGCAGCTAGGGCTCGGTACCAGACAATAAAGAAGTTCATTGCTGAACAGAAGAAGAAGCCTAATAACGCAAAGGACCAGCGATATGGGCCTCCAACTAAAAATAACATAGCATTTAACTTTATACCCTAAACACACTGAACCAATAAACAACAAACCTGCATGACAGAAAATATGAAGCATGAAAGATTGAGTGCAGCATAGCAAGTAAGAAAGCATATGCAATCTTGTCCAAGCTTCCTATCATAGCCGAACAATGTGGTGAAAGTTGTGGCACCTAGACGATTCAGGAAAGGAATTATCTGGTCGCCTGCAAACACAAACTGCTCAGGGAAAGAATCGTAGATGTCCCCAGGAGCCACAAACACCATCTCATACTCGACGACCACTTGTTCAGCCGCTCCATGGTGAACGCACATTCGAAATATTCGTATAGTGATCTTTGATATCGGGCCCTGACTCGTAAACCCTCGTCTGAAAGACGTTTGATTATTAACCACAGGCTCCACGTATTTATTCTGGCCGAGCTTGTCCCAATTCTCCGACTGGTCTACCTCCAATGTTGAGCAGGCTGGTCGTTGAGTTCGAGCAGAATTGCCAGTTGTATACAGTGATCACCTTCCCTGGCTTGATTTCCATTTTCACCGAACGCTCGGCCCCATCATTCTGCTTCAGTTCCTTCATCCTGAACAGACCTTCCCGGCCTAGGCGGCTATGTGCAGACTGCTTAAACTTCCATCCTCTAAATCCTGCAGCCTCTGGAATATCTGCAGTTTCTCAGCCACCCGCTGTGCTGCAGGAACTGGGTTTAGGGTTGATTTGAAGCTGATCATCTGGATACCTGCAACAAGAATGACGATATTAGTTTCTAGCATAGGAGAGAAATTTCGCATCTGTAGTGGAACAATTTATCGCAAAAACTTATTTGATGCATCAAGATTCTTCAAGGTATTCATGAAGGCAGCTACGTTGTTGATATGCGTATTCTCCAAGGTATTCATGAAGGCAGCTACGTTGTTGATATGCGTAAACCTGGAGCATGTAAAATATTTTGGCATGTCTGTGATGTCTAAGCCAACTGCGTTTGCACACTCCCGGCAGTCCAGGCCTCCATGTACAGGTATACTCCCTGCTTTGCAAACTCGATTGGCCTTACTGAAGAATTGGTTCTGGACTCTCCACATAGCTTGCAGCACCATCGATGATAAGCCAGGTATCCCACAAAGACCTCCACGTGGTTAGCCACGACAACTTGTGGGTTAGAGCCTGAGAAGTCGAATTAGACGAATGTAGACGGCCTGAGTTCTTGAGGGTTTGAATAATCCAGTAATATGAGCACCTGGAGTAGTCGTGATAATTGGTACTTTGCATGGTGGCCACAGGTGCGATGTGAGGGAATTGGCAGTACCTGGAGCACTGGCCATAGGCATGGGTCGTTTCGAGTGTACTCCATGCGGCGAGATGCGTTTGATTTGGGAAAGCACAGAGGCAAGCACATCGATCGGGTGGTTGATAATGGCTATTTGGAATGCATGGTTAACAACTCTAATCCATTGACAAGGAGGGGGGAAATGAAGCGGCAACAATCAGCAATCAGAAATGGTCATGTCCATGATCTCCTTTCTGACTTAAAGTCCTGTACCAGGAAAAAAGACCTGCACCAGGGGAAACGAGTCCATGCAAAGGCAGCGGAAACTGAAAACGAGTCGAACATGTATGTTGCAGCAACACTCATCAACATGTACTCCAAGTGCGGCAGCATGGTAGACGCTCGGACAGTGTTTGACAGTATCCAGGAGCCGGACGTGGTGTCCTGGACTGCTGTGATCCTGGGATATGCGGACACTGCACAAGGTCTTGCTGCCCTGGACTTGTTTTCGAAGATGAAGGACGAGAGAAGATGTCTGCCCGATTCTGCGACTTATCTTGCTGTCCTCAAGGCCTGCACGTCACTGGCAGCAGATGGAGATAAAAGTGGAAAGAAAAGGTGTCTGGAACGAGGTAGAGAGATACATTTGGAGATTGCTTGCCATATGAGTCGATTCGTGCAGAACACGCTCATAGGCATGTATGCCAAGTGCGGCAGCATGGAAGACGCTAGGAGCGTGTTTGACAGTATCCAGAGGCCGGACGTGGTGTCCTGGACTGCTCTCATCCTGGGCTATGCGGACAATGGGCAGGGTCTTGTTGCCCTGGACTGTTTCTCCAAAATGAAAGAAGAGTGCCTATGTGCGCCTGATTCCGTGACATATGTTGCTGCCCTCAAGGCCTGCACGTCACTGGCAACAGATGGAGATGAAAGTGGAAAGAAAAGGTGTTTGGAACGAGGTAGAGAGATACATTTGGAGATTGGTTGCCATATGAATCAGTTCGTGCAGAACACGCTCATAGACATGTATGCCAAGTGTGGCAGCATGGTAGACGTTAGGAGTGTGTTTGACAGTATCCAGGAGCCGGACGTGGTGTTATGGAATGCTGTGATCCTGGGATATGCGAACAGTGCACAAGGTCTTGCTGCCTTGGACTTGTTTTCGAGGATGAAGGACGAGAGAAGATGTGCGCCTGATCCCGTGACATATGTTGCTGCCCTCAAGGCTGCACGTCACTGGCAGCAGATGGAGATGAAAGTGGAAAGAAAAGGTGTCTGGAACGAGGTAGACAAATACATTTGGAGATTGGTTGCCATATGAATCAGTTCGTGCAGAACGCGCTCATAGACATGTATGCCAAGTGTGGCAGCATGGTAGACGCTAAGAGCATGTTTGACAGTATCCGGGAGCCGGACGTGGTGTCCTGGAATGCTGTGATCCTGGGATATGCGACGGTTCACAAGGTCTTGCTGCCCTGGACTTGTTTTCGAGGATGAAAGACGAAGGAAGATGTCCGCCCGATTCCATGACTTATCTTGCTGCCCTCAAGGCATGTACATCACTGGCAAGAAATGGAGATGAAAGTGGAAAGAAAAGGTGTCTGGAACGAGGTAGAGAGATACATTTGGAGATTGGTTGCCATATGGATCAATTCGTGCAGAACACGCTCATAGACATGTATGCCAAGTGTGGCAGCATGGTAGACGCTAGGAGTGTGTTTGACAGTATCTTGGAGCCGGACGTGGTGTCCTGGAATGCTGTGATCCTGGGATATGCGGACAGTGCACAAGGTTTCGCTGCACTGGACTTGTTTCGAGGATGAAGGACGAGAGAAAATGTTTGCCCCATTCTAAAACTTATCTTGCTGCCTCAAGGCCTGCACGTCATTGGCAGTAGATGGAGATGAAAGTGGAAAGAAAAGGTGTCTGGAACGAGGTAGAGAGATACATTTGGAGATTGGTTGCCATATGGATCAGTTCGTGCAGAACATGCTGATAGACATGTATGCCAAGTGTGTAGCATGGTAGACGCTAGGAGCGTGTTTGACAATATCCACAAGCCGAACGTCGTGTCCTGGACTGCTCTGATCCTGGGCTATGTGGAATGGCCAGGGTCTTGTTGCCTGGACTGCTTCTCTAGAATGAAAGAGGATTGCAGATGTGCGCCCAATTGTGACTTATCTTGCTGCCCTCAAGGCCTGCACGTCATTGGCAGTAGATGGAGATGAAAGTGGAAAGAAAAGGTGTTTGGAACGAGGTAGAGAGATACATTTAGAGATTGGTTGCCATATGAATCAGTTCGTGCAGAACACGCTCATAGACATGTATGCTAAGTGTGGCAGCATGGTAGACGCTAGGAGTGTGTTTGACAGTATCCAGGAGCCGGACGTGGTGTCCTGGAATGCTCTGATCATGGGATATGCGGATAATGGACTGAGTTTGTTGCCCTAGATTGCTTCTCCAGAATGAAAGAGGAGTGCAAATGCACACCAATTGTGTGACATATGTTGCTGCTCTCAAGGCTTGTGGTTCGAATGGGGCCTTGGCCATTGGACAAAGGTTCCACTCTGAGATAAGAGAATTTGATGCTCATATAGTAACATCTCTGGTAGACTTTTATGGAAATGTGGAGCATGGAAGAGGCTCGTGAGGTATTTGATTTGCATCCACAGTAAGGGATGTATCAACGTGGAATGCACTCTTAGCAGGTTATGGTAAGTTTGGGAACATTGGTTCTGTCTTTAACATTTTTGAGGCAATGCAAAATCAAAATTTTCAACCAAATGTTATCACATTTTATGCATGCTCGAATGTTGTAACCATGCAGGTCTAATAGAAAAGGCATGGGAGTACCTTGAGGTAAGCATATGCGGTATGGACTCACCCCTACTGTGATGCATTACACATGCATGGTTGACCTTTTGGGTCGTGCAAACAAGTTCGATGAAGCTGTTGCTTTGTTACAGAAAATGCCTTGTAATCCCGAAGCAATGACTTGGACGATACTTTTGTCTTGTCGCAAATGGAAGAATGTTGAGATAGGGAGGATGGCTTTCAAGTCTTTGGTGGATTTGGATCAAAAAAAGGCAATTGCTTATATATGTTAATATGGAATAAGTAGCCCATCTAAATCAAATCAGTGATGATGTGTTACAACATTATGTGGTTGTGGTTGGAATTGCCCTAAGATTTAAGGGGGTGACTAGGGAGTTAAGGGATCATATCCCTTAGATTTTGTCGGCACTCCATGTTAATGAAAAGAAAATTATGAGGAAATGAACATGGTATCATAGCTAAGGGTTGAATGGAAAAACCAAGGAGTGATGAGTGGGATAATATAACTCTATGGTGGGTAGTTGCCAAGATTCAATAGCAGTGAAAACACTCTTGTCTCAAGGCTATTAAAGACTTTATCATCAACAAGGTTGGTATGTGTTCAAAATCTTGGAGGATATGACAACCAATCATAAAGCACTTCTTACTCCTATCCTCACTAGTAAAGATTTTGAGAATTGGGCAAATGAAATTAGCTTTATCTTCTTGTGAGATAATTGTCTCATAATTGTTCAAGGAATTAAATAAAGACTATCACTTGTCACGACCCGATATAGGATACAGGATATGCCTACATAATATATCTACATGATATGCCTATAGGATATGCATATAGGATATACCTATAAGATATGCTTACAGGATAAGGGACATATATATTTAGCTCATGACTAAATTAGCTTTGAAGTATATTTTTAGCTCATGTTTAGATTAGCTCTTGGAGTTGTGAGCATAAAAGCTCCAACCTAATTGTTGTACAATCAGTTACTATCAACACCAGTCATTTACAATTATTTTTGTCTTGTTCTTGTCTTGCTCCTTGCCTCATGTTTTTATCTTGTTCTTAGTTCTTGTCTTGCCCTTGAGTCAAACCTCCTTGCTTTTGGATCATGGCTTGGCAATTTGATAATAACTACTTTCATAGCTCCTTAATTTTCAGTTACTTTTTTTTCCTTAGCTTTTCTCCCTTGTTTTCTTCCTTTCTGTCATGGATCATGGCAAATTTTGAGTAATTTCAACGCGAGCACCAAATGTTGCTTCATGAGCTGGCCACTTTGCACCAAGTGGTCACATATCTGTAAGGTTCCACCAATGCGGCGCATGCTGCTGCTGATGGCTCCTCCAAGGCTATTGCGCATGCTCTCTCTCAAGCATCCATGGTTTCCTCTTCATTGAGCTTTTCTTCAGAGCCAAAGATCAGCATGCCAAAGAAGTTCAGTGGCAATCGTGTCAATTTCCAAGGTTTTTGAATTAGATCAAGCTTTTTGACGCCGCTACTTAATTGATGCACAAAAGGTTGGCCTCTTGGCATCCTTATTAGTTGGATCTCCACGGGCTGGGTTGCTCCTTTGCTGAAGCGTGACGACCCATTAATGGAAAACTTTAAAGGATTTGTGGCTGCCTTTGAAGCTTGCTTTGGAGATCTCAATAAGTATCATTCTGCATGCACGAAGTTAAGAAAGGTCCGACCAACTTCCATCTATACATCCGAAATTTAACAACTTTGCACGAACATTTTATGGGACGAGACTGCATTGATCAAACACTTCCGTTTTGGGTTGAGGGATGACATGAAGGAACTTCTCCTTACGTTACCGGATACACAAACCTTAGCGGAGATCAATGTAACAGGTCATTCGCTGTGACGACTGTTTGTTCTAATGTCATCAGAAAAAATCCAGTTAGCAATTCCTACAAGCCAATCATGTAGCTGTAACACATGTTCCTATGAATCTTTTGGAGTAGTCCTATGAAGGTCGACAAATACAAGCGTGGCCCACTTTTAGCTTCTGAGAAGCAACGTTGTCATTGTGAGAACTTAATATGCTTGTATTGTGGTAAGCAGGACACAAGGTGGCAGAATGTCCTATTAAAACTAGGAAATTCAAGACATGTGAAATTAAAATTAAGTTCAGTCGGAAAAACTTCAATGTCCACTTCATCTAGGAGCTGTGAAGTTGGACGTAGGCGCAAGCTCCATTGGTGCTGCTCACACCATTCCATCACTCAAGTTTCATGTACACATTTCACTTCAATGGTCAAGAGCTTAAGGAGTTTGCCCTGTTAGACACTAGTGCAAATGCATGCTTCATGGATGACACTTTTGCATCTCAGCATGGCATCCCGGTGGTAAAGTTGAAGCATGCATTTCCTGTAAAGGTCGCAGATGGTCCATTGATTGCTTTTAACGCAATTACTCATGCTACCACACCTCTTCTCTTGCACCCATGGCCAGTCAATTGTTCGATTTCCTTCAACTTAATCAAGACTCGGATGACTCTCATTGTTTGGGGCATGCCATGGTTCGTGGTTGCAAATCCTTAGATTGACTGGAGGTCTAAGACACTCATATTTTCCTCTCTGATAGCCAAGATTAATCTTGTACTTTCCCGCGTGCAGGATATGACCTTAGTGTCTGAGGCAGTACAAACTATAGGATTGACCATGCTTGTTCCTGTATCAGTGTTGAAGATTCCTCATCGACAGGATTCACCTCATGTAAGTTCATGGATTCCTATACAGGGTTCTTCAAAATCCTGTATTAGTGTCAAAGAATAGGATCCACCTCCTGTCAGTTCGTCAACACATTCGCAGACTCTCCTCACTCCTGTGCATTCACAAACTTTTGTATAAGATTCTTCCAATTCTGTACACTCGTCAACATTAGCATAGGTTTTCCCAATCCTGCCTCTTTGATTACTCTACTTCTGTTCCATCCTTCAAGATCCTTCCTTTTTGTCATTCACATCTCCCTCCTCCTCTATGAATTCTTACCACTACTATGCATGAACTTGCCACTGATCCCGCTCCTTTTCATCTCTTTGCTTTTAAGTAACTCCTATGTCCTCTTCTACCTTTTCTATCTTTAACTCTCCCGTTTTTTAATCCCTTTCTTCTCCTTCTACTTCTTCCTTGCCATCCAAGTATCACTCCTTCCATGACGTTTTTTTGATAAGCACAAGGCTGCAGTTCTTCCTATTCACAGGTCTTATGACTGTCTTATCGATCTTATGGAGGAGAAGACTCCACCATTTGGACCAATTTATGCCATGTCATCTACAGAATTGGAGGTTCTTCGCCAGTACATCGAGGACAATTTGACATCCGGCTTCATTCGTCACTCAAAGTCCCCTACATGAGCACCTATTTTCTTTTGTCAAGAAGAAAGATGGAAGTTTGCATTTGGTTGTGGACTACAGGGGTTTGAATCAAGTCATCATCCAAAATCGATACTCATTGTCATTGATCCCGGAACTTCTCAATCAGCTACAAGGAGCAAAGGTGTTCACAAAGATCGATTTATGAAGGGCCTACAATCTTGTATAGATTCATCCAGGCGATGAGTGAAAGACTACTTTTCGTACAAGCCGTGTTCCAACACATGGTGAACGACATCTTTTGTGGCTTCTTGGACCAGTTTGTGGTGATCTACCTTGATGACATTTTTGATTTTCTCCAAGGACCAAGTGGCACATGACAAGCATGTATGACTAGTTCTATAGAAGCTTTACGAGCATGGCCTGTATACAAAGTTGGAGAAGGTTTTTTCTGATAGGGATATTGTGGAGTTTCTTAGGCTACATCGTCTCTCTTGCTGGCTTTTTCATTGATATACACAAGGTGAAGACTATTGTGGGGGAGAAACCCAAGTCTGTACGAGACGTACAATATTTCCTTGACTTTGCAAACTTCTACAGGCGATTCATATAGGATTTCTCCAAGTGTGTACTTCCGCTCACAGAACTCACCAAGCGCACAGGGGATTTCTCTTGGTTCGATAAGGCGGAACATGCATTCACAACACTCAAGAATGCCTTCACAATAGCTCCAATTTTAACACATCTTGATCCTTCTCGTTCCTTCTTCGTTAAAGTAAATGCTTCGAACTTTGCAATAGGTTTCTATCTTATCACAAGTTCATCCTATAGCCTTTCACTCTCGTAAGAATCCTGCATATGACTGTCAAAAGCAAGTGTTGCTGGGTCCTTGTTAAAGGTAAAATATTAGGAGTATAGGACGGAGAGAATAAGGGTAGGAAGGTCTGTAGTAAGCATGGAAGGAAAGGTTGTGAAGACTTATCGAGAGGAAAAGGAAAAGGAAAAGGAAAAGGAAAAGGATGACGTGGCAGAGAAGGGTAGTTAAGGGGAGTTAGGGCAAGAGAAGGGGTCTCCATTTGAAGTTCCAGCAGGAGATAGAGGTTCTCTACACTTTGTCTTTGTATTCATGTTAGTAATGAAAGGTGCATATTATAAGATCTTGTGTGTGTTGTATGTACTCTCAATGAATGGATCTAACAAGGCAATAGCCAAAATCCGTTCTTGCCCTTGACTTCGGAGACCAGTCATTGTGGCTTTGAGAGAAGTTTTTATATATGTATATATGAGAGTTGAGAAAGAAAGTGTGTAGCCTTTCTTAAAGGTTAGAGAAAGGAAACCGGTTAAATAGGAAAATAGGGGTTTCCGTTTTCCTGTTTAACATTTGGCGACCACGGAGGGATTTCGCCATTGCAGTGTTAGCATTCATTGAGAAAAGAGGCTAAAAAGATGAAAATTCATTCTGAAAAAGGCTCAGAAGGTGTAGAGCCAGATGTGTAAAGGAGAAGGAATGAATGGAACCGTGGAGGAACCATCGTCCTGATCCAGCCTTAGCTGATCAGAGGAACCAAAGGCAGGCCAATAGAGTGGCTGCCCAACAGCAACCTGAAACTGACGAAAATAGACGTCAAAATATCCTTGGAAGATAGTAGAGGATATTGCAGAAACAATACAGAAATCTGAGGCTGATCCAGAGAATTGGAGGCAGTATCAAACAGCTGGTTTAGAGGACTGTGAGAGGAAGGAGTGCCTGTTCATAACCGAGATTGCAAGGAGAAGGATCTCCTGAGAACTCCCGAAGAGGAAGGGAGGAAGGTGTAAGAGGAAATACACCAGAGCAAAGGATTATTACAAATATGGCACTTTTCCCGGGAATGTTTGGGGGTACGGTGATGTATCCCACATTCTCTGCAGGAAAGAAGAAAATCCGAAAAGGCACTTACAACAGTTTGAAGAGGTAGTAAAACTGTATAAGGTGACGGATGCAGAAAGGCTGCTTATATTTCCACATACATTGAAAGGAAATGCCTCTGACTGGTATTATGATTTAGAAAAGGAAGTCAGAGAGGATTATCAGAAGGTTACTGATGCATTTTAAGGAATATTTCAGAAAGGAGGAATTGCCGGAGGAACATTTAGAGAAGTTAAGGACTATCCTTCAAGGCAAAACAGAAAAGATAGATGAATATACACACCGTTTTAAGAAACATGAGAAAAAGTGTAAGGCATATGTAAGATGGATGCCTTATTGCAATGGTATAAGCAAGGGTTGCTAAAACCATATAGAGATCTAGCACTCTATCAATGAAAAGGATAGAGAGGATCTCATTAATCAATTAAAAATATATGAGAAGAAGAGAAGGCAATAGAAAAGATTGCAGAAGGAAAGTGAAAGTATATGGAAGAAAGGAAGAATCCTCTGATGAAGAGGAAGAGGAAGCTGATGTAGTAAAAGTTCGAAATATCCATAGATGAGAAAGCATTGGCTCAAATGATGAAAACTTTAAAAGGAATGACAGTTAAAGAGATAAAGGAAAGTATGGTGCACTAAATGTAACAATCCTGGCCATACGGTGGAGGAATGTAGGCTGCAACTGCCTACATGCCAAATCTGCGGAAAGGAAGGACATGTAGCCCGAAACTGCAGACATTTCCTGAACCAGAATGTGGCTAGTATAGAGAGAGAAAGGAGAATGGATGAACGTCCACCTCCTAGAAGGTTCCCACCTAACAGGAATCGTGGGAATGATAGGAATGATAATGTATTCCTTATGAGAACAGGAACAATATGTATGGCAGAAGGAATGAAGTTCCTTATCAGAATAGGAACAGTGGATATTATGAGAAGGAATGATAATTCCTTACGAAAAGAGAGGAAGTATTATGCAGAAAAATGGTCCATATAATGGGCGACAAAGATAGACCTTATAAAGAAATGATAAACAATATAGAGGAGAAAAGACCTTATCAAGGTCAAAGAGGCAGAAATGAGCAATATAATCAGGAATGATAACAAGGACCACAGGGTAGGAATTTTCCTTCCCAGGTTTGTTATACATGTGGTGAAACAGGACATATCTCTAGGGAATGTCCTAGGCGGAATGTACAACCTCCTACTTCCACCAGAATGACTAATGTCAGCCTACAACACGGCTTATTCAAATAGAGGAAAAAGGATGAGTATCCACCCGTTGCAAGGGCAGTTATAGCTCTTCAAGAGAAGAAGAAGGAATCCTCTTTTATGGAGAAGGTGAGGTAGTTACTATTCCTAACAAGAAGGAGAGCTTGTTACAGGAAAAGTAAAAGAGCAGGAGCAGGATCTGACCAGAAAGGTCAGACTGATAACGAATCAGAAGGATAGACAAAGGTGATATAGATAAAGGTGAACAAAGTTTTTCATTATTACCATTACATGATAAAACAATGGATCCATGTATCACCAAGCTATAAATCAGGATAAAATTACGCTTGGACAGTTGATAAAGGTAGCTCCTTATATAAGAAACCAGATATTAAATGCATTAAGTTAGTTCAGCAAACATCACCTTCACGTGAAGGATATACAGTTTGTAAAATGGATAAGGAAGTACTGTATGAAGGTGATTATGATGGACAAGTTCCTTGCATCACAGTATATGTGGGAAGAAATAAGTTAAAAGAGTGTTAATAGATGGAGGTTCAGGTGTGAATTTTATTGAAGAAGGTGAATGTAAAAGGATGGGTTTAGGACCAATCCAACCTGCTCCATTTAACCTTAAAATGGCTGATCAACGAAGTGTAAGGTCACTAGACATAATGAGAGGAGTCACTATCACAGTAAAAGGATTCAAATATAGGATATCCTTGCTTGTCCTACAAAAAGAAGAAAAGGATATGTTTATACTATGTTCTTAGCCAGACTATGGATTAAGTCTGATAAGGTTATTCAGAATGGAAGAACAGGAAAGATGATGGTAGAAGAAGGAGAAGGAAAACCAATGATCTATAATCATACTAAAAGGTATGTTAAAAAGGAAATCCGACCTCTTGTTTTAAAGGATGATTGGTTTAATGGGCTAGATAATCAGGAAGAAGTAGAAATCCTGAAAGCATATCCTAACTTGAAGGTCTTAACATAATATTGACCTTCACGTAGTGCTGAAAGGAAAGAAAACTGTTCAGCAGAAGGAAAACGACAACCTGATTACAGGAAAAGTTTTATAAGGCAATCCTGTATAAGATTGATTTGCAGGAACAACCTTCAGAGTATACATATGTGTATACCACAGATCCTTTAAAGCAAGTGAATATAAACACAGAAAAGAAGCCAAAGGAACAGAAGGAAAAACTATTCAGGAACAGGAAGAGAAAGCAAATCTGATCCTAAGGAACAAGATGCAGGAAAGCAAGTGCTGCAACTTAAGGTATCAACTTCCAACCAAGAACTTAGGAAAGTGAAGAACAACTTTTGGAAGTATAAAGGAGAGAATCCACAGTACCATGAAGATCAACATCCAAAGGAAGGAATAGGATAGTTGCCGTGAGGACACAGCAACGAATAAGGAGGGGGCAGTGTTAAAGGTAAAATATTAGGAGCATAGGACATCCTACTGTGGAGAGAATAAGGGTAGGAAGGTCTGTAGTAAGCATGGAAGGAAAGGCTGTGAAGGAGGAAAATCCTTACCGAGAGGAAAAGGTGCGTAAGGAAAAGGAAAGAAAGGCTGTGAAGGAGGAAAATCCTTACCGAGAGGAAAAGGTGAGTAAGGAAAGGAAGGAAAGGCTGTGAAGGAAAATCCTTACCGAGAGGAAAAGGAAGGAAGGAAAGGAGGAAAAGGAAATCTCGAAGGAAAAGGAAAAGGATGACGTGGCGAGAGGAAGGGTAGTTAAGGAGTAGTTAGGGCAAGGAGAAGGGGTCTCCAGGGGTCTCACAGGAAGTTCTAACAGGAGAAGGGTCTCCATTTGAAGTTTTAGCAGGAGATAAAGGTTCTCTACACTTTGTCTTTTGTATTCATGTTAGTAATGAAAGGTGCATATTATAAGATCTTGTGTGTTGTATGTGTACTCTCAATGAATGGATCTAATAAGGCATAGCCAAAAATCCATTCTTTCCCTTGACTTTAGAGACCAGTCATTGTGGCTTTGAGAGAAGGAGTTTTAATATATGTAAATGTGGAGAGTTGAAGAAAAGAAAGTGTGTAGCCTTTCCTAAAGGCTAGAGAAAGGAAACCGGTTAAACATGAAAAGGTGGGATTTCCGGTTTTCCTGTTTAACACTTCCTTATCCATTTTACAAACTGTGTATCCTTCACGTGAAGGTGATGTTTGTTGGACTGAACTTAATGCATTTAATATCTGGTTTCTTATATAAGGAGCTATGTGTATTAGCTATCCAAGCGTAACTTTTACTTCCTGATTTATAACTTGGTGATACATAGAATCCATTGTTTTATCATGTAATGGTAATAATCAAAACTTTGTTCACCTTTATTTATATCACCTTTGTCTATACCTTCTGATTCGTTATCAGTCTGACCTTTCTGGTTAGGATTTTGCTCCTGCTTGCTTACATTTTCTTGTAACGAGCCATCTTCTTGTTAGGAATAGTTTCTATCTCTCCTTCTCCATAACAAGAAATTCTTTTTTCTTCTCTTGAAGAGCTATAACTGCCCTTGCAACGGGTGGATACTCATCCTTTTCTTCCTCTATTTGAATAAGCCGTGTTGTAGGCTGTAAATTAGTTATTCTGGTGGAAGTAGGAAGTTGTACATTCCGCCTAGGACATTCCCTAGAGATATGTCTTGTTTCACCATATGTATAACAAACCTGGAAAGGAAAATTCCTACCATGTGGTCCTTGTCTATCATTAACCTGATTATATTGCTCATTTCTGCCTCTTTGACCTTGATAAGGTCTTGCTTCTCCTCTATATTGTTTATCATTCTTTCTATATGGATCTATCCTTTTGTCGCCCATTATATGGACCATTTTTGTCTCCATAATACGTATCCTCTCTGTTTTTGTAAGGAACATCATTCCTTCTCTCATAATATCCATTGTTCCTATTCTGATAAGGAACTTCACTCCTTTACCATACATATTATTCCTGTTCTCATAAGGAATAACATTATCATTCTATCATTCCCACAATTCCTGTTAGGTGGAACCTTCTAGGAGGTGGACGTTCATCCATTTCTCCTTTCTCTCTCTATAACCAGCCACATTCTGGTTCAGAAAATGTCTGCAATTCCGGGCTACATGTCCTTCCTTTCCGCAGATTTGGCATGTAGGCAGTTGCAGCCTATATTCCTCCACTGTATGGCCATGATTGTTACATTTTAGTGCACCATACCTTTGCCTTTATCTCTTCTTAACTGTCATTCCCTTTAAGATTTTCATCATTTGAGCCAATGCTTTCTCATTTATTGGATATTTACAAACCTTTACTACATCAGCTTCCTCTTCCTCTTCATTAGAGGATTCTTCCTTCTTCTATATATTTTCAACTTTCCTTCTGCAATCTTTTGTATTTGTCTTCTCTTCTTCTCATATATTTTTAATTGATTAATAAGATCCTTTCTATCCTTTTCATTAATAATGAGTGCTAGATCTTTATATGGTTTTAGCAACCCTTGCTTATACCATTGCAATAAGGCATCCATCTTTATATATGCCTTACACTTTTTCTCATGTTTCTTAAAACGGTATGTATATTCATTTATCTTTTCTGTTTTGCCTTGAAGGATAGTCCTTAACTTCTTTAAATGTTCCTCCGACAATTTCCTTTCTGAAATATTCCTTAAAAACATCAGTAACCTTATGATAATCTCTTGACTTCCTTTTTCTAAATCATAATACCAGTCAGAGGCATTTTCCTTTAATGTATGTGGAAATATAAGCAGCCTTTCTGCATCCGTCACCTTATACAGTTTTACTACTTCAAACTGTTGTAGTGCCTTTTCGGATTTTCTTTCTTTCCTGCAGAGAATGTGGGATACATCACTATACCCCAACATTCCAGAAAAAGTGCCATAATTGTATAATCCTTTGCTCTGGTGTATTTCCTCTTACACCTTCCTCCTTCCTCTTTGGGTTCTCAGGAGATCCTTCTCTTGCAATCTCAGTTTATGAACAGGCACTCCTTCCGTTCCTCTCACAGTCTCCTCTAAACCAGCTATTTGATACTGCCTCCAATTCCTAGATCAGCCTCAGATTTATGTATTGTTTCTGCAATATCCTCTACTATCTTCCCAAGGATATTTGACGTCTATTTTCGTCAGTTTCAGGTTGCTGTTGGGCAGCCACTTTATTGGCCTGCCTTTGGTTCCTTTGATTAGCTAAAGCTGGATCAGGACGATGGTTCTCTAAGGTTCCATTCATTCATTCTCCTTTACACATCTGGCTCTACACCTTCTGAGCCTTTTTCAGAATGAAAATTCTATTTTTTTAGCCTCTTTTCTCAATGAATGCTAACACTGCAATGGCAAAATCCCTCCATAGTCGCCAAATGTTAAACAGGAAAATCGGAAACCCACCTTTTCCTGTTTAATCGGTTTCCTTTCTCCTAGCCTTTAGGAAAGGCTACACACTTTCTTTTCTTCAACTTTCCACATTTTATATATTAAAACTCCTTCCTCAAAGCCACAATGACTGGTCTTTGAAGTCAAGGCAAGAATGGATTTTGGCTATTGCCTTGTTAGATCCATTCATTGAGAGTACACATACATACACACAAGATCTTATAATATGCATCTTTCATTACTAACATGAATACAAGAGACAAAGTGTAGAGAACCTATATCTCCTGCTAGAACTTCAAATGGAGACCCCTTCTCTCCTGTTAGAATCTTTGTGAAGACCCTCCTGGAGACCCTTCTCCGTTGCCCTAACTACTCCTTAACTACCCTTCCTCTCACCACGTCATCTTTTTCCTTTTCCTTTTCCTTTTCCTCTCGGTAAGGATTTTCCTTCTTCACAGCCTTTCCTTCCTTTTCCTTACTCACCTTTTCCTGTCGGTAAGGATTTCCTCCTTCACAGCCTTTCCTTCCTTTTCCTTACTCACCTTTTCTCTCGGTAAGGATTTTCCTCCTTCACAGCCTTTCTTTCCTTTTCCTTATGCACCTTTTTCTCTCGGTAAGGATTTTCCTCCTTCACAGCCTTTCCTTCCATGCTTACTACAAATCTTCCTACCCTTATTCTCTCCACAGTAGGATGTCCTATGCTCCTAATATTTTACCTTTAACAAGAAGTACTGTTGAAGGTGATTATAATGGACAAGTTCCTTGCATCACAATATATGTGGGAAGAAAAAGTTTAAAATGAGTGTTAATAGATAGAGGTTCAGGTGTGAATTTTATTGAAGAAGGTGAATGTAAAAGGATGGGTTTAGGACCAATCCAGCCTGTTCCATTTAACATTAAAATGGCTGATCAACGAAGTGTAAGGCCATTAGGTATAATAAGAGTAGTTACTATATATGTTAAAGACTTAAATTTAAAATATCTTTAATAGTCCTATGAATGAAAGGACATGACGCAACCTATACTATGTTATTAGGCCGACCTTGGCTTAAGATTGCTTATGTTGTGTAGGATTGGGCTCAAAAAAAATGACAATAGAACAAGGTGACATGAAGGTGGATATCTATATCATGCTAAGAGATTTTAGCAAAAAGGGATAGATTGATTGCATTAGAAAGATATGATTGGATGTAGGGCTTGGATGATCAGGAGAAGAGGAAATTTTGAAGACATACCCTGATCTGAAAGCCCTTGCAGAGATGAATTTATATGCAATCGGGAAAGAGAAAAAGAAAGCCTCTCAAAAGGAACAGAAGAGGATCAGTTGCAATTGCAGAAAATTTTATAAGTCTGTTTCTTATGAAATGAACTTACAGGAACAACATGCAGATTATACTTATATAAATATAAACCTCTAGAAAAGTCAACATAGGAATAGAGAAGGAACCTAAGATGTTGATTATAGCATAAGGACTAGATCTTGATTTAAGGACAAAAGATTAACATTGTTAGCCAAGTATAAGGACGTATTTGCATGGTCCTATAAGGATCTAAAAGGAATACCCAGAACTCTGTATGCACACTATTCAACTTTTGCCGAGATGCCAACCAGCTAAACAAAATGCATATAGAATGAATCCTAATTATGCAAAGTTGGTTAAGGAGGAAATTGATAAGCTGTTACAGGTTGGTTTTATATATCCTATACAAGGAGCACAATGGTTATCACCACTTGTAATTGTTCCTAAGAAAAATGGAAAGCTAAGAGTACGTGTAAACTATAAAAAATTAAATGATGTTACAGTTAAGAATACCTTCCCATACCTTTTACAGAGGAAATGCTGGATAATGTCGCCGCACGAAATGTATTCCTTCATGGATGGCTTTTCAGGGTATAAGCAAGTGATGGTAGCTCCTGAAGATCAACATAAAACGGCTTTTATAAGTCCATGGGTGCATATGCCCATAGGGTTATGCCTTTGACTTATGTAATGCACCCTTTACCTTTCAAAGGATGATAATAGATACCTTTCGGGAACCTTTTAGACTTTATGAAAGTCTTTATGGACGATTTAGTGTTTATAGTTCAAAGGAAGAACATTTGCATTGTCTGGAAAAGTGTTTCCAGAAATGTAGGCAAAATTTAGTTGCTTTAAATCGTGAAAATGTAACTTCTTTGTTAAATCAAGAATCCTTTTAGGATATGTTGTTTGTAAGGAAGGTATATTGGTGGACCAGGATAAGGTTAAGGTTATCCTGAGTTTACAACCATCACAGGATATAAAGGAGTTACATAGGTTTTTAGGAAAAATAGGTTACCATAGGTGGTTTTAAAAGCATTATGCTGAGATCGCAAAACCTTTAACAGATTTGCTAAAGGCAGATGTACCATATGAGTGGACATCAAGTGTCAAGAGGCCTTTGACCAACTTCAGAAGGCTCTTACTAAAGCACCAATATTGGTTAGTCCTAAATGGGATTGAGAATTCCATGTACAAGTGGATGCCTTTGATATGGCTATAGGAGCCATCCTTACACAAATGCAAGAGGATGGAAAGGATCGTCCTATCTATTATGCTAGCCATAGGCTAACACCTGCGGAAGTAAATTACACCACTACAGAAAGAAAGCTTTAGGGATGATATGCTATCCATAAATTTAGACACTACCTTTTGGGCTAATAAAGTGAAGATTTTTGTAGATCATAAAGCTTTATTACATTTACTTAACAAACCTGTACTTACAGGAAGGTTAGCCATGTGGTTTTTACTTCTGCAGGATATAATTTGAGATAATTCATAAACCAGGAAGGCAGCATGAATAGGCTGACCATTTTAAGTTGCATTAAAAAGGCGAAGTTCCTATACGTGCTATGGATGATTTCTGATGCAAATTTATTTCATGTCGATGCTCCATTAAGGTGGTTAGATCATATAAAATAGTATCTAGCCACTGGAATAGTACCACCTATTTATAAGACAACAGATGAAAGGAAGTTATTGTCGTGAGGACACGACACTTTTCTTTGTGGGAGGGAAGTTGTACAAATTGGCGTCCGGTGGGGTGTTACGAAGGTGTGTAGACCCTTTAGAGGTCCCGGAGGTTTTAAAAGAGGCTCATTCAGGCCTTACAGGAGGCCATTTTGCAGAGGAAATAAAGGAAGGAAAATCCTTCAGGTAGGATTATGGTGGCCCACTTTATGGAGGGAGGTAGTAGCTATTGCAAGGCATGTGAAAATAAATGCCAACATGCACAATTGCCTCCAAAGAAAAAAATCAACCTATAATCCAGTTCTCCCACTAGAACCTTTCCAAAAATGGGGAATGAATTTTATAACAATTAATCCTGTGAGCTCAAAAAAAGAATCAATATATATTGGTTTTAACAGATTATATGACGAAATGGGTAGAGGCAGAGCCTATGAGAAGGGCCGATGCATATAATATAGCAAAGGTATATACAATACTATAATAGTACGTTATGGCATTTCCTAAGGAAATTGTGAGTGATAAGGAAAGCATTTCGTGAATGAAATGATAGAAATGCTTATGAAAGAGTTTGTGATAAAACACAAGAAGTCGACACCATATTACCCACAGGGTAATGGGCAGGCTGAGTCGACAAACAAAGTCCTTTAAAAACGTTTTAACGAAGGTAGTTCAGGATAATCGAAGGATTGGGATGAAAGGTTACCAGAAGTTCTCTGGGCCTATAAGACAACTTATAAAGTGACTACTGGTATGACACCTTTTAAGCTCACTTATGGCTTAGAGGCCATAACCCCAATGGAGTTTATTGTGCCATCTTTGTGAATAGCGGTACAATATAATATAGGAGAGAAGGACTCTATGGCAACTCGTTTAATAGAGTTGGAGAAGTTGGACAAGTTAAGGAGGTATGCCTTATGGACTATACAAGCTATTCAAAGGAGAAGGAAGGCCTGGCTCGATAGGAAGAGAAAAGGAAAGGAGATAAAGGAAGGGGACTTGGTCCTGTGGTATAGAGGTAAGGTGGGAGAAATGAGTCAAAAGCTTGATTTAAAGTGGATAGGCCCTTTTCAGGTTAAGTCTGTAAAGGAAGGAATGATTGCAGTTAGAAACATTGGAAGGAGAGGAAATCGAGGAATGGTGAATGTTAATAAAAGTAAGGAAGTATATATCGCAGGAGAACGTTGCAGGAAAGGTTATTTTTATTGATTTGAAGAGCATATTCTCTGTCTATTAGTGCACACGAAACAAGGCTGTAGATCTAGGGTTTTACAGAGTGTGCAGTGAGAGAGAGATGTTGGCAAAGAAAGGATGTTTGCCTACTCAAAATTGTCGTGAGCTGATCAATCCTCCTGATGGAGATAGATTGGGTCAGGTACAATTGGTACATACAAAGTGGGATTTCTCCTTGGAGATGGAGAAGGTGTTGAGGAAGCTCAGATTGGGAGTATGTGCAGATTTTGAAGGATGGAGAGCCTCATGACAAGCAGTGTTTCACATTGGTTATGTTGATGGAAAAGGTGGAAAGCCTGAGATAAGATTTGTAGCGTATTCGGAGGAGAGGAAACTCCTCTTCTTCTAGAAATGTTTTCCAGTTGCCAAGATCTCACCTTACAGACTTTCTGAAAGAAGGAAAGCAGTATGTGAGTTAAGGTAGGTCTGAAGCTTTCCGATCTTGTGGAGGACATCCAGTTGGCAGTGAATTTCATTGTCAACGCTTTGAGTTCCGGACATCACACATCACGGCGTCAAACCCAGTGAATGTCCTTATATGATGGATTGAAGGCGAAGAAGCCGGTGGGAGTGGCTCGTTATTTGATGAAGAGGTTGAGAGAGCACCTATTCGCCATGCAGGAATTGGAAAAGAAAGGAGAGCCTTCATTAATGATGGCATTTACATGGGTACAGGTAATTGCAGATTATGTGCGCCTAATGGAGAGTCGGCAAGGTAAAATTGTGGCTCGGATGAAACAGGTGAGGAAGGAGACAAAGTTGTTTTAGAAAGAAGCAGGGGAAGTGGAAAGGATCAGAATCTAAAGGGAAGGAATTAGATGGTGACTTGCAAGGGGAAGAAGAGAAATAGGGAGAAAAGGTGCACAAGAAGAAGAAGCCTAAGGTGGAGAAGCAGGCATCGGTGAAGAGGACTACAAGTCGGGAGGCAAGACTGGAAAGCAGAAGGTGAGAGCACAGGAAGGACCGGAGTAGAGATTGGTGGTAGATTTGGAGGAAGAAGAGGATGAAACAGTCAGGGGGTATGGTGCAGGAAGACGAAGAACCATTTGAGCAAGGAGAGAAGAAAGAACCTGTGGAGCAACCGGAAGAGGAGTGCGTGAAGTGGATAAGGAGCGGAGGACGAAAGCGAGGCAGGAGATTAAGTCAGAATCCCAGAAGCAGGTGATAATGGATCAAGAGGTCACCCGAAGTCATTACAAGAGGAGCAGCCCATGATGATCGTGCCATTAGAGACGGTGGATCCTTACGAAGCAAAGATATGTGAGAAGGTAAGGCAGCAATGGATGAATGGACAGATGAGCAAGAAGGGAAACGGAAGGGGTTCTAGTCATCTGCTAATATCCATTTTTGACGGTTACGCCGGCAACGGCAGATATAACGGTGATGGGGTAGTGGAAATTGCAAAGGAAGTTGAAGAGATGGTGCAAAGATCGAAGTTTCCAAGACACCAATTCAACCCACCGCCGTTCCAGTCATCACCGAGATCACACTGAGGTATGTATGGCAGGGGTGTGTATCGTGGGAATGGATCACAGGGTTACGATTTCCGCTTGGATGAGGAGGATATGCGACAGCAGTAGCAGGAGGGTAATGTACATGCGGATATCTCCTTTAAGCGCGGAGGGGCATTTGCGTGGAAGGATGTGCAGACTACTGACACGCAGATTCAGTTTGCACAGGTTCTGGCGCAGCTCCAGTCTGAGATGGTTGAACAGGTGTCAGAGGCGGGAATGAGACATAGGATGCAACTCAGATGGTGGCAAGCTTATTCAATCATTTAGTCAACGCTAGATACACTATCAAGGATAGGGCAGACATTTAGAGGCTGATTGTGCAGGCCGTGGAGAGCGTCATGGCACCCAAGATGACCGCCATTCAAGGGATGATGAGTAAGGGTATTTAGCGACCGACTAAGCAGAGGACTCCAAGCCCGGTGGTGGAGCTTAAGCCCACGATGATGTCATAGGAGCCGATGACACTATTCCAAAGGCTAGTGAGCACGAGACGAAACCTAGCAAACTGCTACCATATTATCGGTGGTGGTGGATGAATTCCAGCCTCTTCAAGAGGAGAACGAGCAGCTTAGGAGGAGACGCGCGTTTCGCCTTCAGGTAGCAATGGTGCAGCAAGAATTGACAAGGAAAAGGCAGAGTTTCAGAAGTATAAGGATCAAAGAGGAGGTGGAGTATCAGGATGATGCGCAGGATGTGTTGCCGTGAGGACACAGCAATGAATAAGGAGGGGGCAGTGTTAAAGGTAAAATATTAGGAGCATAGGACATCCTACTATGGAGAGAATAAGGGTAGGAAGGTCTATAGTAAGCATGGAAGAAAAGGCTGTGAAGAAGGAAAATTCTTACCGAGAGGAAAAGGAAAGGATGACGTGGCGAGAGGAAGATAGTTAAGGGGAGTTAGGGCAATAGAGAAGGGGTCTCCATTTGAAGTTCCAGCAGGAGATAGAGGTTCTCTACATTTTGTCTCTTGTATTCATGTAGTAATGAAAGGTGCATATTATAAGATCTTGTGTATATGTATGTATACTCTCAATAAATGGATCTAACAAGGCAATAGCCAAAATCCGTTCTTGCCCTTGACTTCGGAGACCAGTCATTGTGGCTTTGAGAGAAGGTGTTTTGATATATGTATATGTGGAGAGTTGGAGAAAAGAAAGTGTGTAGTCTTTCTTAAAGGTTAGGAGAAAGAAAATCGGTTAAACAGGAAAAGGTGGGGTTTCCAATTTTCCTGTTTAATAGTCCTGATCGATTTCGGCTTGTGGCATTACAGGTTCATCAGGCTCCAGCAAATTCAACACTTTTATAGGACATACGTTGCAATTGGCTACAGACGACTTGGTAAAGAAATGTATTCTCACACATTAGTCCGGACATCGGAAGCTCCTTTTCCTCCAGTTCCCATACAAACTATAAGTTGTTTGCCATACAGGACGGACTCCTGTACTGGGAAGGTCTCATGTACATTCCTATTGGTGTTTACAAGACTCGTGTGGTACATGTTGTCATGATACCCCAGCTACAAGACATTTTGGTGTGGCCAAGACAATTAAGTTGGTAACTCGCAACTATTGGTGGCCTGGGTTGCGAGGTTTTTGTGGAAAAGTTTGTATGAAGTTGTGACACCTACAACAGGTTGAAGATGCCTCGTCACGCGCCCTCTGGTCTTCTTCATCCTCTTCATGTTCCCTCTGCTTCTTGGAGATCCATTTCTATGGATTTTCTCACAGATCTTCCTCCTTCTCGTGGATTTGATGCAGTTCTTTGTGGTGTTGACCGTTTCACCAAACAAGATGGCTACATGCCAACAACTGCTGATTTGGTGATCCGCAAAAGTGTTCCGACATTATGGTCTTCCTAAGAGTATTGTTTTTAATCGAGACCCACAATTCATTCCAGATTTTGGTGAGAGCTTCTCTGAGTTCTATAAGTTAAAGTGGATCTTTCTTCAGGATATCATATGTGTAGTCAAAATGCACTATTCAGACCTTGGAGCAGTATCTTTCGCTACTTCATCAGTTACCAACAAGACAATGTCAAGCCACGATCCAGGAAACAGGAAGTGAGCAGGATTCCAAGAGTAGGAAGGCTTGACTCAGGAGCAGGATAGGAAACAAACAGGAACTAGGAATCAGGAGCAAGTCAAGACAGGACAGGATCCAGGAGTAGGACAGGAACAGGAGGATCAGGAGCGAGATAGGAACAGGCAGGATCCAGAGCAGACAAGAGCAGGAGGCAAAGGAGCAAGACAAGACAAGACAAGAACAAGAATGATCGTAGAATGACTGGTGTTGATAGTAACTGATTGTACAACAATTAGGTCGGAGCTTTTATGCTCACAACTCCAAGCTAATCTAGTCATGAGCTAAGAATAGTGTCCCTTATCCTCTAGGCATATCCTGTAGCATATCCTATAGGCATATCCTATAGGAATATCCTATAGGTATATCCTGTAGGAATATCCTGCAGGCATATCCTGTAACCCGTATCCTGTATCCGAAATCCTGCATCCTGTATCCTGTATCGGGTTGTGACAGCACCTCCTCCCTAAGGACGAGTTCCACGAGTCTTAGGACCTGGTTTAGCAGGATAATGCCGATGGAAGGCAGCAACTTTGGAAGAAGCATGGAGTAAGTTGGATGCAGGTTCCCAAGTGCGATCGGTAGGCAAATAACCTTTCCAATCCACCAAGTATTGAAGTTGGCGGCGATGAAGACGAGAATCAAGGATGGCTGCAACTTCGTACTCAGGTTCACCAGCAATGACCACAGGAGGGGGAGGAGAAGAAGCACGACCAGGAAGAGAAGAAGGATGATACGGCTCCAACAAGGAGGTGTGAAACACAGGATGAAGTTTCACCGTGGATGGTAACTCGAGTCGGAAAGCTACAGGATTTACCTCCGCCACGATCCTGTAAGGGCCCAATCGTTGAAAATCCAACTTAGAAGAAGGCCTGTTGGTGCGAATGTGTCGACGAAGAAGCCACACGAGATCACCAATCTTGTATGCAGGTGCCGGCTGACGGTGAGCATCAGCATGATGCTTGTACCGTTCCTGTGCCTGCTGAAGATGAACCTGGAGATCATCCTGTACCTGCGAAGATGCTGAGACGATCCTGTACTGCAGGAGCGGAAGAAGGAGAAGCAGGAGGAGCAAAGTCAAAACGTGGATGGTGGCCTGTAAGAGCAAAGAAAGGTGTCTGGCCTGTAGATGCGTGAACGGAGTTGTTGTAGGCAAACTCCGCCATTGGAAGAAGGTCCAACCAATTATCCTGTGGTAACTGATGAAGCAACGAAGATACTTTCAAGGTCTGAATTGTGCGTTCGACTGCCCATCGTTTGTGGGTGATATCCTGAAGAAAGATCCGCTTTAACCTGTAGACTCCGAAGAAGCTCTCGCCAAAACTTGGACATGAATTGTGGACCTCGATCGGAAACAATGCTCTCAGGAAGACCATGATGTCGGAACACCTCACGGATCACCAACTCGGCAGTTGTCTGACCTGTAGCTGTCTTGTTGCAGGGTAGGAAATGAGCCTGCTTGGTGAAACGGTCAACCACCACAAGAACTGCATCGAATCCACGAGAAGGAGGAAGATCTGTGAGGAAATCCATAGAAATGGATCTCCAAGGAGCAGAAGGAACAGGAAGAGGACGAAGAAGACCAGAGGGTGCATGATGAGGCATCTTCGACCTGTTGCAGTGTCACAACTCCGTACAAACCTTTCCACAAAACCTCGCAACCCAGGCCACCAATAGTTGCGAGTCACCAACTCAACTGTCTTGGCCACACCAAAATGTCCTGTAGCCGGGGTATCATGACAATCCTGTACCACACGAGTCCTGCAAACACCAACAGGAACGTACAGGAGACCTTCCCGGTACAGGAGTCCATCCTGTATGGTGAACAGGTTGTAGTCTGGACGGGAACTGGAGGAAGAGGAACTTGCAACGTCAGGATGAATGTGTGAGAACACATTCTTTGCCAAGTCGTCTGTAGCCAACTGCGAACGGACGTCCTGTAGGAGTGTTGAATTTGCTGGAGCCTGATGAACCTGCAGTGCCGCAAGCCGGAATCGATCAGGACCCAACAACACTTGCCTTTGACAGTCAAATGCAGGATCGCCCGGGCTTGGTGCAAGGTAAGAGCGCCTAGACAATGCGTCCGCCTTGCCATTCCGAAAACCGGGCCTGTAGACGATGACGAAGTCAAAACGTGATAGGAACTCTGCCCACCTAGCCTGTCGCCGACTGAGAACTCGAGCCGTTTGAAAGTACTCCAGGTTCTTGTGATCCGTAAGAACTTGTACAGGATGTGCAGCACCTTCCAGGAAATGCCGCCACTCCTCAAACGAATCCACAATGGCCTTGAGTTCCTTGTCATGAATCTCGTAATTGATCTCCGCCGACAGGAACTTACGAGAGTGAAAAGCTACAGGATGAAGCAACTTGTCCTCTCCAACTTGCGATAGGACGGATCCTACTGCAAAATCCGAGGCATCTGCTTCAACGAAGAAAGGACGAGAAGGATCAGGATGTGCTAAAATCGGAGCTGTCGTGAAGGTGTCCTTGAGTGTTGTGAATGCATGTTCCGCCTTGTCGGACCAAGAGAAAACCTCTGTGCGCTTGGTGAGTTCCGTGAGTGGAAGTACACGCTTGGAGAAGTCCTGTATGAACGCCTGTAGAAGTTTGCAAAGCCAAGGAAACATTGTACATCTCGTACAGACTTGGGCCTCTCCCACTCCACGATGGTCTTCACCTTGTGCATGTCCATGGAAACGCCAGCAGGAGAGACGATGTAGCCCAAGAACTCCACAGAATCCCTATCGAAAAAACACTTCTCCAACTTCGCATACAGGCCATGCTCGCGAAGCCGCTGTAGAACCAATCGTACATGCTTGTCATGTGCCGCCTGGTCCTTGGAGAAAATCAAAATGTCGTCGAGGTAGATCACCACAAACTGGTCCAAGAAGTCACGAAAGATGTCGTTCACCATGTGTTGGAACACGGCTGGGGCATTGGTAAGGCCGAAAGGCATCACCGTGTACTCGAAGTGTCCATACCTTGTACGAAAGGCAGTCTTCCACTCATCGCCGGACGAATCCGTACAAGGTTGTAGGCCCCTCGTAAGTCGATCTTCGTGAACACCTTTGCTCCTCGCAGCCGATCGAGAAGTTCCGGGATCAATGGCAACGGGTACCGATTCCGAATGGTATTGATTCAAACCCCTGTAGTCCACAACCAAACGTAAGCTCCCATCCTTCTTCTTGACAAAGAAGATAGGCGCTCCTGCAGGGGACTTTGAGTGACGAATGAAGCCGGATGCCAAGTTGTCCTCGATGTACTGGCGAAGAACCTCCAACTCTGTGGGTGACAATGCGTAAATCGGTCCGAACGGTGGAGTCTTTCCTTCTGCAAGATCAATAGGACAGTCGTAGGACCTGTGAACAGGAAGAACTGTAGCCTTGTGCTTGTCAAAAACGTCCTTAAAGTCGTGGTACTTGGATGGTAGAGAAGAAGGAGGAGAAGGAAAGGAGTAGGCGAAGGAGATTGAAAAACAGGAGAGTCAGACACAGGAAAGGTAGAAGAGGACGTAGGAGTTACTTGAAAGGCAAAAAGGTGGAAAGGAGCAGGATCAGTGGTAAGTTCATGCATGGTAGTGGTAAGAACTCGGAGAGGAGCAGGAGGGAGCTTGACTGAAAAAGAGGAAGGATCTTGGGGGGTGGAACAGAGCAGAGTAACAAAAGGAGGCAGGATTGGGAAAATGTGTGGATGTTGACGAGTGTACAGGATTGGAAGAATCCTGTACAGAAGTCCGTGGTTGCACAGGAGTGAGGGAAGCCTGTGAGTGTGCTGACGAACCAACAGGAGGTGGATCCTGTTGAGGAGGAACCTTCGACACTGATACAGGATTGGAAGAACCCTGTACAGGAATCCGCAAACTTACAGGAGTGGAGAGAACCTGCGGATGTGCTGAGGAACTGACATGAGGTGAATCCTGTCGAGGAAGAGTCTTCAACACTGGTACAGGAACAGGCACGGTCAATCCTGTAGCTTGTACTGCCTCAGACACCAAGGATGTATCCTGCACGCAGGAAGGTACAGGATTGATCCTGGCTGCTGGAGAGGAAAACGTGAGCGTCCTAGACCTCCAGTCGATCTGCGGATTTGCAACAACGAACCATGGCATGCCAAAAATGATGGGAGTCGACCGAGTCTTGATCAAGTTGAAGGAAATCGAACAGTTGAATGCACCATGACTGCAAGAGAGAGGTGTGGTAGCGTGGGTAACTGCGCCAGAAGCAATCAAACGACCATCGGCCACCTCTACAGGAACTGCACGCTTCAACTTCACCACCGGAATGCCATGCTGAGCTGCAAAAGTGTCATCCATGAAACATGCATTTGCACCAGTGTCTAACAGGGCAAACTCCTTGAGCTCTCGATTATTGAGGCGAATGTGTACAGGAAACTTGAGTGATGGAATGGTATGAGCAGCACCAATGGAGCCTGCACCTACGTCCAACTTCGCGGCTCCTAGACGAAGTGGACATTGAAGTTTTCCGACTGAACTTCAGCTTCGGCTTCACGCGTCTTGAACTTCTGGCTTTATTAGGACATTCCGCCACCTTGTGTCCTGCTGCACCACAATACAAGCATAGGTTCTCACCCGACGACGTTGCTTCTCAGCAGTTGAAAGTGGGCCACGCTTGGATTTGTTAACCTCCATAGGAACTGCTCCAGAAGGTGTCGGAACATGTGCTACGGCTACAGGATTGGTTGGCAGGAACTGCTGACGGAATTTTTCCTGACGGCGCTCGAACAAACGGTTGTCGCAGCGAACGGCCTGTTGCATGATCTCCGCTAACGTTTGAGCATCCGGTAATGTAAGGAGAAGGTCCTTCACATCATCCCTCAGCCCAAAACGGAAGTGTTCGATCAATGCAGTCTCGTCCCATGGAATGTTCGTGCACAATTGCTGAATTCGGATGCATAAACGGAAGCTGGTCTGGATCCTTGTGTGAGCCTTCCGTAACTTGTGCATGCAGAACGGTACTTATCAGGATCTCCAAAACAGGCTTCAAAGGCAGCCACGAAACCTTCAAAGTCTTCCATCAATGGGTCGTCACGCTCCAGCAAGGGAGCAACCCAAGCTCGTGGAGATCCACTTAGTAAGGATGCCAAAAGGCCAACCTTTTGTGCATCCGTCGAGTAGCGGCGTGGTTGCATGCGGATCAAGAGCCGGATCTGATTCAGGAAACCTTGGAAATCGGCACGGTTGCCACTGAACTTCTCTGGCATGCTGATCTTCGGCTCCGGAGAAAAGTTCGATGAAGAAGGAACCACCGATGCCTGAGAGAGAGCCTGCGCAGCAGCCTTGGAGGATGCATCAGCAGCTGCATGTGCCGCATGGGTGGAGCCTTGCAGATCGGTGACCACTTGGCGCAAAGTGGCCAGCTCATGAAGCAACATTTGGTGCTCGCGTTGAAAGTGCTCAAAATCAGCCATGATCTTATGAAAGAAAGAAAGGAGAAAAACGAAGGAAAAGAATCAAGGAAAAAAAAGTAGCTGGAAACGAAGAGCTATGAAAGCAGTTACTATCAAACTGTCAAGCCACGATCCAGGAACCAGGAAGAGCAGGATTCCAAGAGAGGAAGGCTTGACTCAGGAACAGGAAGGAACAGACAGGAACTAGGAACAGGACAAGGCAAGACAGGACAGGATCCAGGAGGGACAGGAACAGGACGGATCAGGAGCGGACAAGAGGAACAGACAGGATCCAGAGAGACAAGAGCAGGAGGCAAAGAGAAGACAAGACAAGACAAGAACAAGAATGATCGTAGAATGACTGGTGTTGATAGTAACTGATTGTACAACAATTAGGTCGGAGCTTTTATGCTCACAACTCCAAGCTAATCTAGTCATGAGTCTAAAGAATAGTGTCCCTTATCCTCTAGGCATATCCTGTAGCATATCCTATAGGCATATCCTATAGGAATATCCTATAGGTATATCCTGTAGGAATATCCTGCAGGCATATCCTGTAACCCGTATCCTGTATCCGAAATCTGCATCCTGTATCCTGTATCGGGTTGTGACAGACAACTGGTTGAACCTTCTTCCTATTGCAGAGTTTGCTTACAACCAACTTCGTTCACGCATCTATAGGCCAGACACCTTTTCTTCGCTCTTACCGGCTACCATCCACGTTTTAACTTTGCTCCTCATGCTTCTCCTTCTTCCGCTCCTGCAGTACAGGATCATCTCCAGCATCTTTGTCAAGTACAGGATGACCTCTGAATTCATCTTCAACAGACACAAGAACGGTACAAGCGTCACGCTGATGCTCATCATCAGCCGGCACTTGCATACAAGATTGGTGATCTCGTGTGGCTTCTTCGTCGGCATATCCACACCAACATGCCTTCTTCTAAGTTGGATTTTCAATGATTGGGCCCTTACATGATTGCGACTGAGGTCAATCTTGTTGCTTTTCAACTAGAGCTACCATCAACTGTGAAACTTCATCTTGTATTTCACACCTCTTTGTTGGAATCGTATCATCCTTCTTCTCTTCCTGGTCGTGCTTCTTCTCTCCCCTCCTGTGGTCATTGATGATAAACCTGAGTATGAAGTTGCAGCCATCCTTGATTTTCGTCTTTATCCCGCCAACTTCAATACTTGGTGGATTAGAAAGGTTATTTGCCTACCGATCGCACTTGAGAACCTACATCCAATTTACTCAATACTTCTTCCAAGGTTGCTGCATTCCATCGACGTTATCCTGTTAAATCAGGTCCTAGGACTCGTGGAACTCGTCTTTAGGGAGGAGGTGCTGTCATGACCCGATATAAGATACAAGATACAGAATGCAGGATACAGGATACGGGATATATGATATGCCTACAGGATATACCTACAGGATTATGCCTATAGGATATGCCTACAGGATATGCTTATAGGATAAGGACATTATTTTTAGCTCACGACTAGATTAGCTCTTGGAGTATATTTTTAGCCCATACCTAGATTAGCTCTTGGAGTTGTGAGCATAAAAGCTCTAACCTAATTGTTGTACAATTAGTTACTATCAACACCAGTCATTCTACGATCATTCTTGTCTTGCTCCTTGCCTTATGTTCTCGTCTTGTTCTTGTCTTGCTCCTTGCCTTATGTTCTTGTTTTGTTCCTAATTCTTGTCCTACTCTTGAGTCAAGCCTCCTTGCTCTTAGATTATGGCTTGACACCACTGGGACATATGCATAAAAGAATGGCAAATTTAAAACAGCAAAGTTATGTTTTCAGTGGGAATTGGGCTTGGAAGATTGCATCACTATCGTTTGGACTTAACAAAGACCGCAATTGAGAATTGGATTGCTCTTAATGATCTGTTTGGCAATCAAGCAAGTGCAGCAATAGTAAAAGTTGAATTAAGGTCAAAACTCTTTGGATTGAAGATGGCACCAAAGGAAACACTGCTTGATTGAATGAAGTTTGTATTCTTGCAGTTAGTGGCATTGGGAGAGACATTATTAAAAGGTGATAAACAGCATTGTTGCTTAATGCCTTTACTAGGCCTAAGTATAAGGTCCTTAAGACCACACTTAAGAACACAACTAAATCTTTCGTTGACATGCAGGCACCATTGATCAATGATGAAGCTCCATAAGGATTCTTTGAGCAAGTTACTATAAGTACAGCTCTCTTTATGACAAGAAGCAAAGAACCCTCTTGTGTTGAGAGGAGAGAGCAACACTTCTAATAGTTTCAAGGAGCATTAATATTGCTTCTAGCAATAATATAGCTAGGAGCAATAACTACTCAAAGGTGAGTGTAACTATTGTAAGCGAGTGGGGCACTATGCAAGAGATTGAGCAATCGAACTTCCAAGAAGACTTGAAAAGAGAAAGAAAAGTTCAACTATTAGACAATCCAACTTTAATTAGCCTCAAATTTTTATGGCAAGAGAGTTTCAAGAGAGCAGTCAACCAAGTAAGTAGTTTGGCTAGACAATGGAGGAGCTTCTCATAACTAATAAATGTGCTGCATTTTACTTATAAAGCTCTTTTAGGCTAATCTATATTGCTTTTCAGACTCAAATTGTGTTGTTGAAATACATCTTGCCTCTAGATTAACAAAGATGATTCAGAACATGTTTTATGTTCTGAATCTTAAATATATTATCCTCTCTATTAGTGGTTCAGTTGATAATGGCTTTACATTCTTTTTTGATGATGGAGCTATTATTATATACAAACACACTAAAGAAATTGTAGCACTAGATTAGAGGTTTGCTAGTCTTTCTAAGTTAAATGCATCAATAATTGTTCATGAAGAGAAGGTGCTTGTAGCAGCATAGTCCCTACCAATGGAAATATTTAGCTTTGGCACCAATGATTAGGTCATCTGCATGATGAGGCAATTAAGGTAGTGTCAAAGATCAAACTCACCTTAAAGACCTAGAGCTATTTGGTACTCTTCAATTTTGTGATGCTTGTGTATTAGACAAGTGTGTGATGCACCGTTTCCATAGCTATTTGAGCCACAAAGCACTGCACTAAGTCTTTACAGGTGATGCATTTTGAGTGTGGGCCATTACATGTACGAACTCTCTAATAGAAAAAATATTTTCTGACATTTATCGATGATTATTCACGATATGTGGTCGTGAAGTTATTGGCAACAAAATCAGAAGTTTTAGGCCACTTTAGAGCTTATAAAAACACTATTGAAAATCTTATAGGCCTATATATTCATATTCTCCATAGTGATCATGGAGGTGAATATATATTTAGACATTTCTCTAACTTTTACAATGATCATGGCATTCAACAACAATTTAGATAACCAAATAGTTCACAATAAAATGGTGTTACTAAAAGGAAAAACATAACTTTAGTTGAGAGTGCCAGGTGTAGACTTATGTATGCTGGGATGCCATATAGTTTTTGAGAAGAAACCATCAACACAACAATATATATTCAAAATTGAATTCCATCACAATCAATTGCTAAGGAAGTCCCGTATAAGCTATGAACTGACAAAAAATTCAAGCTTGAAACGTTTATGGGTCTTTAGATGTGTGGCATATGCTCAAGTTCTTCACACTCAGGTTTAAAAAGTAGAACCACGCAGTATACAATGTATCATAGTAAGATATTGTATAACCAATAAAGCTTATCAACTACATGATATGACCACTATTTCTATTGTTATTAGTTAAAATGTTAAGTGCAATAAGCAAATTCTCTATAATCATCTTTATCGGCAAACATTACCTACCCAAGTAATAATATATGAAGAAAAATTATTTTTTAGGGCACCCTAGGTGCCACAGCTATAGGTGCAACATGTGCAACAACTAATTCTTTCAAGAGAAATGTGGATTCCCAAGCTAAGCCACCATTTCGGATACAAAAAATATCATCAAGTATCAAACAAATACTCACTCGCCCCTTTCAAGCAATTACTCGCAATGGATGGGTAAGCTTTGTATCATAGCAAACTTGTGAGGCACAAGAGTCAGGGCAACTCAGATATTTTGTATCTATGAAAAAGGATTGTTGCATAGACAATGAGTTCACTAAAAGCTACTCAATGGCGAACAATCATTATTATGTAATCAAGTTTGGGAACTTGTACCATTACCAACATGAAAAAAGCTAATGAACACATGCTACATCTTTAAACCCAAGCTAAATGCCCAAGGCAAAGTTGTTCATTATCATGCCAAGTTTGTTGCCATGGGGTTTTCACTAATAGCTGGTGCAGATTTCACAAAGACTTTTTCACATTTGCCAAAGCTTACATATATCAAAATTATTCTTAGGCTTGTTGCACTATGAAACTTACACGTCCATCAACTAAACTTAAAGACAACTTTTTTATACGGAAGAAGTGTATATCTCTTAGCCTAAGGGATTTGAACAATGTCGCAACAAAGATCTTTTTTGTCAGCTCAAAAAATCTTTATACAGACTTAAGCAAGCTCCTCATGCATGGTATCAACATGTCAATGCTTTCAACAAATTGGATTCACAAAATTGGGAGATGATGGTAACATTATTTATTCCTCCAACTATTCTTTTGTTATTTTAGCTTTATATATGGATAATAATATTATGGTTGCCACAAATATTGAACTCGTCCATTATTTTGAGTAGCGATTTTGTCTCATTTTGAGATTTCTACTCTAGGGACACTTTAGCTTAGGATACAAGTTTATAGGGATTGTGATGTTAGTACTATTTAGCTTCACATGCCCATTATGTTCATAAGATTTTGCAGAAGTTTAATATGCAAGACAATAGGCCTATAGCAACTCCAATGGACCTTTCAAGCAAGTGTTGGTTCTCTTATTTATTTAACAATTTGCACAAACATTAGACTTGTGGAGTTGTGTCAAAATTTCTTAAGATCCCAGAAGAGGCTCATTAGAGTGCAGTGAAGCATATATTTAGGTATATTTGAAGCACAACATATTATAGGTTGAGTTATAACAATATCAACATGCTTATAAATAATAAGAGTTTTAAAGCATATCAAAGGAAGAAAACTAAAGATAGTCGGATTTATTGATTGGAGACAAGGATTTTAGAAAGTCCATGTTTAAATATTCATTTTATTTGGAAGGTGGATTGGTTAGCAATTCAAGTAAAAGAAAACTTATTAATATGGCTCTTTCATCTACAGAAGCAAAATATATTAGAGTGACAATAGTAACTCAAAAAGCTATATGGATTGAAGATTTTTAACACCAAATTAAAGTTCCAATGTAGCACCCACTAAAGCTACTACGACAATTAAAGTGCAATTGAGTTATTAAGAAATCCTAAGTACCATGGGAGAACTAAACACTTTGATTTAAAAGTGCATTTCATCTGAATAGGTTCAACAACAAAAAATTTCTCTAAAATATATTTCAACTAAAGAAATGACAATAAACATAATGACCAAACCATTAAATAAAGAGAAGCATAAGCTACATCGATACAAGATGCAAATCCTAGATCCTCCATGAGTGGTAGTGATGACCTGAAGTAAGCAACCTGTCTAGCTCATATCTAGTGATGATGTATCATAGCATTATGTGGCTGGAACTGCCTCGAGATTCAAGGGGTGACTCAGGAGTACAGGGATCATATCCCTTAGAATCCTATAAGCACTATATATATATTCCATGCTAATGAAATAAATTTTTTAGGGAAAACAAACAATATACTCATGGCTGAGATATATAATAGCAAAGAGGGGTGTTGAAAAAAAAGAATGAAGTATAGTGCTTGAAAACTGCATGGGTAAGCTTATGTTATGGATAAGTAGGATGGCTAAATTTGTGATTGAGAAGGAGGATCATGTATATGTTAAAGACAAATTAAAATAATTTCTTAAAGGTATACAAAAACATAGAAATGTTACTAAATCATATAGCATGAGTTATTTCATAATGAATGAGGAGAAGGAGTAAGCATGTAAAAACATAGATATGTTGTTAAATTATATAATATGAGTTATTTCATAATGAATGATGAGAAGGAGAAAGCTCACATAATGAAAGGCATATTGAATACACCTCATGAATAAGTCGTTAAAGTTGTTAAAAATATGAAGATGTTTAACAATAGCCATTGATTAACTACAATGGTTTTCAAGCTCTGTGAAAAAATAAATATGGTAAGAGATGAAAATCGGTTTCATGTTATGGAAAATGATAATTGTTCATGTGAAGATAAATTTATAAATTGTAAGATTTAAGAAAAAACTAATAAACTTATCCATAATTGTTATCTAATGACACATAAATCTTATCTCTCCTATTTTCCTTGATTATGTTAGTGAGATCACTGATGTATTTAAGTACAGAGACATTTTATTCCTGGGAAACATGCAATTCTTATGTAGCATAGATGACCTTGTGATGAGAAAGATATAAGTGCATAATAACTTGCAATATTAATTAAAGTGGTAATCTAACTGATAAACATAAGAATTTTCATCTATTTATATCAAGCCACGATTTAAGAGCAAGGAGGCTTGACTCAAAAGCAGGACAAGAACTAGGAACAAGACAAAAACATAAAACAAAGAACAAAAAAGAATAAAACAAGAATGATTATAAAATGACTAGTGTGTCGATGATAACTGATTGTACAACAATTAGGTCGGAGCTTTTATATTCACAACCCCAAAAGTTAATTTAGGCATAAGCTAAAAATATATTTCGTATCCTGTATCCTATTTGGTGCTCACGTTGAAATTGCTCAAAATTTGCCATGATTCGTGAAAGAAAGAAGGAAAAAAAACAAAGGAAAAAAACTAAAGAAAAAAAAAGTAACTAGAAATCGATGAGTTATGAAATCAGTTATTATTAAACTGTCAAGCCACGATCCAAGAGCAAAGAGGCTTGACTCAAAAACAAAAACAAGAAACTAAGAACAAGACAAGAACATGAGGCAATTAACAAGATAAGAACAAGATAAGAATGATTGTATAATGACTAGTGATGATAGTAACTGATTGTACAACAATTAGGTTGGAGCTAAAACTATTATGTAGGTATATTTTGTAAGCATATTCTATAGGTATATCCTATAGCATATCCTGTAAGTATATCCTGTAGGCATATCATGTATCCCGTATCCTATATTTTTACATCATGTATCCTATATCGGGTCGTGACAATTTAAATATATAAACATGTTTGACATAAATGTTTAATAAGCTATATAAACGTACCACATGTGCATAATTGTTGTGGTGTCATTTAGGCCAACTAAGATCAAAAGTATAGCATCCTTGGACTCTTAATTATTAGACACCAACTTTAAACATATGCATGTAGCTGTGCAACATGTAAATGCACAATGTTTCCAGTTTGTTTTTGGATTCAATGACTTCTTTTCATCTATAAGCAGTTTGTTAGTCTTTATAGAATTGCTTTTTATGCAAGCTATATGCAAACAATCAAATTTTACAAAGACATTAATTATGTTGTTGCTAGCTGCTCTAAGTTACTAAAAAACCTTCTTTGATTTTTAGAGAATGCAATACAATGAGTGATATATTAATAAAGATTAACCTTATGCATTCAAACATATATATATATATATACACACATACTCTCTTTTTCTCTCACACATACACCTACAACTCACTGTTGCAATTTTTAATCTCTCTCACACACATACATACACACAATGCATACCCATTCATGACATTGCCAAGGAGGTCCACGTATATGTCCAACAAATGTAGTAATCTTTAATGATGGTTTATTATCTATAGACATGTTATACTCTTTCATGCTCCAAATAGTACCTTTAAATAAGATTAATTCATTTGTAATACATCTTTAATGGTGATTTATTATCTATGGACAATGTTATACTCTCTCCTAGCTCCAAGTATGTAACCTTTAAATAAGGTTAATTCATTTGTAATACATTGTGTGTGTGTGACTTGTCTGTTTAAAGCATTGGTTGTGCATTCTTAGTTGCAACAATAGGAAGGTCAAAGTATATTTTAGAGAGAGATTCATGTCGACGATCATTCTAAACTTTGTTATTAATAAATAATTCACCTATTTAGGTCTTCCAACTAAAGAAACCACCAATTCAAAACACAAACATAGCTCTCTCTCTATTACACACACATGCACTGTGAAAGCATTGAGTATCCTCTTTGCACCATCTTACAACCATCCAAAATCTAGGTTTTCAATAAGAATGGAATTCACCAGAATAGAGTACTCACTACAGCTAGTTGTTTCCGTGCACAAAATAGTGTATATATACGATTTACTATATACATATATATATACACATAAATGTATATGTACTTGTGTTTATATATAAATAGATATAGGACATATACATCAAAAGAAAAACTTATAGGACTCCTGTTAAATTCCTCACAAAGATTAAGCCTCACACATACACACACAATGTACAAACACTTAATATATGTTGCATATAGTCAAAATTATCTTTGAACATTTGAACTTTCTTGATCCATCTGTGTATACACGATGGACGCCATTTTCTCTAGTAACTGCTTTTAGATAAATAAATATATAAATATAAAAGACTTATGTGTATTATCCCTGCTCTCAAGTAGCTTGTGTGAACCAAGTGGCAAGAGTTACTTTATTATTGTGTATATATTTACACACATAAATACATGTGTACGTGTACAATATGTTCATATTCAGGGTATCCTCATCCCTGGTTTTAATTTCTATGTTGTTCATAATATATTATATATTATATTTTATATTATTTATGATATACTTGTGTAACTTTAAATATCTTGCTTGCTTGCTTCGGAATCAATAACAACTTCATAAGATTTACAAATTCTCATTTTATTTAATGAATTTTGTACCCAATCATTTTATTAATATATCCTTTACATTTATATTTAATATGGTATTAAAACATTCTACCTTGTATTTGCGTTAATATATTCTTTCGGTGGGGGCAGTTTGTGAAAGTGAATATCCTTTTAATAATACACCCGTGTATTAACAATATTCAAAATATTGTTAAAATATTTTTATTTTCTTACAATTAAAATCTCTTAAGCAAAGTTTACGATTACAACTTTTTAAACAAATTTAAGGTTGCATATATAATCTGTTGCTTAATATATATATTTAAATCACAACACGGTTTAAACATTTGATGTATTAAATATATTAATAAGTAATAATCATAAGCTTTAAATTTAAAATAATCAAGGTTTACCTTACAACATCATAATATGAATATATACATATACACACACATACATACAATCTTATAGCGTGCAAACACACACGCGGGCACACGCACAGGCACATTGAGATATAAAGTTTTTATTTTACAACATAAAAACTATTTTTATTTATACAAGTAAAAATATGTAATAATAGTAACAATGGCAAAACTTGTTAAACCTTCATCTCTAAACTGGTTATCCTGTCAAGCTGTTGTAATCTCCTCCACACACAGACTGCAATATCATATGAAATATATCACCACTGTCGTACCACATAAAATGCTTCTTCGACCTGCCCTGTATCTTTCCGTACCGCACGTCCGACACACTTAGCAGATCAGTCTATCTTTTCCGCCACCGTTAGCGAGAAAGAATCCCAGATTAACACGTCACAAACAGTATTACAAGTTGTCGGCAATTTTTACCGGGACACATATTGACTCCACTCTTCTTGGACTATTTACTTATGTAATGCGCAGATATTATATACTATATTATATATAGTAAATAAATATCTGGGCATTACATAAGTATATTTTACTATTATGTATACAAAATAACAAAAACTGGACACATTCTGTATTTCTGGTGTGTTACCCACTCAGTTTTCATACTCTCTCACACACACACATGTGCACACATATATATACATATGCAATATATGAATCTATATATAATTATTACCTCATAACCCATGGCACAAATGCAGAATTTACTCATTTTCATGTGCTGTATGTAACTTGTACGTTTAGCCACGTCACGGGGGATGACTTCATATATCTTCATGTCAGGGTCTTTCTCTTCAAGTAGGGTAGTCGGACTCTACCGTGCAGTGACCGGCAAAGAACGCGAGGATTGACCGCTTCGTCGGCCCAGGTCCACCCAGTCGTGCCGGGAGTTTGACCCCGTGTAGTAATGTCTCCGGCGAGGAGGCGTCCTTGTCGAGTACATACTCTTTCTGTTAGGTCTTGCAAACAAATATATATATGCACATACACATCAAAACATGCAGATCATGAGTACCTTTTGAAGTCATTAGATAAGAGTCAAGGATCACGAGCTTCAACTACAACATTTTGTTTGTTTCTCCTTTTTATGCGTATATTCATGTGTAATTTCGTTTGTATAACAATGTTTGTGCTGTATAATAGAATATCATACATGTACTGACCTAAAACAAAGACGTGCGCGCGCGCGCGCACACACTCTCATAAGCTAACCAGCCCGTATGTGCAGGGTCCTGCAACAGCACGAGACCATCCAGAGCTACGTAAAAACGCAGTCAAAGTGGTA
>PUQB01001060.1:0-15000 GCA_003024785.1 Selaginella tamariscina
CTCTTCTTTAGTATAAAAGAGTAAACAACTGGATGGATACATTGTTAACCTTTCAACACTTCAAAAGTTCTATACTATATCACACACACACACATTTATGTATATATACATATAATGTTTACACAGTAAACTGTGCTCCACTAATCCATGGATTATGCTTTATTAACACATGCTACTTAAACCATAATCACCTAGACATCTAACTACTCAGCCAGAAGTCGGCGGCTGTGGCATGGCTTGCCAATCTTCTTTCCGCATAATCCCGGGTTCCCAGCAAAACTGCAGGAACATGCATATTATATATATATATATAGAGAGAGAGAGAGAGAGAGAGGAGAGAGAGAGAGAGAGAAGCATAATAACTAGGTTAGACCTTCTTGCAGGGAAGTTATCAAACGGACCACCGGTGGGAATTGGCCCTGATAGCTTGTTAAACGAAACATCACTGCAAACATGGATCATTATATTCTATCGGCTCACACATATATTATTATGGATGGCCCCGAACGTTAAATATATATGCTATTATTATTATATATAATGAAAAAGCGTATACTCACAAGTAGGTTAGCTTGGAGAGTGAAGCCAGGGATTGTGGTATTGACCCAGAAAAATTATTCTTGCCAATGTATCTGCATATTAAGTATGAGAGAAAGAATGTACACAAAGAAATAATACTTACAAAGACTGCAGATTCTGCAGATTCGCTAGCTCAGATGGTATAGTCCCTGAAAGTTGATAATCCCGCAGTGCCCTGGTAAATATACACAATACTACATCACCACACACACACACACATACAAACACAGTTATCACGCACACATGCAGTGCACAGACACATACAGAGCTCTCTCTCTCTCTATCACATACACACACACACACATGCAGTGCACAGACATATAGATGCCTCTCTCTCTTTCTCACACACACATGCAATGCACAGACACATATAGATCTCTCTCTCACACACACACATGCAGTGCACAGAGACGTACATAGCTCTCTCTTTCACACACACACACACTGTTGTAGCGCTTACACTCCTACGACTGTGTTGTCCTCATCACATGTGACATGGATAAAAGTGCAGGCGTCAAAGGATGTGGCATCCCAGGATTTTAGCGCGTTGGATGGATCCTCAACACATGCCTTGAAGGTGGCAAGAGCAACAACTGAAACACAAAAAGAAAAAAAATACAAAAGGTCAATCTCTCTCTCTCTCTCTTGCATACACGCACCGCACACACAGTCTCTCTCTCTCACACACGCACGCACACACACACACACACACGCGCTGAGTATACCGTCCTGGTTTGGAGTGGCATGAGATCCTGAAAGAAGGAAACCCAAGAAAACAAGAGAAAGAGGGACCTTGATAGCCATAGCCATGGAAAACCTAGCACATAAAAACCCACACAACTGATTCTTCGAGGGAAAAAAAGGGGGGGGGGGATTCTTTTAATAGCTTTTTGATCATTTGATTACGCGTATTATAATATTTGGTTTTAATGCACGTCAACAACGATGTGTTGTTCATGCATGCCTGCGTGGGAGTTGCAAAATCCCATGGTAAGAGTTAACGTGGCACCTATTATATAAGTATTTAATTTATATTTATTATATTTTTATTTAATATTTACGGCGTTTAAGTTATTTTCAATTTAACATTATGTCTTCCTTCGAATTGATTATATATATGTTGGTTTATATACATCTAAACTAAACTGTATGATATGAAGCCATTTGTATATTGAAAAAAACTAATTAATTAAATCAATATTATAAAAATGCTAAATATTTTATTCAAACCGCATATGAGGTGCTCAAGTCATAACGTCCTGAGAATCATGTGTAATATTTTAAAATATTAATGTACTTCAAAAATTTAATTTAATAAGAAAGGTGTACTACAATCGAAAATTTTAATCACAAAACAAGGTTTAAGGTTTATACATTCTATGAACAGTGTTTACAGTCCGTCGACAAAATGGACACCTGGACACTGCTGAAGAGCACCTCTGACACGTCACATGGCCACATGGGACTATTAAGGTATCTACTTCTGAACTCAGGCATATTCTGCACGTCCACGCAAATTTCACCGTCTCCACCTCACGTGTGGCTGCATCCGCTCTATCCTGCAATATACATACAGTGTGTGCGCGCGTGCGTGAGAGAGAGATGAGTTTAGTAATAATTTTCTCATAGTTTCACACAAACGCGTTATACATGTACTATATTCAAACGGATATTTTAATAGCGTGGTCAAATTAAGTTAAGCAAAGAGTACGTGCATGTGTACATGTATAGGTACGTGTGTGTGTGAAGAAGTCTAAGAAAGTCCATATACAAACATACATATAATAATATATATGCATTCGTACATCCATATGCACACCATAACATATTGTCCATATACACAACACTACGACACGCACATACCATAACATATTGTCCATATTTTTATAATTTATACTGGGAGGTATATACGTAACATGACACACGCAGAAGATAGCTATACTGAAACATGAATGTCAACACACGCCCAACCTGTTCTTTGAGGAGAAAACCGTGTGTAGAACTTAGTTGTTGTTGGAGTGAGAGTGTGTGTTCCAGCAAAGACTGTTTCTCAAGACTGGGAGGCAAACCCATTGATGTCAATATATCCTTAATAGCTTGTGCATATCCAACAGCTCCCATATCATTCACTTTCTCCTGCATTGCATATATATATATATTATATATAAAATCAAGCTGACGTACATATCCAATATGGATATAAGAAGGCAATACACATACCTCTTTGGACACACTTGTATTGCTGCTTTAAACTACGTATAGACACATACACACTTTTCACTTCTATATTG
Source organism: Selaginella tamariscina (assembly GCA_003024785.1). Taxonomy (NCBI): domain Eukaryota; kingdom Viridiplantae; phylum Streptophyta; class Lycopodiopsida; order Selaginellales; family Selaginellaceae; genus Selaginella; species Selaginella tamariscina. The sequence goes on from PUQB01001060.1 coordinate 2,871, forward strand.
GTCTAGCAACTTCAATTTCACTATTGGGTGTTGGTTATGTATTTCAAAAAACTTGAAACTCATTCACAAACAAGTCATATGAGTGATTTCAAAGTGAAGTCAACCTTTACATAATGCTCTCATGAACACATCTACACTTGAGGCTACTTAGAAATATGAGAACCATTGTCAGCAGCCTGCACAAAAAATAAATGGCTCTAAGAGTTTTGTATCAATTAAAGGAATCTAGCTCAAATAATGTACATGTATCTTTAACATTAAATAAGCTTCTTCATCATTTGCTTTTATAAATGAATAATTGTGCAGGCAAGAACAAAAATAAGTAAATCATTTTAGTTAAGGGTTTCTCAAGCTTGTTTTTTATATATATATTAGTATACTTGTTAATACTTGTTGCCAAAGGTGTGTTTAAGACAATCACACTCAGTTTCTTATGGTTGGTCACACTCGTGAAGATATCGATGTGTTCTTTAGCAAGGTCTCTAATTTTACAAAATGGACAAGTGCACTTACCTTACCGCATATAATGGATCTTTTTGAAAATTGCATCTTTAAAAAAAAGCTGTGCTTTACTTATGACTGAGGTGTCAGACTTCAAAAAGTTTCTCAAGGAATATATAAAAGAGGGGAGCAATTCTTTAATTGGTCACCTTGTGCCGCTATAATTCTTTTTCTCCATAAGAGATGGTATACTTATTATGTAATACAAGTTACAGCCATCAGAACAGGAATGGTTATCGAAAGAGGGCTTAATACTTTTCAAAAGTGAAGAGGATGGAAAGCCACTTTTCTTAGAAGGACAACTAGACCCTATTTCATTGAGTGCCCAACTCAAGGAACAAGAGCTTATTATTTATAACATTAAAAAATATATGGCATAGGTTCAAAAATCGATACCAAAGAATTTTAATAAGGCAACTGGTTACTCAACTATATAAGCATATGGTTGACTATTGGGAAACTATTGTTTAAGAGTTAGAAAGCTTATTGTCATAAGTACAGAATTGCAACACCCTTTTTTGGCCTAAAACAAGGTGGTGAAAGGAAATTAAAATGACATCAATAAGCACAAACGATATAGAAGCCAGTATTGAAAAGTGCAAACCTCACACTTTGTTAAACAAAAGAACCAAAACCTAAAGCATACTTTGATTGTTACAAGGATTTTAAAAAATTAATAATAATCCTCATTATTCTAGATGTGTCATATAATCAGCCTATTTGGATGGGTTAAAATATCGACACATATGAATTTATCATAAAAAATAATATGGTTAAGGTTGCATGGTTCAAACCACAAAAAAGGCGACATGAGAAGAAGAACGAGAGATATAATGGATGCTTAAAGAAAACATGGTTTCTCAATAAGGAGTGGGGCCAGCTTGTGGACATCCCAGCTCAGCAAGTAGCCCCCGAGCCCAAACCACTTCCCAAACCATGTTTTATAAATGTTAAATCCATTCGATATGAGTGGATATTAAAAAGCATTGATAAAGTCACGATTAACAAAACTGTAAAAGAATGTATGTTTTCTAAAGTTTAAAGCAATTATAAAATTATAAAATATAGTATTTAATATTCATAATTATAATAAACTTTTTAATAATAGTACCAAATTATTTACTTAACTATATAAATATATAAAAATATATGAAAGATTGACTATATAGGATTTTGTATATTATTATATATTATTACTAGTACAAATTTTTATTTAAAGTTATACTTAAATATTAATATTTTAATAACAACATCAATATTTATATAATGTACCTCTCATGCTCTTTAATAATTTTTATATTAAGCCCATACAATCTTAAATATAATATATTATATAACTTAATACCTTTTATTTTATAATGTTATTAATTTTTGGTCATGAATGGTATAATTTATTAAATTATTTATAAAAATATAATGTTCTAAAGAATACTCTGTCTTCAAACATATATTCTAAAAATATTCTTTTTTTAAACATATTTTATTCTAAAGAATATTTCTTTAATATTAGAAAATGCTAATTAAATAATTAAAATTGCTAATTATTAAGAAATGGGACTATAGACATTCCCATTTTAGTTATAATTTATATATAACATAAATATAATAAAAATAAAATTTGAATAAGTAATTACTTTATTAATTTAATTAATGGAATGTGATCAAAACCATGAACTAAAACTATAATAACCACTTTATATCATCATTACAGAAATAATTATATTTAATTAATTAATTGTGTTTTAAAAAATATATTAAACTTTCAAAAAGTATTATACTAAATGGTTTAATACTGATATCATCAATTAAACAATATTTTTTCTTGATTATATTTTTTGTGCTTGAGTCTGTCATTCTCTATATTCATTTGTGAAATAATTTTGACCTTTAGAGGATTAGAATTAAGTTGAATTTTAAATTATTTTTCATATATTTAAGATAAAAAATTTATAAGATTTATATTTATACATTTTTAAAGAATCCAGCTTAAATATGTTTTAGCGGATTAAAATTATGTACCATATTAAATTATTATAGATAGATTAAATAAAATCAATTGCTAAAACGTTAAGGCAAATTAGGTTAAAGCAAACATTACAAGATAATAATGATAAAATAGTGAATTCATCACACATAAAGATTATTTATTAGTAAAAGGTAAGTTTATAAATTCTATTGTTTTAATATTTAAATTAACAGTGGAAAATTTCACTATTGATTTTAAAGTTAAAATTAAAATATTAAAATTTATAATTTTAAATTTAAGTTTAAATTGCTGATATGATTTAATAAAATATGATATATATAATTTAATATTTTTAATTAAATTACTTTATATATAATTTAAATAAAAAATACACTCTCTTTTTAAGTTTGAGATGGTGTAAAAATAGCTGTAAAATTTGATCTATGTGATAGATATGAATCCGTTCCAGGCTCGTCAACCCAATACATCCGTAAACTCATAAAACAAGCGAATGTACTGCATATGCCTTATATCTTAGGAATTTAGAGGTCTTTGCGTGTCTCTGTCTCTGTCTCTGCTCTCTCTCTCTCTCTCTCTCTCTCTCTATATATATATATATATATAGAGAGAGAGAGAGAGAGAGAGATATTTTAAAATTTAAGATATAAATATGCTATATAATTTAGGTTTGACAAGGTTTTATCAATATGGTAAAATCTATTGAATTTAATCCACTGTCACAACCATATAACTAATTAACAGAGCCTCTTTGCTGCATTATTTCTTATTTTCTCATTATTAATTTTGACCTAAATAAAACAATTGCTTTATTTATTTATAAAATGGATATATACAATGTCATGGTATATGGGCTTACTAAGTCGCATACATTGGATACTTGTTGATTCCACACAGTCCATCTCCGTTTCCTAGCATTGCCATTTTGACATATCCATTATCACCCCACCCTTTACCCCATGAGTTTTTAATTATCCAGTAACCCATCCCTGTTGCACAATCCGTTCCAAATCCAATCATGAGAGAACTGCATGATTAATTACTGCCGGACAATTCCCAGAAAAAATTCCCTATATTACACCAAATATCATTACTATGCACTGCAGTAACTATATAATATTATAATGTATATATATAACGCGAAGTTATGACATTAAATTCAATAACAGTACTTTTTTATAAAGCTGAAAATCAGGTGTTCCTCCGTTGATGTAAACTGACATGGGATGTCTCTGAACAACAGCTTTAATATTTGCTTCATTACCTGCAGGGGCATAGTGCACGCTTTTGATTCTTACTACATGATGCCCCTCCTGCATTTTAAGCACAGTTAAATTAAATCAATATGTTATTCTCTAATATATTTTAAACCATGGACTATAGTGTGCTTAAGCTAATAAGGAGATGTTGAGCATATATATTCTGAGTAACGTATTACCTTCAATTTATCACATTTATTAACTTGAGCATTATACAGATAATCTCTCTCTGTGGTGATGCCATTGTTCTTTATTATGTAGCGGAAAGCAGCATCTGTCCAATCCCCATTGCAGCTTTTAGAGTGACAATCCACTAATTGTTGTTCAGACAAGGAGACCATTCTCCTAGTTCTAAGGTAGTTGATTCCTTCGATAACGCCTGTTGCTGCATATGCCCAACAACTTCCTGCAGTGCATTGCAGTCGATTTAAACTGTGAGAGAGAGAGAGAGAGAGATAGATAGATAGATAGATAGATGATTACCACAAGAACGTTGGTCTTTTACAGGAGTTACGGCACCAACATTTCGCCAATCAAAATTGAAACATTTACGTCCACGATTGGGAGAAAATTTTACGTTATCAGGTGGAGAAGATATATCTGAGGAGCTATTAAGTTTGATTACAGATGCAAAGATGGCTCTAAATTCAGCATTAGTTAAGTCTGCCATGTTGTTTAGCCCAAGAGTGTACGTCAGCTTCTGAGAGTTTTTGTTGTTTATGTAATTGAGATTTTCCTATACATACATGTGTTAGCACTGACACACACGCGCGTGCACACACACACACACACAGAGTGAAAGAGAGAAAACCTTGAAGATAAGGAACCTCTTCTCCTGGTCATAGGTCTTATCATTGAGTTTGCCATTCTCACGCAGCCACATCTGAAATGTTTGCCATGCAGGATCGCTATGATTGCTTGCTGAAGAATAACTGACTGCTAATAAGAGGAAAACCAGTATACAAGATCTGATACCCATGGAATTGTACTAATTAATTTTAATGAAACTTAAAGCTCCATTCATTCTATATATATTTGGGACTAAACAAGTGGGCATTATTTAATTAACTTTGTCCAAGTCTTACACACACAGAGTTAAACTACGGAAGCCGTTTTGATCAAGTACAATATTATTCATGGATGTTACATCATATCCTTAATTTACTTGAACATGCTAGCCACGATTGATGCAGACATTTAACTGTAACAGTAAGTGTATACAGATAGTGTGTGTGGAGAGAGAGAGACAGTATATTAAATTATATTTCAGACAAGAGACTATGTAATTTAAAACTAGCTTTTATAATATTCTAGTAAAATTGTTCTATTTATTAATAAGTTAACAATAGTACTATAAAAATATTATATTGGTTATTCCTTGAAATTTGTCAATATTTTTATTTTATTTTAGTTTATTTCAAGTAAACTTATGTTATATTATAGTTTACAAGAATTTTTCTCTGTACTTTAAAAAAAAATATATTTGACTTTTGCATATGTCAACTTGTTAAACGACTTTATTAGTTGTAAATAAACTTTTCATATTTTGAAACAGCTCTCTTTAGTATAAAAGAGTAAACAACTGGATGGATACATTGTTAACCTTTCAACACTTCAAAAGTTCTATACTATATCGCACACACACACTTATGTATATATACGTATAATGTTTACCAACTGTGCTCCACTAATCCATGAATTATGCTTTATTAACACATGCTACTTAAACCATAATCACCTAGACATCTAACTACTCAGCCACATCTAACACAAAAGAAAAAACATACAAAAGGTCAATCTCTCTCTCTCTCTTGCATACACGCACCGCACACACAGTCTCTCTCACACTCACACACGCACACACGCGCGCGCGCGGTATACCGTCCTGGTTTGGAGTGGCATGAGATCCTGAAAGAAGGAAACCCAAGAAAACAAGAGAAAGAGGGACCTTGATAGCCATAGCCATGGAGAACCTAGCACATAGGAAAAAAAAGGGGGGGGGGAGGGGTGGATTCTTTTAATAGCTTTTTGATCATTTGATCACGCGTATTATAATATTTGGTTTTAATGCACGTCAACAACGTGTGAATATGTGTTACCATGTGTTATTCATGCATGCCTGCGTGGGAGTTGCAAAATCCCACGTATGCGTGGTAAGGGTTAACGTGGCACCTATTATATACGAGTATTTATTATATTTTTATTTAATATTTACGGCGTTTAAATTTAACAATATGTCTTATAGGCACGAGACCTTCGAATTGATTATATATATGTTGGTTTATATACATCTAAAGTAAACTGTATGATATGAAGCCATTTGTATATTGAAAAAAACTAATTAAATCAATATTATAAAAAAGTTAAATATTTTATTCAAACCGCATATGAGGTGCTCAAGTCATAACGCCCTGAGAATCATGTGTAATATTTTAAAATATTAATGTACTTCAAAATTTTAATTTAATAAGAAAGGTGTATTAAGGTTTATACATTCTATGAGTCCGTCGACAAAATGGACACCTGGACACTGCTGAAGAGCACCTCTGACACGTCACATGGCCACATGGGACTAGTAAGGTATCTACTTCTGAACTCAGGCATATTTTGCACGTCCACGCAGATTTCACCGTCTCCACCTCACGTGTGGCTGAATCCGCCCTATCCTGCAATGTACATACATATAAGTGTGTGTGTGAGAGAGAGATGAGTTTAGTAATAATTTTCTCATAGTTTCACACAAACGCGTTATACATGTATTATATTCAAACAGATATTTTAATAGCAGGGTCAAATTAAAGAGTACGTGCATGTGTACATGTATAGGTACGTGTGTGTATGTGTGTGTGTGAAGAAGTCTAAGAAAGTCCATATACATACATACATATATGCATTCGTACATCCATATGCACACCATAACATATTGTCCATATACACAACATTATGCCACGCACACACCCTAAATTTTTATAATTTATATTGGGAGGTATATACGTAACACACGCAGAAGATAGCTATATTGAAACATGGATGTCAACACACGCCCACACGTATGTGTTACCTGTTCTTTGAGGAGAAAACCGTGTGTAGAACTTAGCTGTTGTTGGAGTGAGAGTGTGTGTTCCAGCAAAGACTGTTTCTCAAGACTGGGAGGCAAACCCATTGATGTTAATATATCCTTAATAACTTGTGCATATCCAACAGCTCCCAGATTCTCCTGCATTATATATATATTATATATATATATAATCAATGTGCGTGTGCATACATACATATCCAAGGCAATACACATACCTCTTTGGACACACTTGCATTGCTTCTTTCAGCTACAGAGACATGAAGCTCAAGCTGGCTTGAGAGATCAAACTTGTTCTGCACGATACGTAAACATTTACATGCATGCATATGATATCTATACGGATTGTATATGTTCTCCTTATAAAGATAAAACATAATGAATATCTACATAATATGTACATGAACATCCTTTGCATATGCACACACACATACCTGAAGTCAAGCTGCCACCCGTGCTTTTAAAAGATAGCATATTCGAGGATAGAATATCCTGCATTTGTCCAGGACTCGTCTCGATTTCTATACGGAACAATGGCTGTCCAGCCGGAGCTCGTATATCCTTCATAACACGAGTGATGGTTCTCCATCCCTATACCACAATATTAACTATATAGCCAAATGTTATGTATATCTTCGATGTATAATGTATGTCTGCGTCTCAGTGACACATACAGACGTGAGTTATTACCTGTGCCATGCTATAAAATGGTCTTAAAGGGCAAAACTGCAGGGCCTTGGCGTCTATGGTAAGAATATCCGATCCCAAGCTGTGCGATTCCCAGCACATATAAGTCCCATTACCTGTGGAATTTTAAAAGAAATAAAATAAAATAAAATAAAATTAAAAGAAATAAATAAAATTAAAAAGGTATATTAAAATTAAAAAACTCCAAAGCATAACTAAGATAATAAAATTATAAGTAGAATAAAACTAAAGTAATAAAACCATAACTAAAACAAAACAAGAAATAAAATAGGTGTAATAAAATATAAAAAGTCAGAAGCATAAGTAAAATAATAAAATTATAATTAGAATAAAAATACAATAATAATAAAATAAATATGAAAACTATAGCTATATGAAAATCAAAATGTAAATAACTAGAAAACGGACGCGAAATCGGCCACGCGGGCAAGGCCGCGCTAACCCAGGGCCTAAACACGATCGATCTGGGCCATCCATCCGAAACCCCAACTTTAAATCGATTCACAATTTGTGTTAAATTAAATTGTCTAATTTTCCTTATATATTGATTTAACAAGATTGTGCCAGGCCTTTAAATATAAAATAAATAAACTCTGAGGTATATCACGTACTACATTAACAAACCGTGGAGGCAGGCGGCAAGTGAACTTTAGAATAAACATAGCATTAAAAAGTAGATAAAGAAAGCATAATACAACATGGGTTTCCAGCTTATCAACTTTATGCCACTACAATAAATTATTATTACTTTATATTCATGTAATTATATATACAATATTTATAAGGGAAACCAATCAAGAAAAAAGAGCGTTCACACATGCAGAAGAACAGAGGCTCCGTCACAAAAACCGATGCCACAGGCCTGTGCACAACAACATGTGGAGCCTTTGTGCACAAGTCACTCAACTCCCACACGCCCATCGCATGAACCCCACACAAGAAAATGTAGGGTCACACACGCACGAGGAGGGAGGCTCCAAAGCGAAGATAGATGCCACGGGTGCGTGCAGCCATGCTCCAATGCCCTTAAACAACCATTCCCACTGCTAAACTAACATCACACAGCAAGATACCGAGATCACAATGCTTAAACACAGTCAACCTTGATCGGCTCAAACGGGAGGATGGGGGATTTGGTTTATGGTTTAGGGTTTGGGGTTCAAGTTTTGGGTTTTGGGCTTGGGGTTTGGAGTTTGGGGTATGGTGCACGTAGATCGAAACAAAACCCTAGGCACAGGAGCAGAGGATTAAGACACGTGGTTCTTTAAGGTTTGCGACTGGCACAACATCCCATTTAAATGCACCAGCGGACGAGGTTTTAGTGCATGCTGACTAGAACGGAACTATTATCGAGTCCTCTGTTGTCAGAGTTTTAACCCAAAGGGCTAACACGTGGTAACACGTGGCTACCAAGTGGCCATTTGGCGTCACCACCCTGTGTGAACAATGTTAAGTCTTCCAAGATAACCCTAAGAGTCTAACTTAAGGGCCCAATTAAGCAAAAGATTTAAAGTCCTACCCTAAATCCCTTAGAATGATCATCTCCTGAACCTTAGAGGATAACCCGAGTAAACTTTAGGATCCTGTTCCAATAGACCTAGACAGGCTCATGCCTTAACCCCACAAAGAAATGTATCTCATACATACCCCGTGACAGAGCTAAGGCATTATCACTTACCCCTTGAGGAATCACCTTGGTGACAAGGGGTACCTTGAACCATGACTAACCCCTAAGGATTTGGGTGGCCATGTCATACCCTAAACCTAGGGCTAGTACTTAGTGAGGACACGAGTGTGCATTGTAGGCGGACACGAGTGTTTTATTAAGTAAACTCTTTAAGATTAGGTTTGGAAAACCATAAGTACATGACCTTGCGAGTGCTTCACGAAAAGGCTCCTGTTAACAAGCTTACCCCTGGAATTCCAAGGAGGACACTCCCCTAGTCAAGTGTGTTTAAGCACACCTAGTTACGAGACTTAACCTCCTTGAGCAAATGCCCAAGGCTTAGCACCTGGTGCGAGCACAAGTATGTCTGTTTGTTAGAGTATCCAACCCTTTGGCAACAAGCCCATGACACAACCCCAAAGGGCATGCCTTGGGCGTTGTATTGTGTGACGTTCAGCCCAGTGTCACATCTTCATATGACACTGCCTTCCCCAATGTGGGTTATCACCATAGCCCTTAGATTCGAGAGTTGCACAAAGTGCCACAAACATGGCTCCTAAATGCCAACTCTAGAACCCCTCAATTATTTCTTAAGACTCGTAAGGAAACCCTATCAATCAAGAACTCATAACCACAGTTGGACAAGGACACGAACGTGCCTTAGGTTAATTATGAATGTTGCTCCTAACTTGACGTGGAGGAGGAGGCTGGAGATAAGCTTAACCTCTGCTTTTGGAATGTGCATCTCGATAAGACTTTCAGGCATGGATTCAACAACTCAAATGCATATGCCCAACAACTTTCTGTAGTGCATTGCAAGTCGATTTAAACTGTAGAGAGAGATGATTACCACAAGAACGTTGGTCTTTTACAGGAGTTACGGCACCAATCAAAACTGAAACATTTACGTCCACGATTGGGAGAAATTTTACGTTATCAGGTGGAGAAGATATAATCTGAGGAGCTATTGAGTTTGATTACAGATGCAAAGATGGCTCTAAACTCAGCATTAGTTAAGTCTTGCCATGTTGTTTAGCCCCAAGAGTGTACGTCAGCTTCTGAGAGTTTTGTTGTTTATGTAGTTGAGATTTTCCTATACATACATGTGTTAGCACTGACACACATGCGTGCGCGGCGCACACAACACACACAGTGAAGGAGAGAAAACCTTGAAGATAAGGAACCTCTTCTCCTGGTCATAGGTCTTATCATTGAGTTTGCCATTCTCACGCAGCCACATCTGAAATGTTTGCCATGCAGGATCGTTATGATTGCTTGCTGAGAATAACTGACTGCTAATAAGAGGAAAACCAGTATACAAGATCTGATACCCATGGAATTGTACTAATAATTTTAATGAAACTTAAAGCTCCATTCATTCTATATATATTTGGGACTAAACAAGTGGGCATTATTTAATTAGCTTTGTCCAAGTCTTACACACACAGAGTTAAACTACGGAAGCAGTTTTGATCAAGTACAATATTATTCATGGATGTTACATCATATCCTTAATTTACTTGAACATGCTAGCCACGATTGATGCAGACATTTAACTGTAACAGTAAGTGTATACAGATAGTGTGTGTGGAGAGAGAGAGACAGTATATTAAATTATATTTCAGACAAGAGACTATGTAATTTAAAACTAGCTTTTATAATATTCTAGTAAAATTGTTCTATTTATTAATAAGTTAACAATAGTACTATAAAAATATTATATTGGTTATTCCTCGAAATTTGTCAATATTTTTATTTTATTTTAGTTTATTTCAAGTAAACTTATGTTATATTATAGTTTACAAGAATTTTTCTCTCTGTACTTTAAAAAAATAATATATTTGACTTTTGCATATGTCAACTTGTTAAACGACTTTATTAGTTGTAAATAAACTTTTCATATTTTGAAACAGCTCTCTTTAGTATAAAAGAGTAAACAACTGGATGGATACATTGTTAACCTTTCAACACTTCAAAAGTTCTATACTATATCACACACACACACTTATGTATATATACTATAATGTTTACACAACTGTGCTCCACTAATCCATGGATTATGCTTTATTAACACATGCTACTTAAACCATAATCACCTAGACATCTAACTACTCAGCCAGAAGTCGGCGGCTGTGGCATGGCTTGCCAATCTTCTTTCCGCACAATCCCGGGTTCCCAGCAAAACTGCAGGAACATGCATTATATATATATATATATATATATAGAGAGAGAGAGAGAGAGAGAGAGAGAGAGAGAGAGAGAGAGAGAGAGAGAAGCATAATAACTAGGTTAGACCTTCTTGCAGGGAAGTTATCAAACGGACCACCGGTAGGAATTGGCCCTGATAGCTTGTTAAACGAAACATCACTGCAAACATGGATCATTATATTCTATCGGCTCACACATATATTATTATGGATGGCCCCGAACGTTAAATATTATATGCTATTATTATTATATATAATGAAAAGCGTATACTCACAAGTAGGTTAGCTTGGAGAGTGAAGCCAGGGATTGTGGTATTGACCCAGAAAAATTATTCTTGCCAATGTACCTGCATATTAAATATGAGAGAGAGAATGTAAACAAAGAAATAATACTTACAAAGACTGCAGATTCTGCAGATTCGCTAGCTCAGATGGTATAGTCCCTGAAAGCTGATAATCCCGCAATGCCCTGGTAAATATACACAGTACTACATCACCACACACACATACAAACACAGTTATCACGCACACATGCAGTGCACAGACACATACAGAGCTCTTTCTCTCTCTCTATCACATACACACACATGCAGTGCACAGACATATAGATGCCTCTCTCTCTTTCTCACACACACATGCAATGCACAAACACATATAGATCTCTCTCTCACACACACATGCAGTGCACAGAGACGTACAGAGCTATCTCTCTCTCACACACACACTGTT
>PUQB01001060.1:20000-54438 GCA_003024785.1 Selaginella tamariscina
TGGAACTGTAAAACGAAGCCAGATTATTAACAATCTCCTCGACAAGCTCCCCAGCCATTGAAAAAACATCCTCAGAGATATTTTTTTGAATAATCATAGTATATACCACTCAACTCCCGCTTCCCGAGTTCTTGAATCTTCTCTGCCGATTCCAGAATCATTCCAGGATCTTTGAGTGTACGTAATCCGACCGTACGAAGAATCTGAAGCCATCTAACCGTAGAAAACTGTCCCCCAGGAAACCTAGACCGTTCTTCAGCGAATATCTTCTTTAATGTCGTGTTTTCTGGATCAATGAGTTCTTCAGGACTATATAACTCCAAGTCCGACTGCAACAACAAATACATATTTGTACATACTATCTATGCATATATACATATTTTTTGTTGTATAGAAAAACATTATACATAGATATGTATTATGTGTCGTATAATATATATACAATATGATAAAGTATAAGTTTATGCTTTATGCATGCATAAATATATAGAATTTGTGATATATACGGTACATATATATGTATATTCACTACATATGAACATAGTAAGGTGCACAGTAAAAATTATATATAAAGCCAGTAGTAGATATATTATGTTTCCGTATACCGTTTTCTCATACATTCAGTCATTTAGAGAACAAGACTCGATCTTTATAGATGTATTTATGTAGGATATCTGTAGTCATACTATGTAGATATTGACATATATTATCTGTTACACACACACACACACACATAAATATATATATATATATATATATATATATAATATATATATATATATTTATGTGTGTGTGTGTGAGTCAATCTTCTATAGAAGGTTCTCTACATGTATATATCGTGTACGTATACAGTATGTGGAACACACACACACCCCTACCTCGTTTTTGCTTCTTACAAACTTCGTCACCCTGAGAGTGTTCAAAACGCCAGAATGTTCCCTGAGAGTGTTCCAGTCCTGATAAATGTACGTCAAAACACTCTGTTGCTCCTTGCTGCTGAGACTGTATAATATGGTAGCACACCGTACAAGTACTTCGCTGTTTTGTAGCTCGGGAACTCCCAGCAGCCGGTACAGTACGGCAGAGTCCGGTGAGTACAGAAGCCGATGTTCATCATCCGGCACAAAGAAACGACCCCGGAGCGACCATGTAGTGTACGGCCTGGTCGAGGTGTACGTACTCCCCTCGACTTGTTTCGTATATTGGGAGTGTACGTAATACGGACGTATGTCGTCGTGCTGAAAAATACGTATCTTCTTCCATATGTGCTGCATTTACTAGGAGGGTAAAAAGCGATTTACGCTCATCCTGAGTCAGTGCAGTGGCTGAGGATTGATCCAACAACCCGGCGTCGTCAAGTGCTAGCAAACAGGATACGACGGTACGGGCCGTACGGACGAGCCAACTTATCGTGTCACCTGCTGAATAATACCACGAGTGCGTGTTGTTAATATACAAGTACGCCATACATGTATATGCATAACTTTGTATATGTACGTACCAGGAAGGTAAACATTGACAGCAGCTGTGCAGTCCAGAAACTCGCGATTAAAGATTGGGACTCTGAGTTTACCCAAAACCGGCATTAACCAAGGAAGTTCTTCTTCCACGCGAGTGAAGTATCTAGACATGTCATCCCTGAAACAACAAATAATATCTATCCGTACAGAGAGAGAGAGAATGTTTGTATCTATGTCTGCATATGTATGTTCGTATCTGTCTGTCTGTAAATCATTAGCTAATGTCTACAGTATTGTGTTCACACATATAGAGAGAGATTTAAAATAGTATAAACCGTGTATTACACACACACACACACAATATATATACACGTATATGTATTTATATATACACGTATACACGTATATGTATTTACCTGGTACTATCTTCAGGAGGGAAAAAGAGAATATGCCTTTGTCGAACACGAACCAAAACAGGGAGAGAGCCCATGATTCCAGGAATAACATGACAATCTTGAAGAAGCCCAAATGTTTTCATCGGCCACTAGCTTCCATAGCTTGCGAATAAATTCTGGTGAAGGAGGGGTTTGAGTCCATTCTTCCCATGCTCGCGCATTCTGCATAGCCTAATAGATGAGTGCCACACACACACACAATTAAGCCACAGTTTTTGTGACTAAACTCTATATATACACGTAGGTAACCCTGTAAATATGTGTATAAGTAAGTCTGTGATATATGCGTTATGTGCGTGTGTTTCAAAATATCCTTCTAGTTTTACGAAGTAACAAGAAACATATGCAAAAGGTTTCCTGTTATATAGCAGACGAGATTCAAAAGCCACGGAAAACGAGGGGAGGGAGGGAAGGCATGACTAAAGAATAACAGGCTCTAAAATTATACAGAAGAATATTTACGTGTAAAGATTATATATTCTCTTATCCTTATTAAAATAGTAAAACTCATGTGGATACATATATTAGGCCTCTCCATGATCATACATACACTCCATTAAAAATACATACACATGCATACAATTTTGAGTCATCAATCGTATGTATTCATGTATGTATAGCTACATGTAGAGATAACATATATAAATTGCATACACTACTAAGTACAGATCTAGGGGTTATTGTCTATCACAGTTCTGGAAAATTACTCATTAATACATATATACAATGCACATATAATACACACATTATAATGTATACATATATCTGTGTATGTGTAATTTTTCAAATTTCAGGGTATATAATTCTATATCTGTCAAATACTAAGATTACAAACAAGTATCTCGGAGTTTAGATAACCCACCCAACCCACACACCTGTGAAGACCACCGTCTGGGAGCACGGTGTATATATTCACAGCAACAAACTGAGTCGTAAATGGCTTGAGCTTCATCTGGGACTGAAATATTCTGTCGTGGAATATTCTGGCTAGAAGGGGACGCTCCAGACAGTCCGGGTGTAAAAAGCTCTTCCTTAGAGCTGGGAGAAGTTCCTGTTGCTCCTTTGTTGCTATGCACACTTCGAATATTCCTAGCTTCACCATGAACTCCTGGGCGGTGGGGCATGCGACTCCTTTTAGCTCAGGTATCACTCTTTCGTCCACCTCGCCACCATCTCCTAATAAAACATCTTGTCATATATATATATATATATATTGTGTGTGTGTAAGGATACACACACACCTACCTTTGAAAGCATCAAGGCAGCAGTATTCGAGGAGATCAATTTGAGTCTCGACTGTTTGAGCAGCAGCAGCTGCAGAAGGCATCTTCATAAGACTCCTCAAAGCTTTTGGAGTGAGCTCCTTCATTGAGATTCCGGTATCTTTCTCTGCTTCTTTTCCAATTTCCCAAGGTACTGAGAATATTCTGTAGTGAGCAGCCTTTAGAAAGGTGGTTACGGATTCTTTTGGTGTTGTCCCTTCTCCAGACGCCGCAACAAACACGCCTACACATCAAATGTATATAAATAACATTATATATATATATATATATATATATATATACATACATACTCCCATGTTTAGTGCATATAGCTCTACACGTACAGACGAATGCATACGAACGCATATATACAGATACATACGTATATTAAAATGAGAGACACAACATATGGTGAACTATACGACTACATATACCCATAAATATATATATATAGAGAGAGGAGAGTACCTTCGTTGAATTTCACCAAGTTTCCTGCATGCAGTTGCCATACGGGCAAATCCACGAGCTTTGTATACATAGGTTTGATGAGCCATTTGTTAAGCATCGTGCATCACTTCCACCGTTTGAAGTGTTTGTTCTCGGCCAAAGGGAATAAGAATTCCTTAGCTTACCATCCATACTCGTCTGCAATAATTCACTATATTCAATATGCATACCAAATATACATACTATATACACATATCCAATATAATATGCATATGACCATGTGCATATATGCATGAAAACAACACACGCATACATAAACATGAAATGGATGTGTACATATAATGTGCTACATAAAGGGAGAAACATGTATGTATACCTGAGCAAAGATAATTTGTCGAAGTGTAAGTGTTGGAGTTCTTGTAAAAGCTCTATATACGAATCGAAAACGCAAGAGAGTAGATGACGGTTCCACGAGGCACGAATTATTTCGTCCGATAGACTCGATGCAGAATGCGAGATGAGCATGCCGAGTTTTACAGGATATTCTCCCAGGCTCTCGTGGAATATGCTCCGAGGAGTTCCTAATATGAAAAGACCTGGTTTTAGCATGTGAAAATAGTGTATTACTAAGCATATATAACATATACATATATAAAGCAAATTCATCCTTTGGATAATATCTAGTTTAATATGTTTTAGCGTACATAAGTTTGTCCACGCACAATGTACACATTTATGCATACATCTTAAGCTATACAAAGCTACAGACATACATCATACAGTGTATAGTGTTGTAATCTAGATAAAAACATAAAAAACAATCTCTCTCTCTCTCTCTAAACTTTAACACACACACACCTTGTGAAATGAAGGGCAGAAAGTTGCCAAATATTGTCACAGGAATATCGAAGTCCAGAAGCACAGGAAGTGGAGACAGAATCGAGGAGATGTTATTTTCTGTTTGTGTAGCTTCTCCATCCACGGAAATACACGCTGCTACACCTGCAACTGGTGTAAGCTGGTAGTGCAAGTACCTCCTGCAAAACAATCATATGCATATTAATATATATACCTGACTGCATGTATCATAATTATATAAATGTATTCACATAAGTCATTCAGGCACATTGTATCTATACATATGTTTGCATGTATGTACTAATACATGATCTCATATGATATTATATAAAACAGAGCACATATGCCAGAAACATAAGCTTTAACAAATATGCTTAGACCCGTGTACGTGTATATCTATTACATGCCCAGTGTCTCTATGCCATGTACACATATGCATCAAAGAATACGTACATGCATGTGCATGTGGATACAACAATGTTGTATATACAATGTATCGGATACATCAAATCTAAAGAGGTATATAGTACAACACACAGATATCGACCTGTATATCACACCTACACACACACACACACACTCACGAACTTACCTATCTAAGGCGAGGTCTCGTGTTTGACCAGAAGCCAAGCTTTGAACCACTAACCACTTAATTACCGTCGTTAAACCGCCCTGCTTTAAGAAGACATCAATTGTATGTGTTCTCGTGGCTGCGTTTGTATTCCCAAAGAAGTTTGAAAGCTGGAACTTTCGCCACCTTTTCTCCTGAAAAGGGTGTCTAAGTGTAGCGAATGCAGTTCCTACAGACACTGAAAACATCTCGCTAGTTGGCCCCTTAGCTGCCCTTTGTGATATTACAACCTATAAAACACAAAAGATCATATATAAGTGTGTGTGTGTGTGTACTGAGAAACATACATGCATATAGTACATGCAGGCATACGCATACATATCATGATACGTACTTCTTGGACGGATTTAAGGAACAGCAGGCAATTTGACGCATGCTGTTTAAACTTGGTGAATATGCCCGGAATTTCTTCACTGTTGTTCTTACGTAAAGGCAACCGGAAGAATGTCACATTTGACGAATCCAAAGAGAGCCATTCGTTTATATTAAAAGGATTAAACTGGTCACTAAACCTCTCTATAAGACCTGTGCCTGTAAAGCCAACACATTGTATTTACTGTATACATACACGTAAGGTATAGTGTTGTAATATAATCACTCTCAGAGTCTCCCTCTCTGTCTCTCACTCACTCACACGCGCGCGCGCGCACACACACACACACACACACACCTTGTAAGGAGTATGCTTTGCCAATGGATTTGAACCAGACCCCTCCTTGCCATCAAGGAAAGATGGTGATAGTACTTGACCAGAGGGATCGAACAAATATAAACAGCCATTGGACACCACAAACAGGAGATCTGTCACATGGTAAGCAGCAAGCAATCCAGAGCCATATCTACATGGTTGCCCATGGGACTTCACCGGAGGATATGCATGCACTGCACATATCTCCTCTCTGTTTAAGCTCACATCTTCGAAAGCAATCACCAATGACGGTCCTTGAAACTCACCTGTACATAAAACAGTGTGTGTGTGTGCGTGCATATACATATACATGAAGTATGCTATTTGATTTGTTTAACACATAATATAGAATGTATGCTTGACTTTAATATGGTTTAAGATATACTTAGTACGGGCGATGATACTATATACTTGACTGTATCAACTAGTATAAACAGTTGCATATGTGCACTGTATCCCAATATAGAATGCGTAAATATACTATACACACTGTAAGTATTAATAACAACTACTAAAAGCTTACTTAAGTTTGGTTGTAGTAGAGACTGTGCAGGATGCTCTTGGTTGTCGTAAATAAAATGTACCTTGCGAGCTTGGTAACAATCAGCAATCTCCAAAATATCAAATAGCATGAACTCTCCACTGTAATTTCAAAATTCAGTGTGTGTGTGTGTGTGCGAGGGGGAGGTATATGTACACGTGTATATAAATAGCACACTGTATGTAACAAACTTACCTTGTAGAAATACTGTATTTTGCAAGTATGTCAGAAATATTATCGGCTCCAATGCATGGTAAATTGCTCGTCATTTCTTGATCCACCACAGACAAGTAGCGGAGAGACTTTGCACCCAATTGCCTCGCTATATTGTTATCCACATCCGGGTGAACCATCCTTAGGCCACCTATAATATGTCTGTTACATACATATACATATACACATACATAAATACACATGCATATACACATACACACATATATACATGCATTGATGTCGATATGCATATGTTTAGCTAGAATCGGCGTCTAGTATGATAAAAATATATGTCATTATATTACAATAAAAGCTATACGTATGCACGCATATATATATACATATGATACATACACATTTTCAGAACTCGACTTAATACATTAGTACATTAGATACTCTGGTATAATTCATATATTACAGTGTTAACATATATATATTATATACGCTACGACACGCAGGCACACACACACACACAACCTCCTCCGGTTAACCAAGGTGCATCATTATAAACAAGGTTCTTTGCTGGAACCATATATGAGGCCGTATCAGGTAAAAGAATCTTGTCATATACACGACCGTCAGCTCCTTGAACAACTTCAGAAAGCACATCCAACACCCTCAATACGAACGCAAGCTGTTCCGAACTCAAAGCACCTAAATTACATATAAAGTTTAATAAACTTAATAAACTCATTATCAATACATATAAATACGCACTCAAATCGTGAATCGTGTATATTTACTGTTATGTATCTATATACATCTACCTCGTATTTCCATTATATAGATCGAAGGTAGTTATACATGCATCTACATACATGTGTACACACCTTGAGCGTCTGAAGATAGGCGAAGAAGTGCTTGTACGTAATCGTGTGCCGCAAATGTTTCACGCACTCCTAAACTCGCAAACAACTCCTTAAACTCAAGAAGCTCAAGTGGGATTGCATGAAGATAAGGGTGAAAATGTGTTGGTGCATCGCAGGCTGCTTCTTTTGCTGGAATAAAACCTTCTCCAGTCCATAACCAAGCTTGCTCTTCAACTATACGAAATATTAGTACACACACAAAGTAAATGCCAAAGGATTATATTACAAATAAATGCCAAAGGTTCGTATTAAACTTGTAATATACCAGAAGCTGGTGTGGGAGACTTGATTGCATGCGGCAACACACAAAATTAAATATGCCAAACGCGTGGGGGGGGGGGATATACACACGCACCTATAGTTTTAATAACATCAATTGCATCCAAGCCTAGAAAGCCGTTTAGCACAGTATATATATTCGTCACTTCCTTTGAAATCGTTGCATTTGTCTCCGGTTCATGCTTCTGCAGGAACAAAACAAACCATTAGTTATTTATAGTATTAGGTGCGTATGTATATGTATGTGTATGTGTATTATCACATCTTTTACCTGGAATTTAATGTAACTGTTTGAGAGTTCAACAAGCTGGTTGGCAACAACTACAGGCTTCAAGGTGTCCTTCCATCCAAGCTTCTCCACGAGTGTCAAAGAACAATCTCCGTCTAGAATACGCATAGAAGCGGATACAAGCCATATATCTGAAGGAGGCCTCACAAACTTTGGGGAGCAATCGCTGTTTGTTGAGAAGGCCATGGAAGAGTTGCGTGTGGCGATGTTCTAAGTACTGGGCACCAGCTAACGTTTGCAAGCTCGCTCCAGAATTGCTCATCCAACAAAAGCTTGTCTGCATGCAAACAATATGTGTGTGTGCGTGTGTTTTTGGGTGAGAGAGAGGAGAGAGATGGGGGCCACCTAATACAAACTAATGAATATAGTACTTCTTCAATATAAAGGATTAAAACACAGAAATTTTTTATGTTATATGTAATGTATATGTATATATACACAAGTTTTTACATCTAATGATATAGCATAGACAGGTATAATATAATAGGAACCATAGATAAACGAAAATATATCATATGTAACAACATAGACATGAATATAACGATATATATATTAACGTGACATAACACATGAGCATAAAAAACATCATTAGGACACGACTATATATATCAAGTCACACACACACATGCAAGTATGTAGTTACCTCCAGCGTAAGTAGATTAAGATTCATCTCATGAGCATTAGTACATATGAAAAAACATATCCGTCTCCGTAATATACATGTGTGTATACATAAGATTATTTACACATTGTACGTATTTATGTATCTATATCTCTATATGTGCTTATGCTAGCGATAATTGGCTAAAAGAGATACATATACATACTCCGTGCGCGCCTGATGTACTATGAATATAATAGAGTATTTATATATTAAATAATAAATCCTACATTAAACATGTGTATATTTTGACAACTTATATACAGGTTAAAATAAACATTACCTTCGTTTTTAACAAGGTTGTCAATGTGAGTAAGCAATGCTTTTCCTTTACGAGTAGCTTCCGAATTATCTCCACCGTTGATCATCGCGACCGAGGTCGCACTGTCAAGAAGCCCCTGACGTCCTAGGGATCTTCTGAGACCCAGGGTTACTAGAATATCCAGTAAATCGCTTCTCGAATATTCTTCCGATGGAAAAAACGCCTGTTTATCTAATAAAGCCGGTAGCTCGGATATTCGTGGATCGTATAGCCTGTATGCATACGATGGTTAGTACTCTATACGTAAAAGAACATTCTACAGAAACATAGAAATGTGTGCGTGTTTGTGTTTTTGTTTGTGTGTGTGTGCTTGAGTACCTATATATGCATATGTCTACATAAATTATATAATACATAATTACGTAATTCATAGCGATGTGTAAATAGACAAGCAGGTATATTTTAGACCTGCTATAATATACATTACACACGCATTGTGGACATCATATGTATACAAAGTTATACATGTTTTGCGTACTACATGTTACATAGTTCCTTTCATTCTCTCGGTATTATACAAATACACACAGAATTTATGTACATATATCCGTATGTCGTGTAAAATCTCAATTAGTGCATATGTAACATTCGCGCGTTGTTCCTAGATATATCTATGTACATATAAATAGCTCTTTATATAACTTCGTCTTTATATGTACATTGTATACAGATCTATACGAATACATGTACATGAACACATAACACATATATCTTATGTCAGTGTAATATTGTGTGTACATGTACAATTACCTTTCTGGTGGCTCGATGGTGCCAGATCCTATTGGGACAAACGGTGTCCGAGATAACTTATCCCGAATATTCTCCATAAACCCTGTTAAATCCTTGTAAACTTTCTCAAAGGCTTGCATTCTTTCTGCAAGTGGGAGCTCAGTAAAGCACTCAATAAAATGATCCACAACATAGTCCCTTTTAGTGAGCTTTCGTACACCCAGGTAAGTCTCCAGTATGTGCTCCTCCTATAATATAACCACTCGTTTATACACGTATGCGTGTATTGAATGTTCAGTCTAGGGTATTTAAGTAAATATTATTGATATCCTCAATGAGATGTATGTAGGTGCAAGTTTACTTGTTAAAAATACTATATACATAGAAATATATATAGACACACACACGCACACACACAGCGAGAGAGAGAGAGAGAGTTAGTTCTTACCTTGCCAGCCTCTGCACGAATGAAGGTATCATTTAAAAGCTGCTTAGGAATGCTTTCAGGGGCAATAACCTGCTGTGACTCTGCTATGCATATGAAACCTTCACCACTGTTACACAAGTTTGAACTTAGTATTACTGCATACACGATATATGTACTAGACGATACATGTACATACTTTTATAGGCTAGCATTCAAACTACATGTATGCGGACTAAACAATGAAAACACACGCACGCACGCAAGCGCATACTCGGTTTCAAACAATCGTAGCATCCTCAAGACTTGGATTTGAACATCGTCCATGTCTCCCGAGGTAAACCATCTGGTTTGGAACAGAAACTGCCTAAGCTCGCGGATTTCAAAAGTATTACAATCCCTTAACAGAGTCGGAACCATCTTCAAGTTCCCACCGGCTGCGGCAAAGAACGCTAAAAGAATTCCGTGAGCACTCACCTCGTGTACATACTCTCGGAGCTTAGTGACTGGAATATCTGAAATAAAACATTTAAGTTAACAAAAACGCAGGTACATGTGTACGTGTGTGCGCGTGTATGTATGATGGTATTGTTCAGTATGAAACATCTTGCCTTACCAAATAAAGTGTATCATGGGACATTTACGTATGAAACATCTAAGTTACAAACTATATAGATCCTTTGTTTTATTGTGTATGTCTCACGGTGTATTACTATACAATACACATAAATTGCAAGTCGTATATTATATATTATGTAGTTCTATAATAATTAAACACATACCTTTTAAGTGCACTAGAAAACACCCACTTTTACATAGCAAACTAGTTAGATTCTCACTCCAGCCCTCATGCAATATAGCAGGACCACCTTTCACCAGTTTTAGCAGCTTTCCATCTGTAGTCGGCAACAATGGCCAATCTGAATATCCTAAAAAGTCCTCATCTTCACAATTAGCAGCTAAATATCTCCATAATAACTCCATCCACTCCATACTCGGGTGATCATTCTCCTACACAATTTTTACATTGTCAGTGTGTGTCTAAGTGTGCGTCTCTCTCTCTCTCTCTCTCTCTCTCTCTCTCTCTCTCTCTCACACACACACACACACACACACACACACACATATGAAAGCTGTACTAACTAATAAAAAAACACTGGTTAGGTTGTAACTTTATGAATTATGGACACTCAATCTATAAGCTACAGGTATATATACACCACAGTCGACAGAAGAAAAACGCGCAAATTTTAATACAATGTGTATCTGCTTTATACACGCGCGCATGGCTAGCCACACCATTGGAGGCATTTAGGTTGACAGGACATAAATTAACAAATTATGCCGTTGTAAGTATAGGTTGTATTATGTGTACGTGAGTTGTATGAGTGTATATTATGTTTGTTTGATTGTAACGTTTGTATAATACCTTTGGAGTCCACGAAATATACTCTTTGTTCTTCCAATCAAGAGGAAGCGCCATAGGCAAAAGCTCACGTAGAAGTCTCGGGCTCATTGTGTATACGTTTGTAACACCATTTTCAGCCACTTTTTTCAGCTTTGACAAGACATCTATATACACAAACGCAAAAGAAAGGTTATATACCTCTCTCTCACACGCACACATACACGCACGCACAAAGTGTATGAAAGTACGCCTACCTTCAGCTTCAACATGGACGAGTAAATGAGGGAATGCATCTTTAAGAAGCTTAAACCCTTCCCCGGTAGCTAATATCATCTTCTCCCCAGCAGGCCTCGAACCAAAAGTCCCGTATGATCCATCGTACATTGGTACCAACGAGAGTCCGTACAGCCTCGGCTCGTCATCCCTACTCTCCACGTCCATCATGCAATACTTCACAGCTAGAACGCTCGTACGTTTATCCAGGGTCCGCCTGAATGGATCACATGGTTGTAACATACAGATATACATACATACAGGCGTGTACGTGTCTGCGTGTTATCATGAGCTTTTACTTTACAATGATATTTGCACCAACAATATATTTATTAATGAAGTATTGTGCAAGAACTATCTATTAAGTATAGATGTATATCACACATCATAAAGTTATGTATATGTTAATAATCACAGCATTATCTATCTATCTATCTACAATCCTGTATAATGGTACATTGAAGGGTGGCGTAGCAGGTATGTGTACATGCTTATAATAACATGATACATGCATATATATTTGTACGTGCATATATACCTGCTGGAAATAAGCATCCTTCGGAGTAAATAAGGCGTGAAGAACCTTAATGAGGGATACACTTCTCGAAATTTGTCAACCATGAGTCTCGTGCAAGATACCAAGCGAGCACCAGCTTCAATCAGAGAACCTCCAAGCTCCTCCATGTCTAAGTATCACATAAATTAGAGAAAGTGCAATATTCTGTGTGTTTGTGTGTGTCACAGAGAGAGACACACCAGGGAATGAAAAGTCCGGGAAAAAAGCATGCTTTGCAGATATCCATTTTCCTCCATGCATTCTTGTGTAGAGAACTGGTACCTCAGATTCCACCACTGTCTTATAGACTTGCCTTACTAGAATATCCCATGGTTCTCCAACACTTCGAGTTGGCCTAAGTATAAGGCAAACGTTGCGTATACAGCATACAACACAGGCAGGTGTGTGTGTGTGTGTATGTGACACTTATAGTATATACGCATCTTACGGTTAGATCTTTATGTAAGCGCATTAACCCAAGAACGTCATCATCAACAGAAATGGAGAAAAGTCAAGTGTATATGCAAAACCACGGACAAGTGCACAACACACACGTATCCGCACAGCATTATGCAGACACATATATAAATAAGTATATATGAATTTATACATCTCTATGCACTAATGCGTGTGTGTGAGTATATTGTGTGCTTATCATACCAGAGGGAGTAGAAAGTTTGGCAAGGCCCAAGCTCCATGGCAGCACGAAGAAGAAGTTGACTAAATGCACGAGCAGCTCCATCACGAAGAAGACATGTGTTCCACTCTGACTTAACCCTTCCACCTAAAACAAATACAAATTGTGATATAATCAATATGATATGCATATCAACAAGTTATCGTAATGTGAATGAAAACGTGTAGTGCCCACATAGTCAATATTATTACGATATAATTATACATGTATTTACTAAATAAACAATTGTATTTATTATGTATCTAAAACTAAACTATAAATATATGATATATTACCTCCAACCATGTCACCGCCATACCAAATTTCACGGCGGTTTGCCGACAATTCGAAATAGCCGTTCACGTGGACCGGAAGACCAGTTCGAACAGGCAACGGCAAGAAACAGAAGGCTTGTCCATCAACTAGAGAGGGTGTGTCTTCCACCGAAAGAGTAAAATCCTGAAGACAAACTTATATGTGTGTGTGTGTGTGTGCGTGTGCGTGTCGTTTTCAAATGTTACGAGTCCAAGATGAGTGTCAGTGTTCTTAGCTAGTAATGTTATTTACAAATACAAGCATATGCACTCCTTATATATAACTTCGTGAATATAAACATATTCATCATGTGTTACGTACATGTGTGTACGTGCACAATACATATATCATATGTATGTACGTTACATAGAATATTTTATATTCAATTACTATATACATTTAATAGAAAAATTGCATAAATACAAATGTATAAGCATGTACATATACAAACTCGTTGAAAGCTCCATGTTTCACATAAAAGTTAAACTATATATATATATAATGTTTATATGTTTATAAATAATGTGTACCTATATATCATATTTAAATATTTATACAAGTAAATATAAGATAAATATGTATGCATATGCGTGTGTACTTAGTTTATCTGTAGGTTTTAATTTATATATACAGACACAACACACCTGAATTTTAGCAGGTTTCACATCGTCGGACAGTTTTGCAGCAACGCCGGACCACGGGACAAAACCACGAGTTCGATTAGATATAGCAAGCTTTTTTGCTTCACCCCCACCAAGAGCAGAACATATTAGCCATGACCAGGCTTGACTTTGACCATCCATAGTCAATGTTCGACCACGGTCATGTCTGGTCAACATAAGCTTGACCTTCCCGCATGACAATGGTAACTTTTTATCCACCGTGCTTTCCAGCCTGTTAATGTGAATAACGGCATATATATAGATATATATTCATATCTCAGAGTGAGTGTCTGTGTCTGTGTTTTACCAGCTTTAGTATTTTGTTCTATGTACATACAATATCTACTATGTGATTATTATAAGCATGCCTATATTTTTAATATATATTACATAGATATTTCATATATACAGATAACATGCTACATGTAATGAAATGTCAACATAGACGTAAACCAGTAAACGACTATACGCATTAGGCATTTACAGTACAGATATACAAAGAAGAACCTATCTCTCTCTCTCTCTCTCACACACACACACACATTACACACCTTCTGACAAATTCGTCCTTGTTGTGACGCACAACCTCTTGAAGCTCAGTTTCAACATAATCCACATCCTGCCTCTCAATTTTGAGAACCTCTTGCATCTCCTGTTGTGCATTCTCACGTATACATACTTTCACGCACTTCACACTCCGTAGAAACAGCAAAGCTTCTCCAGCCTGCGTAACAAATACACATTACAAAGTGTGTGTGTGTGTGTGTGTGTGTGTGTGTGCGTGTGCGTGTGCGTGTGCGTGTGCGTGTGCTGTGCGTGTGCGTGCGTGTGTGATATTTAAGTATGTAGATGTGTATAGATTCCAACACTTGCACTTACAGACTTATCTAGAGCCGAGAAAAGCGTAAGCACGTCCTCTGGTCCATAAGCCTCCTGTTTGATTTCACTCCTCGCAGCAGAAGTCTTAGTCCGTAGTGGAAAACGGAACAACGTACCTAGAGAAACCTTCTGTGAGTACATTTATACACTAGTGTGTACGCATATACTATGCCTATCCATAATACTTAATAATATGGCATTTACACGATATTTGGACGTGTACAGAATGTACATACATTATTTGTGTATATAGATGTTGCGTTATATACATATGCTAGCATGCACACACACACACACACACACACTGGGAAAGTCTTCTGTAGATCGCAACCAAAAAGCAGAAACGGCTCAAACTGATCAGGAACTGCTTGAGGAGACTCTTTCCGACGAAGTTGATTTTCAGACCAGGTTGAGCAGGTGTAACCCCTATTAAAAGTCAATAAGTCTTATGTGTATAATTATAACCTTATAGAAAAAGAGGGAGATTTACATGTGAGATTGTATTATGAAGAACATTGAAAATGTTATGTGTGTGTGTATTGAATACCTGGAAGATTAGCAGCATGTGGATCAAGGAGAACTATGTTTGTACCAGAAACGAAGCTAGGTATGTCAGTGAAATGATAGACAGAATTGAAGCCCAGTCCAAATCTTCCCACTGCCGATGGCTTCTCAAGCTTGCTGTTCTGTTTTAATGCATTAGCATCTAACATGCGTAAACTTATATATACAAAGACATTTATGTATGAATGAGTTATAAACAAGGATGTGTATACCATGTGCACACACACACACACACACACAACACACACAGATACACACACACACACACACACACACACACACACCACACACAACACACACACACATATATATAATAATATATATAATATAATATATATATATATATAATATGCATACATACCTGTCCAATACGAGATATTGCATACAAGTCCTGAGATGTAAACACTGAGTTTTGTAGCAGTATAAGGCTGGCCCTTGCCAATCAGCCATCTTCTCGAGAGAATGAACTTGTGCCAAAATTGACTTATCGAGCACGAAACAAACTTCAGATGCCCCAGCATCGTCAGCATTTTGCAGAAGTTCAAAGAATATGCCGGACCATCCGCATACATCTCCACAATAGTTTTAGTCTATAAGAACATCAAAATATACTATTGTATACATAAGAGAGAGAGATAATTACCGGTTTGTGAGGATTCGCTTTGTCCAAAAGCTTCCATTCCGCTGTGTAGTCCAAGTCCATGAAGTCTGCACTCTCAGCTAGTAGAGACCTACGAACTGAAGACACTCCAAGATTCCAGCAACATCATTGGAAAATCTTTGGATGCACCAATTTCCTGAACAACAGAGAGTTATGTTGTGTGTGTGTGTGTGCAAGCACAGTACTGTGATCATGTGCAGTATATATAGCATGTACCTGTCTGATATCCATCTTTGACAAAAAGACCATGGTGCATCATTATTACAAGCTCTGAAGACTTAACGAGGATTCCCTCAGTGTCCGGGACGAAAATATCCTCACCACGGTACTCCAGGTCAGCAAGATGTGCACTATCCAAATGACGGCACCCAGCAACCGGGAGTCGAGGGCGCTGGTATATCCTGAGTAATAACCGATAAAAATGTGACTGTAACCCGCCGGTTCCAGAGTTTCGCGGACACCAAGCGCCATGAAAAGCTCCCGGAAAGCAGCAAAGTCCGGCGGGACTACGTGAAGATACGGTGCCAGATGTGCAAATCCAAATACTACATTTTCCGGCTTTGCAAAACCACCGCCCGTCCTAAAGGTAAAAGCATAAGAACCTGTATATGTATGTATAGCACGCACGCACGCACACACACACACACACACAAATATACACACACACAGATAGTTGCATAGATATGCTATATGTAGACATTCTGTCACAACAAGGTGGATATTATACATAAATCCTACTCTGTACCTGCCCTTACACACGATATATACATAGCATACACATATACAAACATACATATATAAGGGATAAAAAAAACGCTTGTTTTCATATTATAAGTAGATAAACTGATACCTACATGTATATATGCAATAAAAATCGAAATCATACATAGGCACGAATTATTATATGAACTAATACAAACGTATAACTTTGTGTGTTGCTTTGTACTTACCAGATCCATGACAGTCTTCGAGAATTGCCCTAACAATTTCCATCTCTTCACTCCCAAGCATGTCACTGAGTAAAGATATATCCTCGGTATCGTAGTCGCAAGCACCTTCAGGAGCAGACACATAAACACAATATGCCGATGTACACACATGTATGTATGTATCGTATGTGGTGCCAATGTAGTTTACCTGAGTATCTGTGAACAGTCTTTTTTGGAGAGCTCTAACAACTGTGCGGCTAGTATATTGCCGCCAAGCTTTGAGAGCCAACCGAACCTTTCGCATAGTCCAGGCGAATCGCATTTTTCCATCAAGTATGCGCATTGTAGCTGATGCGAGCCACGCATCTGAAGCAACCTTGGTGCAAACATGTAGGTACACAACAAATGAACGTCCACATGCGTGCTTGTTATTTACACACACACAACACACACATATATATATATAAGTATTTAAGGACAAAGTATATAAGTGTGCACTACGTTTACAAGAAAATGTACGTAGATGTATATATAATTTATATCATATTGCCACATGTATCTGAACACAACACACACTCACACACACATCACCTGATGAGTCTTGGCGAGCTAAAGGTTGGGAAACTTGAGGCCAAGGCATTTGAGAATGCAGAGGCTCCATCATACTGGACACCAGCATATGCTTGTTAATTCATTCCAAACTTGTTCATAGA
Organism: Selaginella tamariscina; assembly: GCA_003024785.1. Lineage (NCBI taxonomy): Eukaryota > Viridiplantae > Streptophyta > Lycopodiopsida > Selaginellales > Selaginellaceae > Selaginella > Selaginella tamariscina. Next base: position 37,765 of record PUQB01001060.1, read on the forward strand.
AGCATCACGTTCAACTTGTAGCAGATTAGATGCCTAACAAAGTACTTGACAAAGTTACTATACATGTGTATGTGTATATCGCTGTATCTATATTCTACATTAATTAATTATATATGTGTGTGTGTGTGCGTGCGTGCGCGGACGTGTGTAGAATATATATATAGATATATAGATAGATAGATAGATTAGATGTGTAAAGCGTACGGTAATTATGTATATGTCTATATATACATGCGTGCATGTATACCTTGGAAAGAATCCATGCAATACTGGTTTCATGTGCCGAAGGAAGAAACTTGCTTGGATTTGATCCAGATATGAAAGCAGTACTTTACCACGCTGAACAGCCTTTGAAGGGCTTGTTGACAATACCTTCAAAAATAATAGCATATTCGACTTAAATAAATATATAAGCATACAGAATATATTTATATACGCATATATCAATATACTTGTATCCATAATATATCTCTATGTAACATACATATACACGTGTGTTTCTATGTAGTGTTTGATAACTCGAAATGTATTCATATTGTCATACAGAAACCACTATATTAAAGTAGTAAATGTAGAAAAATATGCCGTGTGATCACAGAATGTATGTGTTCAAACTAAAGACTATATATAAATATACCATATATAACAGTATCTATAATATTGTATATATAATAAATGTACCGTTTCGATTGTTCTTGCACACTCTATAATGGTCTCCTGCACAACGGAAGTCTTTATTCCAAGGGTCCGTAAACCAGTGAGGATTTCTGGAGAAGAAAAGTCCACAGAAGGAAAAATCCCTCGTCTTCTAAAAGATTCACCAGCTCCATGTTATCCGGATCGTATAGCTCATTGGGCGCTTTGAGCTTACCATCTCCCTGTATACATCACATAAGTATGTATATACACTGTATTAATATATATATATATATATATATATATATATATATATTTGTTTGCATGTGCTATGTACCATATATAAGTATATAAACACCGACATGTGTATGACAAAGAGAATGTGATACACACACTGACTGTTAGAACTTCATTATGAAGTACTAAATATTAATGAATAGTTATATATTTTCTATGCATAGTTATAACGTGCTTCTAACTAAATATATATGGTAACTCTCTCTCTCTCTCTACACACACACACACACAATCCATACCTGTTTGGCACAAACCGCAGCTCCTTTAACCTAGCAACAAACTTACTATCTTCAAAGCCGAGATGTGGTAGTTCAAGTATAACTTGAAGCATGCATTCATCCCGTATATGCCCAGGGACTTCAGGCAGCCTACTGATGAGCCTCCGTTCGTAGAACTCCGACTTCTTCAACACAGGCACGCTGAGGAGCTCTTTGAGAACTTGTATCTCGCTTGTTCCACTTGCTTTTATGCAGTCCCGTCCCAGAAGCCTCTCATCAACACCTTCATGTGCAAAAAAAGTAAAAAAATTATACATGTATGTGCAGACACAAACATATATACACCTAAAAAGCTTATCACAGAAACGAAAACCAATACAGAACACACATACAGCCACGTTATATGGTGTCTGTCTGCTCTCTCTCTCCTCTCTCTCTTCTCTCTCTCTCTCTCTCTCTCTCTCTCTCTCTCTCTTCTCTCACACACACACACACACACACACACACACACACTTCAGGTGCCAAAAATTGATCTCCATCCCTTAAAGAAACAAAAACGGACCCATCGAAAGCTTCAAACACTGGCAATGTCCTCAAGACCCACAAACGTCTCTCATTCATTTGATTCTTGCTCTTCCAGCACACTTCATATAAGTATCTGCGTAGTTTCTGTCTCTCCGTATCCGAAACCGTAGCAAAACTCTTTGAGGCAAGCACCTAAATATATATTAACATTCATCATAAAACCCCAAAAATAATGCATTAATGTGTGTGTGTGTGTGAGTGAGAGAGAGAGAGAGAGCTATCATATAGACCTGCATGCACCTGTATGATTACAGATGACGCACCCATTCATGCGAGTTACCTGTTGAAGTGCATCCAGAACATCCGGTGTAGCTGGATCCAGAATAGTTTAGTAACTGTGGTGCTCTAAAGTTATGTTTGTGTCTGAGAATGAGCACCCAACCTTCACAAGAATAGCTTCCAGGCTCTTGCTTATGACCCACCTTTTCCAAGTTTAAAATAAACAGTTACAATCATAATTATAAATCAACTTTCTCAAGAATAATTAATAATAATAATTAATAACTCCACCTTTAAGAAGTCCAAAGGTTCGAACAGGCCTCCATAAAGCTCCTGTAGTAGTCGGAATGATCGGCCATCTTTATACGAACACAGAAACTAAGTTAGAATCCGGCATATACAAACTCGGAACATATCGAAGAACATACATATACATCAAATACTAGTCATTTACTACCTAATTGCAGTATGTATATCCATGTACATACATACATATACATTGCGTACATAGTACATATACTAACACACAACCTCCAAATAACACTATACAAATAACTTCAAAGACTTTTATGTATATCCACATAAGACTATATACATGTCTATCGTAGTATACCCCAATATGTAGTATACACACACAAACACGCACACACACTTTTTAATGAATTTTATACTCTAAATACGTTATTCCGTCTCATTTCATGCGAATGTGTAAAAGACAGTATGAATACAGTTGCGCAATAGAACAAAGTACAAAGCGACAACGTGCATATGTGTGTGTGTGTTGCATCCTCACATTGTTTCTTACATTTTAAATAATATAGATGTGGCTTTTTTATATGAAGTAATGTATATTAGATGGAATGAACATTTCAACTTTTTGTACAACTAAACTTCATCTATAAAGATCGTTTAGATGTATACACCTTACATATAGTCCTCTATTTTATAACAGCATACATCTAATCATATACTATAGTATATACTTGCAAATTGAACACGCACTCGCACACATACGTTAACATGCAACTACGATATAGTGTTACAAATCTCTCTCTCTCTCTCTCTCTCTCTCTCTCTATATATATATATATATATATATATATATGTGTGTGTGTGTGTGTGTGTGCGCGCGCGTGCGCGTGTGTACGTACCTTATTGAGAGCTTTAACGAGTCACTTTGTTGAAGATATCCCCAAAACTGAAGAAGCCACTCTTTTGAAGGATGTTTATCGTGTCCAGGAATCCACTCTACTTTGTCACGGTCCTTCCATTCGGGTGGTAGAATATACCCAAGAACACCAAAAATATTCTCGTTGTCGTCAAGCATAAGAATATTACTTTGCGCATTTTTAGAAATATTCCTTAGTCTCTCCAACAGATTCGCAGGAATATCCTCGTCCACAAGCTTTCCAGGAATAGATTTAAGTAGATTTCTCTCAACGAGAGTACAGAGGTAGTATGAATCCTCGTCCATTCTGAAATTATATAAATAACACAATTCACATTCAATACATATGAATAATAAATGATAACAAGATATATGTTAACATAACGGAAATTATATAAAATGAACAATATGGAACGTGTAGTATGTCTGTATGTATACGTGTGTTTTTACATATTTAAGTACATACAACGGTATATGTATATGTATAAACCTTGTATTAAAACGTCCGAGAGACTTATTCTGAAGAGGCACAAGTTGCAAACCGTGTAAGTTGTTTATAGCTTCTTCGTCAATGAGATCCGACAAACAGTAGTCTAAAACCGTGGAAACGTGTATTTGCTGTACGAACTGCTGCTTCTGCAATATATTATTTATTGAGTACAATTAACATTATCACTAGCATTTTAAAATCCTATGTTTGTATCAATTAATATGACCATATGTTCATATAATGGACCTAAAACAAGCTCGACATGCTCCTACAAATATATCATAGTTAACTACTGTGTATACACTCACCTATGCAGACAGATGTATATGCAGAATAACACGCATCCATATACATGTACATGTAAATGCATGTATAGATATCATGCTTTTTAGTCTCGACGTGCATATGACATATACATAAAGATATAATCGACCTATATATAAATGCATATACACTCTACAACATAGATATGGTATTACCTGTAGATGGACTCTTGCAGTATGTGGGGTAAGAACTTTTAACTCACATTCGCAGTATCTAAAAAGCATATCCCTCAAATGCTTGGGTAATCTTATTAACGGGAATCCGTTCTTCACAAGAGCCTCGGCTAAGTCATCGGGTGACAAATATTCCTCGTCGTGAAATATGCCCTCTCTTGCTGCCAACCATTTTCCATTTTCCACATTGGAATAAAGAAGATGTTTCGTGACAAAACTTCTGTAAAACTGCAATAAAATCACATATTAGAGTATAATTGATGGTTTTATATGAATTTTTTTATAAGCTAAACATGAAAACATCCTGAAATATATAACATTCTAGACTATATTATATATACCTAATTTGTAAAGTACATCGATATAATGCCATATATTAAAATTATACGTATAAACATGAACTTTTAAAATAACAGACAAACCTGTCGGATCATTCCAAGCCAAGGCTCACGGTGGTTTCCTGTGGGCCACATAGAATAGTAAACAGGTCCCGGTCCGTACAGTTTTTGAGCATGTGAAAGAAGATTATGCAAGCATGACGTGGCAACGTCGGATAAGAGGCATTGGTTCCAGTCCGACCGTACCTTTCCTGCCCTGTCCATATCGGTTCCGTACCAGATGTCTCTCCTGTTTGCGGACAGCTCGAAGTACCCGTTAATGTGTACACACATTCCGGTCCTTATGGGAAGCGGAAGAAAGCAGAATGCACGTCCCTCCGTCACCTCTTCTGTATATTAAACAAAGTATATTACTCTGTGTGTGTGTGTGTGTGTCTATATATATATGAAACACTGAGTCCCACCTCTTTCTCATATGTAATAGATATATACATATGCAACACAAATACTATGTAGACACGTATCACCTGAATCAATGCATACATATCAATATTACAAGGATTATCAGTTGGCATAACCACAGGTATATACGTATGAGAAAAGACAGACAAGCACACAAGAACATAAATAGCCATTATATATGCACAAGAAGCATTACTATGTGGCATAATTCATACGTAAACAGACAAATATACATATGGATGCATTACAAAAACGCGCACACATATTACCAGGTGTAGATGAAACTCTGGCAGCCACAGAAGCCCAGGGAACAAGCCTCATACCATAGTTCGTGAAAGCATTTCTAGCCAAGATACCGATCCTGGAACCAGAAGCCCCCATCACCTGGGATATAAGGTACGTGATAGAGCTGTCCTTAACCTGCCGGAAATCCTTGCTGATTAACTCTAATCTGTACACATCAGCCTGCTCTTCCGTACTCCTGCCCTCCGTACCAAAACTCTTGGCTAGTCTCAGAAATGCTCGTCTGTGTACCCGTAGTTCTGATGTTGGTGTATTCACATAGCACGAGTATAGCTGTGTGGGGCTATTTGCATCTGGATTCCATTCATATAATTCCACCACCTCTACATTCTTGAGAAAAATCTGCAAAAAGAAATAACTAATGATATATATATATATATATATATTATAGAGAGAGAGAGAGAGAGAGAGAGAGAGAGAGAGAGAGAGAGAGAGAGAGAGAGAGAGAGAGAGATTGTGTATATGTATACACACAAAAGTATGTATATATGTTAACACACAATATAATGAATAATTTACCATCATTTCGGTGGACTCCAAATTCAAATCATGCAGAAGATCAAACATGTTTCCGAAGTATATGATTGTTTAGACAATCTACTCGTATCAGCTTGTTTCTGAGAGCGTAATGGGAACCTGAACAGTGTACCTGGCAGATTTAGCATGTTAGAATCGAACATACATAATTATGCATGCGTGTGTGTTTTAAATTCGTCAGAAACATGCTTACCTTTGAATGGGTTTACCATGTCACAACCAAACATACAGTAAGGTGAGAACTGGTCATGGTAGTGTTTAAGAGCCGACGTGTTTACGTAGTCTATGCGTTTTCCTGGGTTTGTAGAAGTGATAGCTGGTAAGAACTTGCACTGTGGATCGAAAAAGACCACGTAGTTGCCGCTGACAAATGAGGGCAAGTCCGAGATATGGTATACCGAGTTAAAACCAATCCTGTAAATAACAGGTGTTGTACATATGTATGTGTTTATATAAATAGATATAATCTTCTCTATATAAAGCACAAGTTCGATAGTTAACACATATGTACATGTATACATGACCAAAAAAGTGCACGTATATAAAGCAACCATGTATATACACGTCCAAGGTCGATAGTTAACACATATGTACATGTCTACATGTCCAGATATAAACATATATAAAGCAACCCTTTATATATACAGATGCATAAATTCGATAGTTAATTGATGATAGAAGAAATATTATTGGCAGACGTAGGTCCATCTTCTGTGTGTGTGTGTGTGTTACATAAGTTCGTTATATGATAATGCAAAGTTAGAACTATTGACAGTCGCACACACACACAAACATGCACGCGCTCGCGCATACGTATACCTTTACGCATAAATATCTGCAGATGTTGATATCATACATGTGTGTGTAAGCAGTTACATATATTTTTACACATACACGCCCATACATTCTACAAAGAATCCTGTGTGTTTTGTTTATGACTAACATAAGTATGTTGCTCACACTTTTGTACAGGTCAACAATTACAATATCCCAACATATCGAACCTATATACATATACATACACACTTGTCTGTAAATGCATGCATCTATGTCCTGAAAATGAGAATCTCCACAGGCACACACTTATGCATATCACATATAATATACAGGTACACACACACACACACACACACACATAATATATATATATATATAATGGGACTAAACAACATACATTGCACACACAAAATGCACATCTATGTGAAAATATATGTCTGTGCACAGAAATATATGTACGTATGCTCAGATTTCACACATATCTACGACAATACAGATGGATGCAATATGCATGTGTATATATATACAATATACAGTGTAAACACATCAAAGAGAGAATTTTACCCGAAACGACCAGTTTTCCAAGACTGTTCTTGCTTCTTGCTACCGCCAATTCTGGAAATGCTCTCAAAATCCTCCTCCGTGAAGAGCGCATTGTTGTAGGCAATCAAACTGGGGCCTTGCCACTCGGACAGCGACCCAGAGACGAGCGATTCGACCCCGTGGTGGCGCTTGTCGATGCAAAAACATACCTTTGTAGCCCCTGCGTCGTCCGCATTCTGTATAAGCTCCTTCAGAATCGTTGTTCCTTCTGGATAGTTGACCAAGACCTCCCGGATTCTCTGTGTTAGATCAACCTTCTGGCCGAAATCCTCCATGAATCCGCTGCGTTTCTCCATGAATGTTCCTAATGAGAGTGCGCCATAGCCAGAAGCTCCATCTGCTGAGAAGGAGCTTAAACTTGTGATTTTCAATGGGTATATACTTCTGTTATTAGGATTAGGGTTTATTAGATTTAGGGTTGAAGACTGAGATTATAGCTTCCACATGCCCTTTGTAGCTCTTTGCAGAAGGGGCATTTGGAAGATGCTAGAAGTATGTCTCTGTTTTAAATTGAATGTTTAATATAGAATCGCTCTTTATTTGTGTGTGTATTATGCATTTTACACCTTCACACATTGTGTGTGCGTTTGTGTTTGAGAGAGTGAGAGATTTAAAGATACAAGAAATTACCTTGTCTATGTCGTAACTAGTGGTGTTAACCTATACGTATTCACAGTATATTTTAATGATGCAGATCGTAAAAATCCAAATTTAAGAAGAGATATATCTTTATATTTATAAATTATTTATTATATGCTAAGTTTTAAACTCTATATATAATTAATATAGTATACATGCCGTTACACATTGTGTACAGTTTTGAATATATTTTAATTTGAATATTAAAAAACATTAGTAAAATTAAATTCTAAACATTTACAATGAATTTTGTCATTTTTAAATATTCCCACTATTATTACAATTTATAAACTTACAATTTAAATTTGAAATTATCATATTCCACAATGAATTTATTATTACTCATTCGAATTATTCCGTTCCATAGTGAATTATGTTACTTATTTATTAACATCACATTTATTTATTTATTTCTAGTATTTTATTCTAAAATATATAATATAGTAAATAAGATTTTATATTAATAAATATTTTATTAAAACAATAATTAATATAAATTATAAAATATATAAATTCTATAAGAATACGTAAACATTTATTTTGAAACCTTATAAAAAGATTAGCTTAAATCCAATTTATAACTTAAAACTAAGGATTTATATATAAATAATCCATGGTGAATAATGACCTTGTAATGATGGCCCTTTGCCATTAATGGTTAATGCAGATTAATGTGTTTAAGAAAATTTAATGCGTGGGTTCCACTGTTCCCACGCACGCTCCCGCACGTGACTTTTCTTGGTTTATAAGGGGTATGAAACAAGGGTTTTCTATCCTAGAAAGTCTATTTTCCCTTCAATCTGATAAATATGAAATTTTTGCTCGTTTTGCTTCTGGTGCTTTCCATTTGTTCCATGCCATGTTTCTCTCGTGTTCCGAATCACTTCAATCCCAATAAACAGTACAATAAAGAAGGTATTGTATATCATTCATCTCCCTCTCTCATATATCCACTGTGGTTCTATTGCAGTTATGGCTTTAGCAGCCTTCATGGATGGGATTGAGGAAGACCCATTAGATGCCTTTCACACTTGGGATGTGACAGACGACGATCCATGCAACTGGTTGAATCTTAATTGCAACAGGAATAACTCAGTTACAGCTCTGTAAGTACGCAAAACTTACACCATATAAGTAATTAACTTGTTAAATTGGCTTGATGTCTAGGATAATGAATGATTACAAACTTAGGGAAAACTTGTTCCAGAACTTGGGAATCTCACCAATTTGCTCTCTTTGTAAGGGTTTATTGCATATGTATATTTATAATTTTATACATTGTGATTATTTAAGGACACTTGGAGAAAATCAGCTCTATGGGCCAATACCAGACTCTTTAACTTCTCTCTCAAAGCTTGTTATCCTGTAAGTATGGAATACATATGCATATATACTTTTGTGCTAATGTCAGTTCATGGCTGCAGTGACCTATCCTATAACGAGTTGTCGGGGAAAATTCCTACTAGTGGTTCATTCGACAAGTTCACATCCAGAAGGTATAGTGCAGTAGAAGCTCACGTGTATAGATAACACTCACAACTGGTTTTGCAGCTTTGAAGGTAATCCGGATTTGTGTGGCAAGCAAATCAATAAGCCATGTTAAGCCAAAGCAGTTCATAGTTAGCTCATAATTTGTTAATGATAAATAATTAATATAATCAAGTTTTGATGAGTTTTTGTGGTTAATTATCTGTGTTTATATATTCCTTTATGTAATTCCATTTGCTTTTTGTTTTCTTTTTTTTTAGACTTTTCGGTTAGAGGAAGTTCACCAACTTTTGCACCATTGCTTTTTTTGCGTAGACTTTCTCTTTGGCACTGATTTTTCAAAAAGTAGTGGTTCATACTCATGTTCACTTTAATATTTTCCCTTATCATTATCTTCCTTTTTATTCTCTGATTTGTTACCACTAATTGCATTGCTTGGCTCTTGTTTGGGCTCTACACTTTTTGTGTGAGTAAAGTACCACATCTATGTATATTCTGAAAATTTCTCCTTATTAATGAATCAACAAATAGCATTTTCCTAATTTTCATGAACAAGTCGAAGATATAATCACATAGTTTAGTGAGATTGGTTAGTAGCATTGTTACTAGTGCAGTACATTTCTTTGAGTCCCAATGCCTTGGAAAAAAGTGTGAAATAAGAGAACAGAAGCAATATTGTTTCACATTCACAATACCAATACTTTCCATAAGATGTTTTTTTAAATTTGATATGTTCTACAATTGTGTTACTCCGTATATCTAGTGGGTTCGAAATAGATATGTGATCTCCTTTTTGCATCATCATGAACAAACGGACATCAATGCACTACAAAAATGAACACAAATATATTTAATATGATTATCAATACACATTACAACTTAAGTATTAAACAACCTTGGGATTGAGGTTGTAATGTGTTTTGTACCTCGATGTCAAAGAATGTTAAGTGCTACCCTTGGTGCTGAGGAACATCTAATGCCACCCTCAATGCCAAGGTATATTCCCAATAACCTTGGCACCAAGAGTAGCATTAGATACTCTTTGGCCAGGACTTAATTATTAAGAAACCTCGATGTCAATGGTAGAATAGGATGTGTGGGTACCTTGATTTCATCATCGTATTTCTATATGTGGAAATTGAAGTTTGTCAGTCCCACCTTTTAAATGCTTCAATTACATATTTTAAATAATTCACATGTTCCAATCACTACTATGAAGCCATGTTTGTGAAGAAATTAATTACAATTGGTAAAGAATGACCTCTGTATAAAATATAAGTGCATAACTATGTTTCAAGTCTTTGCCAAGAGAGAGCCCATTCAAAAAGTCTCCTACTACAAGATCATAACTTCACCCTTCTGACAATGCTAGTTGTACATTGTTAATTTGTAAGAACTTGAATTTATGCCTTTAGTTTTGGAATGTCCCTTATATATTTTGGACTCCAAAACTTTACTCAAGACAATTTGTTCTCAACATAAAATTTCCTTTTCCTTTGCCTTTTTTAGTTGAATCACTATTGTTAGATTCACCACTTCCTCTTCCTTCTCTTTGCTTGCTGCAATCTAACTTCATTGTGCATCTCATCATTTAGTACACAACCTAGTTCTAAATAGAAAAATACATCTTCAATCTCTTTATAGGTGATTTTGTACGGAAACTTAAAATACAACTTCAAGTTAGTCGAAAGCAAATTGGTTTGCTTGTTTATTCATTCTTGACTACACCTAATCTAGAATGAAATCCAAGAACCTCTAGTTTGCTTCTATAAACCTATAAATTAAATAGAACTTAGAGTTGAGGTAGGACAAAAAGAAAAAAACTTACTACAAAAGCATGTAATGTGCAAATTTTGAACATGGTATTTATATAAATTTTTTTTTTTTTAAATGGTGAATACCTTTGCTATGTATGGATATCAATCATCCACAACGGCCTCCTTTTATCTCTTTGTAAAAGGTCAACATGAGCAGTTGCAATCACAGTGATCAACCTCATCTTTGTCCCTCATAACTTTTGTCACACTCTCTGAGCACACGCCCTTTATTATTCAATTCATCCACCTTATAATGAGCCAATGTTTGAATTCTTTATCGACCGTATTTGATGTGACAAATATTCATTTTCTCTCTGAACCGTTCCATTCCAACACGGTGTGTCTTCCTGTGGCTCCAACACTGAAACTCATCACACCAATAGTCAAACTTGGGGCAAAGAAGATTGACCCTCATCCTTATATAAAAAAAAAATAGGGAAAAATATGTACTTTTAAAAAAAAAAATTCTTTTACATATTTCATATAAAAATTCAAGAAATAGTGGCGTTTTCTACATAATTTTTATGCTGCAAAAATGTGCAAAATGTTTGTTTTATGGAAAAATTAAGAAAATACAATGAGCAAGATTATAGTATCAAGTTGAAAGAGCAGTTTTTGTGTTGGCTTGCAAAGCAAACCATTGTTCAGAACAAAATTATCCTGGACCCTTGTCAAATATATGAATTATGAAACCTAGAAAATATAATGGTTAAAAAGTTTAAACCCTATACCCTAAAACTTTATTATTAGGCAAGGTTACCACACACAAAGTCATACCACCTGCTCTACGTGCTTCTCTTAGAAGTACAGATTCATACTTCAATTCCTTGAAGAGGTAAGTACGTCGTCTCTCTCTATCTCAAGAGGATGTGGTTGTATTGCAGCTCTAAGATTAGCAGCCCTCAGCTATGCATATGGGATTGAGGATCCATTGGATGTGTTAGTGAGTTGGGGTTTACAATCCATACACTTAATATTTGCATGTTATTTGTAATCGAAATAATTCCTCAAGTTATAGCTAGACTATTTGTTTCATTCTTTTTTGGATATGAACATTGAGCTACTCAAAAAGATATAGACACATGACACTATACCAGCTACACACATAAAGCATACGCATTATAGATTTAAAAAGAAAAAAATATATTGGTGTTGGAGATACAGGAAGACTCCGTGTGTTGGAGTGGAACCGTTTAGAATGAAAATAATTACTCATCATTGCTAACTGCACAATAAAAATTTCATAAACTATCTATAAGCCTAGGCCTAACATGGCTTATTGATCTTGTTGCCACACAATTCTGGATTACCTTCAAAGCTGCAAAATTAATTATGTGTTAGTTTTTGCCAGATAACTGGTTATAGGACAGGTCACTGCAAGCGTGATGAATAAACATTAGCATATGTGTGTGTAATGGACTGCATATTTATTAGGAAGACTTGCCATGAGACAATGCATACTTACAGGACAACTAGCTTTGAGAGAGAAGTTAATGAGTCTGGTATTGGCCCATACAGCTGATTTTCTTCAAGAGTCCTGTAAAAAATTTATGAAATTACCCTAGAAATACATAAACACTTACAAAGAGATCAAATTCGTCAGATTCCCAAGTTCTGGAGCAATTTTTCCTCGGAGTTTGTAATTATTCAATATCCTAAACATCAACCAGTTTAACAAGTTATATATCTCATTAATCTGTACAATTAGCACACGTATATAGTTGTAATTGAGTTGTTCCTATTGCAAATAACATTCAATCAGTTGCATGGATCATCGTCTGACACATCCCATTTAGTGGGTCCTCCTTAATCCCATCCATGAAGGCGGCCAAAGCCATAACTGCAATAGAAGCAAGCATATAGAAGATTAGAGAGAGAAGGGGGGAGATATACCCTCTTTATTGTCTGTATTGGGACTAAAGTACACACGAGAGAAACTCGGAGAGAAACATATGTAAAGAATAAGAAGCAAAACTATTCAGAATTTCATCTCCATCTGTTTGAATGGAAAAAAAAATCGTAAGAAAAATACGATTGCTAGGGCAAAATGTATTTTTATACTATGTGGCTCTTGACACGTGAGTCACTAGGATATCGACACGTGTACAAGCCACTTAATTTAGAATAGCTACGTGCGTGGGCGTGCGTGGAACCACGTTTTAAATCTTAAATATTAATGGGAAAAGGTTCTTACCACCTTACAAACCCCTACATGGATGAATGCATATTCATGTGAGAGTTGTAGAATAGCTTGCAATAGCATTGTTTCACCATCGATCCTTACTTTTGAATGGCAAAAGCAAAATCACACTATAAGCAAACACTGTTCCAACTGTGTTGAAATTAAAAATCAATATAATTAATAATGATTTTATTTAATAAAAATGATTTCGTTAACGTGGAGTCACTCAGCCACAACCTCGACTCTAGTTATTGCAATACCACGTACGTACCACTCTAGTCGTCTCAACCTTGCGCGGGTGGACTGTTGTGTTCCCTAGATGCGGAGTCACCAAAGCGCTGTTACCAACACCACCTCCAGATGTGCAAGGGTCCCTCTGGGTGGTTTGCATGGAGCCTCTTGGTGGCTGTGCGTCTAGAAGGAGTTCTGTTGATGTAGTCCACCCTTTCTGTTGCTAGACAAATTGGGTTCATGGCAGATGAAACGCCATGACTGTTATAGGCTCCCATGACCAACATCTAATCAATGATCATTTTGTAACATATTATGAAAGAGAAGATTATAATTTATTCAGGAAGAAGAATACTTCTACTCCTATATACAAAGAGGAAAAACCTATTTAATTATATTAAGATCTATGCTACATTGGGTTGGGCGCTCCTTGGCTGTTGATGCAGCTAGAGAGCCCATGTTGCTTGCTATTGTGGAAGAGCTTACTATAAACCTATATGAATATATGTTCCTATTTGGATTGATTCCTTGTGTTGAAGTTGATCTCCTTTTATAATCTGATTAACACTTGGCACATAGTTTAATGATTTGTAGTCAACCATGTCATCATCATTCATCACTTCCTCAAATTTATTATGGCCACCTATATTGTCCTTTTCGTGATGACTATAGCCGTCAATGCCATAGCCCAAGGCTCATAATGCCCACGGTTGTCCTCCTGCGGACCTTTGGCCATTCCCTACGAACCTTTGGCTCTCCTCCACGGGAACTCCGTACCTCCTCTACGAACCTGCGGGACCCCTGCACCTCACCCTGTACCTCCTCCACGGACCTCCGCACCTCCTCCGTGGGACATTTGACCCTCCTCCTAGGACCTCCGGTGTCCCTGCGGACCTCCACCTTGTTGCTAAGGAGCACCTAGCCGTCAACCACACTCCAAGGGTAACTGTAACTTTTTTCCATCTGGAGTCTTGATAACCATATTCCTAGTGTATGGAACAGTGATAGTGAGCCAATAAAATAATGTGGTGGCAACACATGGGATGATAAAAATAGTGATGGGAGATGGGTTACGAGGGGATTTGTTTTACCGAAGCATGTACTTAATATGTTTAAAGCTCTTCTTGTGATTTATTGCATTAGGTCTTTGTTCTGTTAATTTTCTGGAGCACATTCTTGTTCCCTCAAACTCCAATGCTCGCACCTTCTTGGTTCTAACATTTATGAGCCGTAAAATATGCAGAAAAATAGGCTTAATATTTTGAGATCTTAAAATTTGTGAAAATATCATTGAGTGCAGTAGAAAAGCTAGCAAAGCACTTGAAAAGAAGATCATGATGAATGCGGACCAACGGACCTTGTGCAGTTAGTGAAGGAGAACTTCATGCAGGGCAATGCTAGAAGTGGAAGAGATGTTAACAGATGCACCAAAGAGCGATGCTAGAAGTGGAAGAGATGTTAAACAGATGCACCAACGAGCTTGCCCTTGTCACCGGTTCAGAGTGAAAACGTTTCAAAATATTTGTTCTCCCATTGCAATTAAGATTCAACCAGCAGCAGAAGTCAGTAACTGATCAAACAATCACTGAGATGATTGATTCTTACCTCGGTTTTCCAAGTAGAGGAGTCGCATGAACAGCTCCTTGTCACCAACAACAGGAAAAGACCGGGCATGGATTCACATTCTCGGCCTGCTCTAGTATCTCCACACAGATCCTGTCCCTCAGCCAATCCTCTCGAGCAGGCTCTTGTACAGCCAGCGGCTCGCTGATATCCCTGGCGATCCTCCTGGACAACTGCAGGGCGGTGAATCCGTCGGGGGGTGTGTCCAGCGGCGAAGCTCCTCGATCCAGAACCAGGCCGAGGACTTCAGGCACCCGCCGCAGCGTCGCGGCATGCAGCACGGTGTAGCCGTATCTGTCTCGCAGGTTGATGTCCCCGCTGCCCAGCTCCAGCAGCTCCCCAAACGTTTTTCACGTCGCAGTAGGAGGCCGCGTAGTGCAGCGCAAACACACCGTCGACGCTGCAGCTGGGCACTGAAAAAAGAAGTTGGACCTTCACTGAACAAGGTCTTGGTTCAAGGCGGCAAAAAGCGAAAGTGGAGTAACAATCAGAACGGTGACTTGTACAATAGCAAGCTGCGAAGTAAAGAAAACAGGGACTATTTGTACTTTGACTGGGGTGACTCATATTCAAGAGATAAATTTTTTGATCAATACCGGAACCCCTCATACAGATTTAGTGAGGAAATAGGGATTACCTTTTGCCAATGTGAGCAGCGAAATGCATAAGTTCGTCCATGGCAAAGGGAAGAGTCAGTTGAAAATTCGTATTAGAACAATGTGAATTTTGTAGTCTTTGACTTCGAGGACATTGAAACAATAATAGGAATGAAATTTTATCATCAATATGTTATTCAGCGTAAAGCCACAGGTAGACATACGACGTCGCGGTGTGGTGAAGTGTGCAAGGCCAGACCTTATGATATCCACAAAAAAAATTTTAAAAAGTTATTCGTTGTCATAAGTGGCAGCATTAGCGGGACTAATGATAAGGGAAAAATGTGATATCGATCGATTATAGACATCTATAGGCGAAATTGTGAAAGAACTCATCCGGGAGTTTTAAGATGTTTTTTGGAGTGACCTGCATCTGGGGCTTGAGCACGAGATAGAATTGCAACCTGGATGTCGCCCCTGACAAAAGCAGCATATCAGTTTAACCAGCTTGAATTGGAAGAGCTCACCAAGAAGGAAAGCTAGTTTTGGATTCTGGTTTAATTAAAAGAAAACTCACGGAATCTCCGGTGCTTACGTTACCTGAATTTGGAAGAGATTTTATGGTAGAGTGCGATGCTTTTGATTATGTAAGTGAATGACCACCCATTGCTTTCTACTCAAAAAACTTAGATGGGGCAAAGATTAACTGACGGTGAAATCGTTGACCCAATGACACTTTAAGGTATACGGATCATGTCACCTTGAAGTATTTACTTCACCAACCGGAACTCTCTAACAAGCAAACGAGGTGGTTGGATATCTTAAATGTTCGATTTCGATATAAAAACAAATATCGTCCCTGATGTACTGAGCAATGGTTCTAAATGATAGGATAAAAGAAGCCTGTGGTTTAAATGTACGAAAAATATCCTTGATGGAGTGGTCAAAGGAACTATTATAGCCTAGAG
>PUQB01001061.1:0-54275 GCA_003024785.1 Selaginella tamariscina
CACTGCAACGTCTGTCAAGATCTGTCCCTGTACCAGATTTGCCTTATAAACGAGGCAACCTTGAACTGAAGGAGAGTCATCTTTGAGAGCAACGATTTTCAAGTCCTGCAGATGACTCCCATCCGCCAAAGTTATGCGGCCGTGCATACTTGGAGGAGGACTGAATCCATGCACACGCCCGTCAACGAGCAGGATTCCGATAAGCAGTCTTAGGCCAAACCCCTCCTTGAGACCCCAAGGATATCTTTGTGTAAATGTATACTGGTTCTTCTCGTTGGCCATATCCAGCTTCTGAACCTGGATTTCCTGCCTACAGAGCAGCACTGCATACGCAAACTTCCTGCTCGATTGGGCCCTCTTTATAGCATTTAGCCTTGCTGTTGTTTCTCCCAAGCATTCCGCGTATAGCTTGGCTAACTCGTACTTGACCTCCATAATAAAAGCCACTAACGACCACGATAGAGCGGCTGTGTCCAAAGTGCGAAAAGAGTAGTCCGGTTTATCCGAAGAACCGGGAATACCAGACCTGCTCGTGTCCTGCGCTATGCAACCCATCCGATAATTTGCATTTTCTTCACGGCTTCCCTGCTCCAAGATTCGAATGATCCTGCCAATTGCCAGCTGAACTTCTATCTCGTGGCCTTCAATGTATTTATAACCCACATTCTCCTTGCGATATCTCTCATTTGATGAGAACGTATCATCCATCTCTTTGTCGCGAGTCTGAGCCTCTTCTAAAGCGAGATCAATCAAACGTTTATGTTGAACTTTTTCGAGAAGATAAGTCATTGCTGCCTCCACTTGCGATGCGTCTGTAAACTGACTGATCTCCAAGGAGCCTGAACTGTTGTAGTCTTCGTTTTTCTATTTGTTTGCCCATCGCAGCATAAGACGTCGAAGTCTTCTGACGTTTGGCCAAAGTCCTTTCTGTGGCCGCCTCAACCATGCGCTCGATCTCTGTAAAAACACAAAGAATGACTGGAAATATCGAATCATGCGACGTTACCGCTCATTGCTAATCCTTCAGCGGGAGAAGCTTTCCACCCGCGGATCACAATCGGGGTTTTCTCAGAGCGTCCATCACCAAGCCCAGCAGACACCGCAAGCTGCCTGATTACCTCCAACTCCATGGCGCCTGGCACCAGAGCAAAATGACCTAGACGCAACGTAGCGGGATCCAGACCCCACGAACCGGCAATGATGGCAATCGGGAAATCGCCCTGCAGCAGCGGAAACCACAGCGATTCATTCCCCCTGCAAGCCGCACCCAAATCCCCTCCATCGACAACCCTAACTAATATTGTCCGTTCAGTCTTTTGCGCGAAGGCGGGATAGATGAACAAGCATAAGCAACGAGCTGCTTCTGCTCCTCGGAATGTGGAGCTAGGACGACGAGCAAGCTGATGCTTCTTCCATCTCCGCAACAATTCTCTGCTCTGCACCAGTGCGCAACACTCGGACAGGAAGTGCGTCAGCATGTCCGATTCGAACGATCCCAGCATTGCGCCATGTGTTGCTTAGCTCAACAAGAAGCAAGTGCCGGTCTCGTTGCTCGTCCCGTTAGAACTTAGAATGCGGCGGCACCCTAATTCCTCGTTAACTCCGCCACTTTAAAAAATATCTGCCCCTACGCCCCACAAGTCAGTCCATAAGTCTCACCAATCCCGACTATGCAGTTCCCCCTCTATCCAGGTTCCTCCTATGAGTTGTGCCCATGATTGCTTGCTGCCGGAGGTCTGATTGCTAACGGCACATCTACTACCTTGGGCGCCCAGTTTAAGCATACTCAACTTGGTGCGTTTAAGGGTTTAGGGTTAAGGCTTAGGGTTTAGGGTTTAGTTAGTGGAGTGATTTGTCTAGTTAATTTCGACCTTAGGCTACTAATTGGCCTTTGCGGCCAACTTCTTAAAGGAACTATTTGTTTCAAGCAGATAGAAGTGTAAGGCAATAACAAGTTTACGATTTCATGATATGTTTTGGGTTGCATGCGTGCTACACGCATACCTTGGCTGAAAGGCCCAAGTAATGTTCTCAAATTTCATTATGATGAAGATAGATCTGCAATTACCAATCTTCAGTGAGGAATTCCTTCATTAGGTCACATTGACTACATCCCTACCCTTTCTATACACTCCTTGTCACTCGTACTATTAGAGTTTTAATTTAAAGGATTAACACGTGGCAACACGTGGCTGCCAAGTGGCTATCCAACTTTGTGTGAACAATGCCAAGTCTTTTAAGACAACCACTAAAATCTAATTCAGATGCTCAAATAAGCACAAAACTTTAAGTTTTTTAGAATGATTATCCCCAAACCTTAAATGATAATTCGAATAGACTTTAGGGTTTTACTCTAAAAGACCTAGACAGCCTCATGCTCCAACTCCGTTAAAAAGACATGCCTTGCACATACCTCTGTGATAGAGCCAATGCATCATGACTTACCCTTTGAAGAATCACCTCATTAAGGATGACAAGGGGTGCCCTGAACCATGACCAACCCTTAATGGTTTGAGTATACCTTAGTCCTAGGGCTAGTACTTAGTGAAGACATGAGTATGCTTCGTATGCGAACACAAGTGTTTTGCTAAGCAAACTCCCCAAGGTTAAAGTTTAATAACCTCACAAGTGCCTGACAATAGGGCTCCTACTAATGAGCTTAGGTTGTTCAATCCCTAGATCCCAAGAGAACACCCCCTAACCAAGTGTGTTAATATCATACCTAGTTATGAGACTTTACCTCCCTTGAGCCAATGCCCAAGGCTTAACACCCTAATTTGAGCACAAGTATACCTGCTTATTAGAGTATTCAACCCTTATGTTAACCTCATGAGATAACCCCAAAAGGTGTGCCTTAGACATTGTATTGTGTGCCATTAGCTTAGTGTCACGTCTTTATGTAACACTATTTCCCAGATGTGAGTTATTATGGCATAACTCCTTAGATTTAAGAGTTGCACTAGGTGCCACAAATGTGGCTTTTCAATGTCAACTCTAAAACCCCTTTGTGATCCCTCAGGAACTCGGTAAGGACAATTTATCAGCCAAGATTCCATGTCCACAGTTGGATAAAGATATGAATGTGTGAGTGTTACTCTTAGCTTGACATGAATGAGGAGGTTAGAGACGAGCCTTAACCTCTGACCAATAAAATGTGCTATCCAATAAAACCTCCCAGGCTTAAATTCGCTGATGTTAAGGGTAGGCTACCTCGAAGGTGGGATGTACCCCTACTGTTTAGAAGTTGAGGTGACACAATAAAGGGTTGTGCCTTGACGATACAAATTAAAGTTTGCACTCGTAGAAAAATAATGAGCTCTACCATGAACCTAGGAACTCTCCTACATTTACTTTACCTTATTTATGTGACAGTGCCCCCCTCCCCCTCCCCCTTCACCCTCCACCCTCTCTCTTTTTTCCTATATGTGTAAGTGGTCTGGCATGGAATGCCAACCCCTTAATTAATGAGATGAGTTTTTTTAACTAACCTAAGTCCAATTTTAGGACATGGGTTAGGGAAACCCTAGGGGTGTTCCTATTTAACATGCTAAATTCATTTACATTAACTGATAAACCTAACTGGGACGTCAAAATAGGGGAGAGTTTTTTAATAATTAAGTTCTAGCTTCGCTTAAAAAGTTTCTTGTAATACCTAATGACACCTAACTGGACCATCACTAGATACCTAAGTGCACTAAGTACGCCTTTTCTTACTATAATATATAGGGTTCATTAACATAGTACAATAAGTAATAATAGTCAACATTCAAAGTAAAAAGAAGTTATAATAAAAATTATGACACTTACTAATTAAATATTTTGTGAAATGTTCAAATTGTAGGAATGAGAGCGGTTTGCTGCAAGTGATGATGGGTGAAGTTCATTTAACCTTATCATTTAAAGGAAGGCAACAAGCGCTAAACCCTAAACCCTATATCATTTAGAGGAAGGCAATAATCACTAAACCCTAAACCCTAAACCAACAAGGTTTTTGTAGGTGAACATACGGAAGTATATTGGCATGTGTGTCCATGTAGACAAATGAGAACAACTATATTATATGTTTAGTGAGGGGCCACATCCGGAGGCATGGCTGGTGGGGCATGGGGTGGTTCCCTACCCATTTGGTGCTCCTTGTCATAATTTTTACTATGACTCCGCACCACTAATGGGTTGGGAGGTTTTGAAGTACCTATAGTAATTGTTAAAATACTTACGATAGTTACTAATGTTCTACCTCAAAAGGGTATAATAAACATCAAGGTTTGATCATTTTATTAATAAATTTAATACAAAATATATTTAGCAACATTACTCTACTCTACCTTCTTCTCTCTGTGACATGATTTCCCAACTTGTACCCTTCTATTGAATCTTTGAGGATCTTTGAAGATGTTGACGTGCATTATGAACTTGGTAGAAACCTGAGGAATTTATCAAGCTGTAAGTAAGAATTTACATGAAATAAGTTTTACTTTCACTTAAAAGTTTTAAATATAACATGACACTTACGTTTTTAAGGATGGTTAGGTCAATTATTAATAGATTCTTAATAAGTAGTAAATCACCTTAATAAAAAAAAAACAGAAGTTGTAATAATACCTATGACAACATGCACAACAAAGACCTCTACAATTGAGCAAATAAAAAATGACCTCCCTTTGCACCACACCATTTACTATAAAACCAAACAGGTTTAGAAGATTGACATCTATATATACACACACTGCTTAAATTTGCAGACTGCCAGCCGTGAGTCTACGTACCTTCACCAGAAATCTCCACAAGAGCATATACCATTTGAAAATTGGTGATATCGACTAGAGTCTCTCATAAGAATATCCCGCAGTTTCACCTTCGAAATAAGTTTACATGCCGTGTGACAATCACTGCAAACACATACATTCTTCATATACATTCACATCTCTCTCCCTCTCTCTCTCTCTCTGTATATATATATATATATATATATATATATATATATATGCCATGTATTCGATAATAAATGTATATGTGTGTGAACTATGTATATATAGACCTATATATATAAAACACACACATATACCTGCACACTCGAAGATTTTTGACCACTTTAAGAGGAGTCCCATCGGGTGTGTTCAGCATTCCAAAAGCTATAGCAAGCTTCTCACTGTGACGCAGGAGAATATTCTCCTTTTGCTCGTGAGTCACATTATGTACTACCAGCTCTACATCTGGAATATATCCTGCGGCCTTAATCTCTTTGCTAAGCATGTTTAGCGAGTTATAAATCTCCACCGTTGATGGATGGGATTTATCGCCGGCACGAATGCATGGATTTCTCCGTTTATTTCTACTGCACTACAACCTGCGTCTGCCTGCAAACGAAAATACGTATAAATATATGTATGTATGTATGCATATATGAACATACACCCGCACACGTGCTCATACACACCTTGGCACCTCTTTCTAGCATCATTCTACGGATATTCGCAGCCTCGTTGTGGAGACCAACAGCAGAGTACATGTTGGACAGTACAATGTACGCTGATGCAAACCCCGGGTCTAGTTCAAATATTCTGTCTGCACATCTCCGTCCACGTGTCACATCATTTTCGTTTTTACACGCTCCTAAGAGAGCCATCCATGCAACTAAATCCGCCTAGTAAACAATTAACTATATGATTTATTATGCGCATGCGATAATATAGATAGATAGATAGATAGATATACACATCTGTGTGGATATGACTAATTTACTTGCACATATGCACTCCATATAATGATAGGTATTATTATCTAGTACATATGATGTACAGAGATGTCATAGAACAATATATACATAAGAACGCAAGGTCATATTAGATCTTGAGTTGCATATGCTATCTTCTTATGCGTATTATGTATATATACATGGAATTAAAAATACATCTGTATCTCTCTCTCTTAGGTGTGCTTGTGTGGCATACCTCAAAGGGCATCCTTCGTAGGATCCTCTCAGCGTCACCTAACCTTCCACACCGTCCAAGAACATCAACGAGGCATCCGAAATTTTTGAAGTTTGAGACAGCCCATGATCATCTATATATATAACCTCTAATTTAGTACAATCATAAAAATTTATGGTATTAAACTAAAAAATATAATGTAAAAACCAATATATATATATATATATATATATATATATATTATATATATATATATATATATATATATATTAGTATAGTGAATATTATATATACCTTTGATGCCAAAGAAGAGTTCTGCACCTTGTTCCAGGAGTCCAGCATGGCTACAAGCAGTGAGTGCACTTAAGAATGTTACTTCATTAGCTTTCACACCATCCTGTTGCATAACTCAAAAAGTTTCAGTGCTCGCAATGCATGCCCATGCTGTGCATATCCTGCTACTAATGTAGTCCATGAAACCACATCTTGGTCCTTAGTTTCCTCAAATATCGCCTGTCAATACATACACATATATACACACACGAATAGAAAAAACAAATTATATATATATAATATATATATTATATAATATATATATATAGAGAGAGAGAGAGAGAGAGAGAGAGAGAGGAGAGAGAGAGAGAGAGAGAGAGAGAGAGAGAGAGAGAGAGAGAGAGAGAGAGGAGAGAGAGAGAGAGAAGGATGAAGAACCATCGAAGGAAACATGACTATATAGAACACGCAGCCACGCACCTGTGCTGCTTCCATGTCGCCAGCTTTTGAATACATGTTAAGCAACGCATTTTGCACCACAGGATCGGTGTGAAACCCCGTTTCGATTATACGTGCATGTATACGTTTCCTTCAGCACTCGTTATATTCGTCACGTCAAGAATAGTGACGAAAGTTACCCTGTTTGGAGCCACTTCCTCTTCCTATAGTACATATATACACACATATATATGTATGTGTATACACACACACATACATATTTATATATTGATGTACATACCTCCATTTGCTTGAAGAACTCGAGTGCACGGCTACCAAAGCCATGGCTAACATAAGCAGCTAACATAGAGTTCCATGTGATTAAGTCCTTCTTAATCATTCCCTTAAACAAATCCTCCGTTTGGTTAATATTCCCAGATTTCCCATGTACGTTAAGATACGTATTGGCTACTGCAATCTCTGATCCTAGTCCTAGCTCCACAGCATAACAGTATATCCTGTTTGCCTTTTCCACAGTGGATAGTACCGCACATTCCTACATATATAGTTAGCTAAATTTAAGCATTATATGAAAACTGTGTGAATTATATGTAATGTGTATAATGTGTACACATAATAGTTATACACAACATATATACGAGTATTTCCATATACTTAGTTATATAGTTTGTAATCGCTTTTTATCGTAGTTAAATACGTATATCTACGTATGTATGTATAATATGTATACACACGCACCGTAAGTAGTGTGATGAAAGTCATGGCAGTTGGCTTCATGCCTTCGAGCAACATGTGATTAAATAGAAGAAACGCCTCAATAAAACAGTTGTGTTGAAAATACGCCGTGACCTGCATGCACCACACACCCACACAAACATATGTATATTAACATAAACACATAGATATACCTACCATTGCATTCCACGCAACAACATCTGCTTTATGTATCCTTTCAAACATGTCTCGAGCTGACTTAAGATCATTGCACCTGTTATTTATGATTAGATTAGAATATACTAATTGTTTAATGTTTGTATATTTACGTATATATAAGAAAACATACACACCTTGCGTATGTGCTCAGAAGTGCTGTGCCCAAAACAAGGTCGCCTAATAAGTTGGCTTCCTTTATCTGTTCAAGTATCTCCCCTATAACTGTTTAATATCATAAGCAAAATCATCATTGTGTGCAAACGCGCGTGCGTATACATGATGTCTCTCTATATATAAAGCTATAAAGACATAACCGGCATTATACAGATATAATTATATATCAGTGTATGTGTCTATGACACACCACATAGATTTACGTACTACAAATACATATATAACATTACACAGACACACAAATACCGGGAGTGTCCTCCGTGCAGGAACTTAGAATAGAAGTGTAAGTGACCGAGCTCGCCTTGATGCCTGTGAGGGCTCATATGTATATATATAGACAAAAATATACATACGCCTAGTGCATGTATATACATAGCAATCTATCTATCTATACACACACACACACACACACACACATATATATATATATATATATAAGAGAGAGAGAGAGAGAGAGTGTATATACAGATACATAGACACATCCATTTATCTGGATTTAGAGTACATACGGAAACTATATACATGCCTAGGCATGTGTATGCATACCTTGGAGATGCATTGTTCTAAAGAGGTTTAGAGCCTCGTGTATGTGGCCGTTCTGGGAGAAAGCAGAGATCATAGCCGTCCATGTGATCATGCTCGGTTCTTGTATTTTCTTGAATGATTTCCATGCATCTTCAACTCTCCCTGATTTGCCATGCATGTCCACAATAGCAGTACCAACATACACATCGGATTCGAGTCCGTACCTAGCTATAAAATACTGTATATATTTCATATAAAGAATACATGTAATGCAAAACATACTCTCTCTATATATAACATATGTAGATACATCGATAATGAGCTTACAAATTTATACCTTCACACACACATGCACACACAAGATGCATATATTTTTATATGTGCATGCGTAGCTTACCTGATTATATCATCAAGGATGAGAGTCCGCTCTTGCTCTGAGAATATTCCCATACAAGTGTCCAGTATACTAGAATATGTCACATTGTTTGGTGTAATTCCTTCCTCGTTCATCTTCCAAAACATCTCTAGTGCTTCCTTCTTTAAGCCCTGACTAAAATAACCTTTATTAATATACATACGGAGGTATATGTGTATGCTCTCACATATACACACGCACGCCGCACTCACACACCGCAGAAAAGCAGCGATCATCGCGTTCCACGTGACCACTTGGCGGCCGGGAAGGCTTTCAAATGCTTGTTTAGCATCGTATAAACTTCCACACCTACTATACATGCTTACTAATGCATTCCCCAGTACAGGGTTCTCGTCCAAGTCCCTTTGTGTTATCTGCGCATGCACTTCTTTTCCTGTTCCTAAATCTTCCATTGCTGAACACGCATTTACCAGCGATATAAACACTGCTAAGAACAAGTTAGAGGTGTGTGTGTGTGTGTGTGTGTGTGTGTGTGTGTGTGTGTGAGAGAGAGAGAGAGAGAGAGAGAGAGAGAGAGAGAAGAGAGAGAGAGAGAGAGAGAGAGGAGAGAGAGAGAGAGAGAGAGAGAGAGAGAGAGAGAGATGCCCATATATAAACACACACACGCATATACTTGCCTGTAGTTTGGTTTAATACCAAATTTGAGCATCTGTTTGAAGAGCTTGAGGGCTTGATCGAACCGTCCATTTTCTGTGTAGGCCCTGACCATGGCCGTCCACGAATATACGCTTCCCTGGTGCATACGGTCAAGAATATCCTGAGCTATGTCTAGTTGACCACATTTTCCATACATTACAATAAGGTTGCACACAAGGAATCTGTGGTACTCAAGCTTGCTGGTCACTATGTGTTTGTGTACATGTTTACCTTAAGAAGTTTAGTTAGTTAATTAGCTATATAATTAATAGATTGTTAAATAGATATATGTATATGTGTGTATGTATATAGACGCATTTACCTTCTTCAAGAGCTTTGAGTTTGGCACAATCTCGCAAGAGATCTGCATACTTTGCTGGTTCTAAAGGTGTTTTCCTGCTGTCTAGTTGTAAAACCCGCTGTTTAAGTTGTTCTTTGTCTTCTGAAATCATTATATGAACTAAATTCAGCGGCGTGGATCTCTCTCTCTCTCTCTCACACACACACACGCACACACTCTAACAAACACACACACACTTAACTAAAAAAGAAAAATGGGGGCATGACAAACCTTTTGGTGTGTACCTTCCAAATGCAATAGTGTATTCTTCTGCAGAAAACAAACAAATACATAAAGCAAGTATATTATATTATATATATTTGAAAAACGATGTATAAAAATATTTAGACTATAATGTATCATATAGTATAAAACTGATGATATTAAATTAATTATATATTTAAGATTTATACACTCAAATCCTACAAACACATGTATTATGCAACGTGTGTAAATTTTCCAATAGTCCCAAATTATGAAACTTACTGCTTATTTGGAGATAGATTTTCTTCTTCCGTAGAGGAATACCCAGCCGCATTCTGCTAGTCTCTCATTCTGCTAAGAGCCCTAAACCTACCCTAAACCCGGGAATTTATTAACTTAAAAGTCATTTAATGAATTTTGTACATGTTATGTATATTTAACATATATTAATAAATTCTCATGTATATATATGTATATGAAAGAATGTAAGTTTCAGTTCAGCTAAGTTTAATTTTTATTAATTAAGTACTTTTACTTTCAGCATATATATATATATATATATATATATATATATATATATATATATATACACACACACACACAAACACAGGTATTAGTGTATGACATGCATACGACGTGGGTGTGTTCTATATGTTATATTAAAGATAAGTAAAATAGATATGCATAGAGTTCTAATATTTATAATATACATGCGAAACTTTAAATGATGAAGTATGGATAATATGCACATACATATATATTTGTTTGTTTTAAAATGACATAGTTTAAATAATATAATTAGGTCATCTATAAATGAATTTTATTAAGATAATTTAAAATTTTTAAGGTTAAATAAGATTTAAATCATCTAAATAAGACATAATTTTTTTTTAATATATTTATCATTAGTATTTAAGCCCCTAATTAAGTATAAGATATTACCTTGATAGTTTAAATTTTAATTTCGTATATAAGTGAGTGGTTTAAAATCTAATAATGTAGAATATTTTAACAATATGTTTACCTTATTTTTATTTTAGCTTTAAATTTTATTTAAGAAATAATAATCCTATAACTATTGATGAAGTATATAAGGATGGTTTAATTCAACTTAAAATCTTTGTTAATGGTAAAAAAAATTAAATATTTTAATAATATCATTAAGAATATGCCTTATTTGATTTTGTTTTTTTAAAACATTAAAATATTTTAATCCCCACTTTAGTTCTTAATATGAATATTTATTTTAAAGCATATAATATAATTTTAAAACTTATTATATTATTTATTCTACTTAAATAAAATGTCAGGTTTAAGTAAGAATAAATTACAATATGTTACACTTTGTTATTGTGGTGCATTTATATTATTTAAATAACATAAAATTTTAATTAAATATACATATGTGTCCTTTAAAAGTAATATATGTGTATATTATTCAAGAATATCAGTATGTGTGTGTGTGTGTGAAACATAATTTGTTTTTATAATTAGCATTTCTTTAATGAAAAATGAGAATAGCAGAAAATCTAAGCCATCCAAGCAAAATATATTCTTAGAATATTTTAAAATACCTTAATAATACAAAATTATTAGCAAATTAAAAGAATTTAATTAGCTTTTTAAAATCAATTTCAGATTAAAATAAAATTCATCATTTGTATTTATTTTAAACAGATAATACTATTAAAATATTTAAAAATTTATAATTAAATTTCTTAAATAATTAAAATAAATCTAAACCATCCAATTAAAATTAAAAAAATGTTTACTATGGATAAATATTACAAGTGCAACATTTAACCCCGTGAACCATTAGAGTCAACTGCTCTGTTTTTAGGGTTCTTATTTATAAGTAATTGCTCTGTTTTACGGTTAAAATTCTATAAACAAAATACTATATTTATAAAATATACGATATGACACGTCAGCGCCATTATTGACGTGGAAAATACCTTTTTACAGCTGGCATTCCATTTGAATCAAAGCTTGGTTTAGGGTTCTTGATTGCGAGCAGGAAAGGATGTTCAAGTTCCTGAAAGGCGTGGTCGGGTCGGCCGCCGGCGGGATCAAGGATCTCCCTTACAACATCGGCGAGCCCTATTCCACGAGTTGGGGATCATGGACGCATTGCAGGGGAAGCGCCAAGGTATGTTACAACTAGATTCGAGCTAGATTTGACCTAGATTTCGACGCGTTTGGTAAAGATCTGGTTTTATTCATACGTTCATATATGTGTATGTATATGTATATATGTGTTTGCATCCTTTTGATTCGTACATATGATGGATGTAGGAGGACAATTCGCCTGTTTCAATTTTTTCATTCACTGGGACGAGTACACAGGACGGCAGGCTTGCTCCGGCTCGAAATGGGGTCAAACGGCTCAGAACGGTATGTAGGTCATATATATTTGTGTAATATGTATAGATTGTGAAGACCAAGTTTGTAACGTGTGTACATTCTCGTATGATCAATGTACACAATGAGTCTTGCATATATGATACACAAAGATATGCTATATGTCTTGTGTACATATACATCCAGATTTGAGTATACACATAAACACAGTTGCGTTTCTATACATGTGGATATAATATATCTACAGACACATAATCAAGAAGCACATGTATGTGTCTATTTGTACGATGGGGTCAAAATTATGTATATCTATGCATGATGCATTCTCAGATATATCATATACAATAATTGTACTATAACTTAGATATATAACTCGTATATCTATATGATTTTTGCATACGTATGTACATGTGCTTAACATTGTACAGATGCACACAGATGCACACGTCATATTTTACAGGCACACAGCGGGGTCAATTATGTATCTATACATATATGAGTAGATATATGCGTGTATGTGTAACTGGTTTTATGTTGTAGGTTCGGCATCCAAATATTCTATCTTTTTTGCATAGCACAGAAGTAGAGGGCCTTGAAGGAAGAATCACAATATACATTGTGACTGAGCCGGTTATGCCTCTATCTGAAAAAATAAAGGAACTGAACTTGGTAGGCAATCAAAGGTACTCTATATACATACACATACATAGATAAATACATGTATACACATCTGGTTTTATTGTCAGGGACGAGTACTTCGCATGGGGTTTACATCAAATTTCCAAAGCTGTCAGCTTTCTCAATAACGATTGCAAATTGGTATGCTAATATTTTTTATTGTATCATTCATTATTTAAATACTCATATGTATTTATATGATATATGTACAATTTTGTTACTTTTGTGTAGGTACATGGGAATGTTTGTTTATCTTCTGTAGTAGTTACACCGTCTCTAGATTGGAAACTACATGCATTTGATGTACTTGGAGAATTTGATGGTGCAAATGCAGATGCAGCTGGACCAATGCTTGTAAGTATATTCGCATTTTATCTTATATATCAAACTTTGGATTATATATGTATATGAAAATATTATTATATTAATACTAATCAATACCCAGAAGAGACATACACACGTATTATGTGTGAGCTTTTTATTTATTTTGCACTTACAGCAATTCGAGTGGCTGGTTGGCTCACAATACAAAGCAATGGAATTCGCGAAGAACGACTGGATGACAATACGTAAATCACCTCCATGGGGATTAGACGCGTGGGGTCTTGGTAAGTATTATCATAAATACATACACACTTATATACATGTGTATATATTATTATGCTGTAAAAATCTAGTTGAGGAAGTATTTTGTAAGGTTTATTGTTACCATCTTTAGAATTGATCATTGCACTTGTAGGCTGTCTTATTTACGAGCTCTTTTCAAATACGACCTTGGCAAGAACCGAAGAACTCCGCAACACAGCACCAATTCCAAAGGTAGGTGTGTGCATGCATGCTTGTACTTATTTGTGTACATATGAGCCATGTATATATATTCTGTGGTATATATGTTGTGTATGTTAATTTGCAGAACTTACTTCCTGATTATCAAAGACTTCTGAGTTCTGCACCCTCAAGACGATTAAACCCTTCGAAGCTGGTTGAAAATAGTACGTGTGTATGTGTTTGTGTCTTTGTTAGTTTTTATTTTTAACACTCAGACTATCTCAATGTCTAGATTAGGTGCTGAGTTCTCTTTATGCAGAATTTTTTCAAAACAAATTGGTGGAAACCATTCAGTTTATGGACGTTTTGAATCTTAAGGACAGTATGGAAAAGGATTCATTCTTCAGAAAGCTCTCAAACTTAGTAGATCAGCTTCCACGCCAAATTGTTCTCAAAAAGGTGTGCGGTGTGTGTGTGTGTGTATACATTCATACATATACATATATGTCAGATTTAGTGTGTGTGTGTGTGTATATATATTCTCATGTCTTTTTTGTTTTACTGTTTGCAGCTACTTCCCATGCTTGCTTCAGCTTTGGAATTCGGATCGGCATCAGCTCAGGCCCTTAATCCTCTTCTTAAAATGGCATCCTGGCTTTCTACTGAAGAACTAACAGCAAAGGTCATAGAACATATGTATGTACTCATCTGCATTTTGTTTTCCATTCTATATATAATAGCGAATTAAATTATCTTCTCTGCATCATAAATACATTTATTTGTTGTAGATTTCAATTTAAATATTTTAAGCTAATACATACATATGCGTTGCATTTTGTTTACTTAGTACATGAACTCTTCCATTTTTAGAGTTGTATATAAAAAAGCATCTTTTGTCTTGGGCAGGTTGCTCCGACTATTGTGAAGCTATTTGCTTCAAATGATCGTGCGATTCGTGTTGGTTTATTACAACATATCGACCAATTTGGCAATGCCTTGCCATCTCAAGTCGTGGATGAGCAGGTTCTCTCTCTCTCTCCATATGTATAGATATAAGTTTTAGTAGATCAGTCTTACTATTACAATATTTATAGTAATGATATTAGAAAACCGTTACACATGAATGTTATCGATGTGACATTGCAGGTCTTCACACACTTAGTAACAGGATTTGTTGATACTTCCGCCTTACTACGAGAATTGACATTGAAATCAATGTTAATACTTGCTCAAAAGGTATGTTATTTGTTTTGCGATAGTACTTTTAAAATATTTACATATTTAAGACTATATAAATGAGATATTTAATATACAATGTTGTACAACTTCTTAATTAGCTATTTGTTTATTTTTTCTGCTTTGGGACATCAGCTTTCTCAACGAACTCTCACAGGGCCTCTATTGAAGTATCTGTCCAAGCTGCAGGTGGTTATATATGAACTGGTATATGATATAATGTTATAAATCATTTTTTGTTTACAGGTTGATGAAGAGCCTGGTATACGAACAAACACCACGATACTACTCGGGAACATCGCCAATCTCCTTAATGAAGCAGTCAGTATTTTATGTGTATATATAAGACAAAATCTTAGATGTTATAGTATATACATGTACATTATGTACCATGCCATCTTAACATATTTTATTGTGTATATTCATATAGAACAGTGACTAACTGTTATGTCACTGTACAGACAAGGAAAAGAGTTTTAATCAACGCTTTCACAGTAAGAGCTCTTAGGGACGGGTTTGCTCCTGCAAGGGGGCAGGTATACTCTTTGAATATAGCAAAATAGTTATGTAGTCCGTTATACTATATGTATATTGTTTCAAGATATATATGTGGATGTACATGCAATACTTATTTTTATGTCTTTATTGAAGGGATTATGGCCCTCACAGCGACAAGCCAGTACTATGATGCGGTAGAGATTGCGACTAGAATATTACCCAGTCTTGTGGTGCTCACAGTAGATCCTGATAGGTGAGTCACACACACACACACACACACATATATATATATGTGTGTGTGTGTGTGTGTGTTTGTGTGTGTGTGAGAGAGAGAGAGAGAGCTTGTATGCATGCATACACAGATACACATAGATGTATCTGCATTACCATGATCTCTTGTTATTTATTCCTTTGCTACAGCGATGTAAGAACAAAAGCTTTTGAAGCGACAGAGCGTTTCTTGCAGCTGGTCCGAAAGCATCACTCCAACAAAGTGAGTGTGTGTGTGTGTGGAGAGAGAGAGAGAGAGAGCCCGGGGGAGCGCACATTTACACATGCGGTTATTTGTTATGTGCAGGCCGAGGATGGGTTGAACATGAGTGAGACTGCTGGGATTCTACCTGTACCGACCTCTGGCCTGCTTGGGTAATGCGTAATCATATGATTTACTAATGTACACACAAGAGCATTCCTTATATATATGCAAGTTCATGAATTGATGACATAAAGAATTAACCTATGCTATGTGTGTGTGTGTCTGTAATTTGTATGGTTCATATTTAAATATTTTTTGTTTAGCTGGGCGGTGAGTTCTCTGATAACCAAGGGTCCGGAGCAGCCAAGCCATATGATTACCGGTACATCTCTGTCCCTCTCTCTCTCTCTCTCCGTCTCTCTCTCTCTCTCTCATTCTGTTATGTTCATATCAGGTACAAATGCAAGCGTACTATCTGAGCCTGAAAAGATTGAACCTCAACCTCAACGTCAACCAGACGTTTCTGCAAGGGAAGATTACTGGGATGCTACGGATAACAGTAACAGGTAAGTAAATTAATAATGTTTTATATTTTAATATCATTTTGGATTATATAACATTCCATCTATTTATCAGAGAACATTGTTATTGATATATACGTGTGTATACTCGCACACGCACCAAGTATCCACGCATCTATGTATAAACTAACATATGCATGTATGCATACTTGTAGAGCATATATATCATATATCGTATATGTATGTCTATACAGGGTGGAAAATGATGATCGGGATGGCTGGGATGATATGGAAGATCCTGTTCCTGCTCCAGTTGCATCTCTATCAAGAATACAAGCTGCCCAACAACGACCGATAGCAGCTCCTCAATCTCATAATCAACCTGGTAATAGTCTTATTTCAATCAATTAGTTTAGCACATTAAATCTAACGAAATTCATAGTAATACTAATTACTCGGAGCGTATGTGTACAAGTGTGTTCTTATATAATTATTTGTCGCTATTAGATCATACACAGAGTATAAACAGAACTTGTTCTCTTTCGACTCATACAGGATGTGATCTGTTTCTCTTAAACTTCGTCTCTGTTATGTCATATCACACACACACACGCGCACACACACACCCCTTTCGTTTTGCAGACGTGGATACTACGAGTGTGAGACAAGCTAGCAAAGCACAAAGCGATGATGAAGATCCATGGGCAGATATTGCAGCACCAGCACCATCTACGAAAGCAAAACCTTTAATCCAAACCACGTCCGGTTCAAGAGTTAACAAGGACAACATGTCTCACTTGGAGCCGTCGGATTAGGTGGTGGCCGAGGTAGAGGACGAACATCGACGGCTCCGATGAAGCTTGGTGCTCAACGTGTTACAAAACCTTCCAATTAGGAACCGTTCATACATATATATTATTTATTACACATTCTTTCAAATGTTGGGATTATTTGTGTTAATAGACGTATTTTTTTGTGTCAAATATATTTTTATAATATTTTATAAATTTATACACTATAATATCTTATATTTATAATTTATAACCTCTAATAATTTATAAACTTATTAATTATAATTTTAAATACTATTAATAAAGTTTATTAAAATGTTTAATAATTAAAAAATACACGATACAATGAGAATTTAAGAGTTTACATATGTTTTATTAAAAGGAAAAATATATTTATATATTGTTGTATAAATTAGTAGATTATATATTAAAACATTATTATGAATGTTTTAATGTTATTTTCTTAGTATTGATACCAGTTCAAGGAATTATAAATTAATAAAAAATTTATAATTTAATAGTTTTAAATTTTATTAAGTGAATATAAATTATTAAGAATTTATAAAATAGTTTAATAATTTGATTAAAGATCTGGTCCATCCTGAACTTATACACTCATGTACGTAACATGTAAACGATTTGTACACAACATAAATATGTAATTGGTCATATTGTAATTGTACACGTCAGATGTGCACAATATAACACGTGTACGTGGTTAAAGAAGCTTCGTACCTTAGTTCGTGGCGAGGTTCGCGTTCTAGTTTAGGTCATACACATGGTTAGTCTAACATAGAACTCTATGGAAAGTCTGACGTGGATACACATTTATAAAGCCATTGAACTTTGTTTAGGTTCCACACATCGTAGTTTTTCAGATTTCGAATTAAGTATATTCCTAAATTTATCAAGCATATTCCTTGAAAAAATGGAATCTTCATTTTATAAGAAAATGTCAAGCATTTCACATTTCGAGTTACCCGTGTTACCGAATAACATCCCCTTCGAATGCCATCCCGAGTACATGGAAATATCCCAGGAAGTCGATGATTGGCTCGTGGAGAATATTCCAAATTTGAAAAAAGATACTGTTTTTGAATCTCGTATTGGATTGTTCTCTTGCATGATACAACCCACGCAAGGAAGGAGAGAGTCATACTCGCTGCGAAACATGTCTGGATCGTGTTCTTACTGGACGATCTCATGGAGTTTAGCTCCCGGGAGGAGATTCACAAGATAATTTCTACTGCATGGGACATGGCGAATGGTGTTTTTGATCGCACCGAAACCAATCTCGTACTGGTTTTATACAATGAATTAATGAAGGAGATTCGTAAGTCTATGAGCGCATCCATGCTCTCCCGCTACTTGAAATCGTTCAGGATCTACCTCGACGGAGTACGTTCCCAAGTGCAGTACGCACACTCTGATAAGATTCCAACACCGGAAGAGTATATAATCCTCCGTCGCCAGACGGGTTTCTGCGAGATTGCTACTGGCATAATGACCGAGTTTGCTATGGAGGCTGAGCTTAAGCACGAGTTTGTCCAGCTTCCGGAGTTTAAAGAGCTTGGTACCGCCATTGATGATCATATTACTCTTGTTAACGACTTAATGTCGTTCAGGAAGGAGTTTTATGAGAATATATGTCATAACTGGGTTACTGTGCTGTATTACCACCGTAAGGATGGTAGTGGCTTTCAGGAGACTGTGAACAAGATGTGCAAGAAGATACAGGAGGAGGAAGATAAGATTCTTAAGCTGCAGAAGAAAATGATTAACAAGGCTGTTTATCTTCAATGATGGAGAGGCTTTGAGATTCATACGTGCTTGGCCATACGCTGCATCAGGAAATCTACGGTGGTCGTATATTAGCGGTCGCTACCATGGCGAGAAGAATCCGTTCTTAACCGGTGAGGCTTTTCATGGGACTTGGCTTCTTCATCCGAAGGCAACGGTTGTGGCGCCTCTATACAAGGTGGATAATCAGCATCCTTATATGCGATTATACAAGTGAAGAGAGAGGAAATGATCCAAAGAACAATGAAAATGGAAAAAGAAAAAAAAACAATAGAATAAATTCAATAAGTGTGTGCAGTGAATGCCGCAGGAGATTGCAATAAAATTAAGTGATTGATTGAATTCTGTTGATTCTTTTGTGCAACACTCAATCACGTTCCTCGCAAATAACATACCCCTGTCACAAAGGCGAGATCCTGGCAAACAACATACTACTGTCACAAAGACGAGATCCTGCAAACGATAAGGATAGTTTAATTCAGAGGTGATGGGACGAACAATATACAATCTACACGTTTCTTGCAGAACAATCTATTGAATAAAACTTTCACGAGAGTAGAAATATTTAATAAGATAAATAACTTATTATAAAATTAAATCGAAAATAAATGCTCGCTATTTAGGCATTAATATTTATATAAGTAGTAGTTATATTTTATAATACATTACAAATATTTAAAGTTAAGTTTTAAATTTATATTTTGATTAATGAACTTTGAGATTAAAAATGTTGGTTTCAATGAGCTGGTCAAGAGGGACAAATATTTTATATATGAAATATGAGATAAATCAAATATGAGACAAATGAGAAGAGTATTTTCTATATAGTGAAATTTCCTTATTGTCTTCGTATGACAAAGTATGAAACGAATATTTGATTTTGTATAGCGAGAGAGAGACAAGTATTTAATTTCGTACCACTAAGTCTCATTGTGATTATATATAAAGCTTTTCTTAATAATTTTATATACAAATAGATTATTTATATAAGATGGAGTACTCATTTTATATAATTAATTTTGGTTTAATTTAATTTATATTTAATATAAAAACTATCTTAATTATACTTGAAAATCGTTATAATTTTGTTGATTGTGTCATTGTAAACGTGCTTTTATATTGTTTACTACTTTAGTTTTATTTAGATAAATATAACTTAAATAAAAATCTATATATTTTTATAGTCTATGCGGTCGCAATACGGTATGGAAGACCTCTAGGCGGTCCCGGACAATAAAGATCTTTCCAGCATCTCGGAGAAGTTTATTGCCGTGTCCGTACAATCTTTTTGTTATTTAAAGTCTCAAGTCACGAGAGTATTCAACTGTCAATCCCACGCATCCGTACGCACTGCATATATACAAATTATATACATGTATACACAAAAGTGCACAACATTAACATATTTATCCGTGTACAGACAAAATTAAATAATAAAAATATTGTTCCCGAAACAGTGACAAGAATAAATAAAATATATTAAATTAAAATAATATTACCTAATTCTATATAATATTAAGTTAAACAGGCTCTACTCTACGATATATATATCTAAATGTTCTGTTTACAATTAGCACACACGCACACACATTTACACACCTCAAAAACTGAAGACATTGAAGGATTAGGAGAGCAACCAGGTTGACAAGTCTACACATTGACGTGGCAATCCGTACCTTTCCGTACAGTTCCTTACAATGCTCCCTTGTATTATTTGAAAAGTCAAATGGAGACACAAAATGAGACAACAACCCTAGTGTTTCTTTGTACATAAAATAGGGAAACGCATTTCTCTAACTTTCTACTACAGCTGGGGAGGACATAAATTTTCCTTGTACTTTGAGAGCAGTAGGAAATGAATGAAAACATCCTTCTTTGCACTATTACCAAAACTTTATATATAACATAGTACATCCTCCTTTATCCCAGGATATCCTTATAGATAAGGAAGAATGTCAAATCCAAGCTCAAAGAAGCCGTCAAGAAAAGCATTCAGCATTGTCTGTTGTTAGGGTATGTTTGAGAGTGACTCTTCAAGAACATGACATTATTTCACCTCTCAAGCACTTATTTAATCTTACATATCAAAAAAAACACCTTAAACAAAAGATGTATACATAGGGATGAACCCCTCAATTGGACCTCTAAGTTTGGTTGCAAGTGTACATGTACTTAATTGACTGCAAAAACAAAAATTAAATCTTGCTTTGGTTAAGGTCACGATTTCTTCCTTTGTCAAATTTGTTTTGATCGTAACAAGAAACAAATCCAGCACATTTTTTAGGACTTGAGGAGGAACATTAAAAACAATCTTATAAGAGTGCATAATGTTTCTTACAAAAGTTTTTTTTATTAAGAACACTTAATATCCACAATGTCCAATTTCTTCCCTTCCACTCCTAAATAACATTTCCATCTGGTGGTGTGATTGACATTGGTCACAAGGGATTATTGCCATGTATTGTAAATAGTTACAAATTATTGTAAACAATATAATGAAATACTTGCAAACTATGTTGGCTCCATTCATGTTTTCTCACCATCCACCATACAATTCATGTGTAGAGTTAATGTAAGTGTTTCTCTATTGCATGTTTAGAATCTTATAAGTTCCTCACTAAGTTGTTGTTATTTCTTAGAGTTTTTTGTTATTTACTAATTTCTAGAGCAAGGATTGATGTTGTTTACTACTTTGTAAAATTATATATTTATGTATGTCAACAACTACTTTATGTGTAATGGAATCAGCATTCGCATTCATGTATGACATTGTGATTAAAGACTTTCTTCTATCCATGATTGCTTCATCACTCATGAAATACTTTATTCTGGTAGATTTTATGTGCAACTACATCTTTAGTCTTCATCTCACATATTGCAATCATCTGGATGGATTTTAAATTGTAAACTTTTTAAAGAAATGAATTAATGATACTTACACGTGATCATAGATAAATATATAATATAGTGGCCCAATTTGCAACTCTATTTATATTATAATCAAAATACAAATACACATATTTTAAGTTGGCACCAAGACGCATCCTATTAATTAGATGCACACAAGAATTCATCCCCATAGATGACATTTTAAACATATGAAAAACCTCATCAATGCACTAACCCAAAAATCTGAACGACTTTAGGTAAGGCCATATTAAAGACCTCTTAAGCTGCAGTAGCCCATTTAAACCTTCACTTGTAATAACTTCCTTTTAATTGAATAGAAGAAGTTCTTAATCCTACAAAAGAAAGAATGAATAATTGTTTCTATATATAATATATGTACAAAGGTTTAGGGTTTAAGGTTTAGGGTTGGTCCTTCTCTCAAATCTTTCATCTTTGGCACTGACGTCATTATTTCCTAAACCCTTCGTTGATGCCAAGGATAAAGGTTCTTCTCTTGAGAGAACCATCATCGATGCAATTTCTCAGTGCGATTGACTATTAATTGTCAAGCCACAATCCAAAAACAAGGAGGCTTAACTCAGGAGCAGGATAAGGACTAGGAACAAGACAAGAGCAGAATGTCAAGTCATGATTCAAGAACAAGGAGGCTTGACTTAAGAGCAGGACAAGGACTAGGAACAAAACAAGAGCAGAATGTCAAGTCACGATTCAAGAACAAGGAGACTTGACTCAAGAGCAGGACAAGGACTAGGAATAAGACAAGAGCAGGACAAGAACTAGGAACAAGACGAGAACATGAGGCAAATAACAAAACAAGAATAAGATAAGAATGATCGTAGAATGACTGATGTTGATAGTAACTGATTGTACAATAATTAGGTCGGAGCTTTTATGCTCACAACTCCAAGAACTAATTTGGTCATGAGCCTAATCTAGTCATGAGTTAAAAATGGTGACCCTTATCCTGTAAGTATATCTTGTAAGCATATCCTGTAGGTATATTCTGTAGGCATATCCTGTGAGCATATTCTGTATCTCGTATCTTGTATCATGTATCTGTATTCGGTATCATGCATCCTGTATCGAGTTGTGACAGCACCTCCTTCTTAAGAACGAGTTCCACGAGTTTTGGAACTTGGTTTAGCAGGATAACGCTGATGGAAGACAGCAACTTTGGAAGAAGCATAGAATAAATTGGATGCATGTCCCCAAGTGTGATCGATAGGCAAATAACTTTTTCAATCCATCAAGTATTAAAGTTGGCAGCGATGAAGACGAGAATCAAGGATGGCTGTAACTTTATACTTAAGTTCATCGTCAATGACCATAGGAGGGGGAGAAAAAGAAGCACGACCAGAAAAATAAAAAGGATGATACGGTTCCAACAAGATGTGTAAACACATGATAAAGTTTCATTGTAAATGGAAGCTTTAGTCGAAAGCTACATGATTAACCTCAGCCACAATCCTGTAAGGGCCTAATCATTGAAAATCCAACTTAGAAGAAGGCATGTTGATGCGAATATGCCGACAAAGAAGCCACACGAAATCACCAATCTTGTATGGAGGTGCCGATTGACAATGAGCATTAACATGACTCTTGTACCATTTCTATGCCTGCTAAAGATGAATCTGGAGATTATTTTGTACCTGACAAAGATGTTGGAGAAGATCCTGTACTGTAAGAGCGGAAGAAAGAGGAGCAAAGTTAAAATGTGGATGATAGCCTATAAGAGCGAAGAAAGGTGTCTGGCATGTAGATGCTTGAACGGAGTTGTTATAGGTAAACTTCACCATAGGAAGAAGGTCCAACCAATTGTCCTGTTGGTAACTAATGAAGTAGCAACGATATTGCTCCAAGGTTTGAATCGTGTATTCTGACTGCCCATCAGTTTGCAAATGATATCCTGAAGAAAGATCCGCTTTAACTTGTAGACTTCGAAGAAGCTCTCGCCAAAATCTAGACATGAATTGTGGGTCTCAATCAGAAACAATGCTCTCAGGAAGACCATGATGTCGGAACACTTCACGAATCACTAACTCAGCAGTTGTTTGGCATGTAGCCGTCTGTTACATTGTAAGAACTGAGCTTGTTTGATGAAACGGTCAAACCACCACAAGAACTGCATCAAATCCATGAGAAAGAAGAAGATCTATGAGAAAATCCATAGAAGTGAATCTCCAAGGAGCAGAGGGAATAGGAAGAGGACAAAAAAACAGAGGGCACGTGACGAGACATTTTCAACCTGTTGCAGGTGTCACAACTTCGTACAAACTTTTCCACAAAACCTTGCTACCAGGCCACCAATAGTTGTGAGTCACTAACTTAACTGTCTTGGCCATACCAAAATGTCCTGTAGCCGGGGTCATGACAATCCTGTACCACACGAGTCCTGCAAACACCAATAGAAATGTACAGAAGACTTTCCCGGTATAGGAGTCCATCCTGTATGGAAAACAACTTGTAGTCTGTATGAGATTTGGAGGAAGAGGAGCTTGCGATGTCAGGACTAATGTGTGAGAACACATTTTTACAAAGTCGTCTGTAGCCAATTGCAAATGAATGTCCTGTAGAAGTGTTAAATCTACTGGAGCCTAATGAACATGTAGTGCCGCAAGTCAAAATCGATCATGACTCAACAACACTTGTTTTGAATGTACAGAAGACTTTCCCGGTATAGGAGTCCATCCTGTATGGAAAACAACTTGTAATCTGTACGGGATTTGGAGGAAGAGGAGCTTGCGATGTCAAGACTAATGTGTGAGAACACATTCTTTGCCAAGTCGTCTGTAGCCAATTGCAAATGAATGTCCTGTAGAAGTGTTGAATTTGCTGGAGCCTGATGAACATGTAGTGCCGCAAGTCAAAATCGATCATGACCCAATAACACTTGCTTTTGATAGTTATATGCGGGATCGCCGAGGTCGGTGCAAAGTAAGAGCGCCTAGACAATGCATTTGCTTTGCCATTCTGAAAACCAAGCCTATACACGATGACAAAATCAAAACATGATAGGAATTTTGCCCATCTAGCATGTCGCTGACTAAGAACTTGAGCCTTTGAAAAACTCTAGGTTCTTGTGATTCGTAAGAACTTGTACAGGATGCGCAACACCTTCCAGGAAGTGCCGCCACTCCTCCAACGAATCCACAATAGCCTTGAGTTCCTTGTCATGAATTTCGTAATTAATCTCTACCGAAAGGAACTTACTAAAGTGAAAGGCTACAAAATGAAGTAACTTGTTTCTCCAACTTGTGATAAAATAGAACTTACTACAAAGTCCAAAGCATCTGCTTCAACGAAGAAGGGATGAGAAGGATCAGGATGTACTAAAATTGGAGCTATCGTGAAGGCATCCTTGAGTGCTGTGAATGCATGTTCTGCCTTATTGGATCAAGAGAAATCCCCTATGCGCTTGGTGAGTTCTGTGAGTGAAAGTACACGCTTGGAGAAGTCTTGTATGAATTGCCTATAGAAATTTGCAAAACCAAGGAAACATTGTACGTCTCGTACAGACTTGGGCCTCTCCCACTCCACGATAGTCTTCACCTTGTGCATGTTTATGGAAATGCCAACAGGAAAGACGATGTAGCCCAAGAACTCCACAATATCTCTGTTGAAAAAACACTTCTCGAACTTCACATACAGGCCATGTTCACAAAGCCTCTGTAAAACTAGTTGTACATGCTTGTCATGTGCCGCCTAGTCCTTGGAGAAAATCAAAATGTCATCAAGGTAGATCACCACAAATTGGTCCAAGAAGTCGCGAAAGATGTCGTTCACCATGTGTTGGAACATGGCTGGGCATTAATAAGTTCGAAAGGCATCACCATGTACTCGAAATGTCCATACCTTGTATGAAAGGCAGTCTTTCACTTATTGCCAGGAAGATTATAGGCCCTCATAAGTCAATCTTTGTGAACACCTTTACTGCTTATAGCCGATCGAGAAGTTTTAGGATCAATGGCAATGGGTACATGTTCTGAATGGTGACTTAATTCAAACCCCTATAGTCCACAACCAAATGCAAACTCCCATCTTTCTTCTTGATAAAGAAGATAGGTGCTTTTATAAGGGACTTTGAGTGACAAATGAAGTCGGATGCCAAGTTGTCCTCGATGCACTGGCGAAGAACCTCTAATTTAGTAGGTGACAATGCATAAATCGGTCTGAATGGTGACGTCTTCCTTTCTGCAAGGTCGATAAGACAGTCGTAGGACCTGTGAATAGGAAGAACTGCAGCCTTGTGCTTATAAAAAAGTCCTAAAATGAGTGATACTTGGATGGCAAGGAAGAAGTAGGAGGAGAAGGGGATTGAAAAATAGGAGAGTCAGATACAGGAGAGGTAAAAGAGAACATAGGAGTTACTTAAAAAGCAAAGAGATGAAAAGGAGTAGGATCAGTGGCAAGTTTATGCATAGTAGTGGTAAGAACTCGGAGAGGAGAAGAAGGGAGCTGTGAATGAAAAGAGGAAGGATCTTGGGGATGGAACATAAGAAAAGTAATGAAAAGAGGCAGGATTGGGAAAAACCTGTGTGGATGTTGGCGAGTGTACAAAATTGGAAGAATCCTGTACAGAAGTCTGTGAATGCACATGAATGAGGAGAGCCTAAGAATGTGCTGACGAACTAACAGGAGGTGGATCCTATTGAGGAGGAACTTTTGACACTGATACAGTATTGGAAGAACCATGTATAGGAATTCGTGAACTTACAAGAGTGGAGAGAGCCTGCGGATGTGCTAAGGAACTGACATGAGGTGAATCAGGAGTGAAGAGAGCCTGCGGATGTGTTGATGAACTGACATGAGGTGAATCTTATCGATGAGGAATCTTTAACACTAGTACAAGAATAAGCATGATCAATCTTGTAACTTGTACTGCCTCAGACACTAAGGTCATATCCTGCACGTAGGAAGGTACATGATTGATTCTGGCTGTCAGAGAGGAAAACATGAGCGTCTTAGACTCCAGTCGATCTGAGGATTTGCAATCACAAACCATGGCATGCCCAAAAACGATGGGAGTCATCCGAGTCTTGATCAAGTTGAAGGAAATCAACAGTTGAATGTGCCATGAGTGCAAAGAGAGGTGTGGTAGTATGGGTAACTACGCCAGAAGCAATCAGAAGACCATCTACCACGAACTGCACGCTTCAACTTCACCATCGGAATGCCATGTTGAGTTGCAAAAGTGTCATTCATGAAGCATGCATTTGCCCCAGTGTCTAACAGGGCAAACTCCTTGAGCTCTCGATTATTGAGGCGAATATGTACATGAAACTTGAGCAACGGAATGGTGTGAGTAGCACAAATGGAGCCTGCACCTACGTCCAACTTCGCGGCTCCTAAACGAAGTGGACATTGAAGTTTTTCGACTAAACTTTAGCTTCAACTTCACGCATCTTGAACTTCTTGGCTTTAATAGGACATTTTGCCCCTTATGTCCTGCTTCACCATAATATAAGCATAAGTTATCACCGCAACGACGTTGCTTCTCCGCAACTGAAAGTGGGCCACGTTTGAATTTTTCAACCTCCATAGGAACTACTCCATAAGGTATCGTAGGAACATGTGCTACAACTACAGGATTGGCTTGCAAGAACTGTTGACGGGATTTTTCCTAATGATGGTCGATCAAATGATTATCGCAGCGAATGGCCTGTTGCATGATCTCCATTAATGTTTGGGCATCCGATAACATAAGGAGAAGGTCCTTCACGTCATCCCTCAACCCAAAATGGAAGTGTTTGATCAATGTAATCTCGTCCCATGGAATGTTCGTGCAAAGTTGTTGAAATTTGGATGCATAGACGAAAGCTAGTCGAGATCCTTGTATGAGCTTCTGTAACTTTGTGCATGCAGAACGGTACTTATCGGGATCTCTAAAGTAAGCTTCAAAGGCAACCACAAATCTTTCAAAGTCTTCCATCAATGCTCCAGCAAAGGGGCAACCCAAGCCCATGGAGATCCAATTAGTAAGGATGCTAAAAGGCCAACCTTTTGTGCATTAGTCGAGTAGTGGCATGGCTACATGCGGATCAAAAGCCTGATCTAATTCAAGAAACCTTGGAAATCAACG
The DNA here is from genome assembly GCA_003024785.1 of Selaginella tamariscina. NCBI lineage: Eukaryota > Viridiplantae > Streptophyta > Lycopodiopsida > Selaginellales > Selaginellaceae > Selaginella > Selaginella tamariscina. Next base: position 28,028 of record PUQB01001061.1, read on the forward strand.
CGATTGTCACTGAACTTTTTCGGCATGCTGATTTTCGACTCTGAAAAAAAGTTCAATGGAGAGGAAACCACGGATGCTTGAGAGAGAGCCTACACAACAACCTTGGAGGATGCATCAGCAGCTGCATGCACCACATTGGTGGAACCTTGCAGATCTGTGACCACTTGGCACAAAGTGGCCAGCTCATGAAGCAACATTTGGTGCTCGCGTTGAAATTGCTTAAAATCTGCCATGATCCGTGAAAGAAAGCAAGAGGAAAACGAGGAAAAACTAAGGAGGGAAAAAAAAAAAAAGTAACTAGAAATCGGGAAGTTATGAAAGCAGTTACTATTAAACTATCAAGGCACGATTCAAGAGCAAGGAGGTTTGACTTAGGAGCAGGATAAGGACTAGGAACAAGACAAGAGCAGGATGTCAAGCCACGATTCAAGAGTAATGAGGCTTGACTCAGGAGCAGGACAAGGACTAGGAACAAGACAAGAGTAGGACAGGAACTAGGAATAAGACGAGAACATGAGGCAAAGAGCAAGACAAGAATGATCGTAGAATGACTGGTGTTGATAATAACTAATTGTACAATAATTAGATCGGAACTTTTATGCTCACAACTCCAGCTAATTTGGTCATGAACCTAATCTAGTTGTTAGTTAAAAATGGTGACCCTTATCCTGTAGGCATATCCTATATGTGGGCATATCTTGTATCTCGTATCCTGTATCCTGCATTCTTAGTGCAAATCATAAATAAAATATGAAAAAGTAATCTATTTCATTAGTATTTAATCATGTATAATTTTGGATTTATTATTTTCTGGTTTAGTACGAATTGTAACGATATTAAATTATTTATAGATATTAAATATTAATATATACATATGTAAACATATATAAAGGAGTTTCTTAAAAAACCCTCAACAACATACTAAATGTATGTAATATGCATTTATATATACACATGAATTATATATATGCTTATATATGTGATCTACTTATTTATTTATAAATATGTTAAAATATTAAATATAAAGCTCACTAATATGTATTGTATATACAATAAATTTAAAATATAAATACAACCACGTCCTAACACTTTATTAGGATCAACTTGCATACATTTCCAACGTAGACTAGTCTCTCCTTTTACTTATATACGTAAGCTAGGATGCACTATACCCGTACAAATCACTCAATTCGAATTATATATCATGTATCCGGTATCCTGCATCCTGTATTGGGTCGTGACATCAACAACCGAACAATAATGATGAATCAACAATAACCTCTATCATTATTGTAGAGATTCAAAGGACAACCTAGAGAGTTGTCCATGTCATCTTGGTTGACAGGCACATGCATTCCAGCCTCGGGGCTTACGTAACGTTTGTTAGTGAGGTGTTGGGAAATGACGGTCTCCAAGCATAATAGAAACCTCCTACTTATATAATAAAATGAATTCTCTTCAATTCATTTAGGTTTTATTACATCCACACACATTTGCAAACCATTCTACATCACTATACAAGTCTCGACATCTTAAGAAACATTTTGATGCAAAGCACTAGTAGATAATGGAGCAAATGCTAACTTCACATACTAATAGTTTACGGCTATGCACAAGGTTCTCCTACAACATGTCCCAATGCAAGGATCAATCAAGGTTATTGATGGTCACCCCGTCAACTTTAGCATCATCACATATGAATCTGAATTTTTGAACATTATAGCATTTATGTTCTAATGCATTATCTCATTCAATATTGTGTCATCACTAAAGGCTCCAATCATTCTTGGACTTCCTTGGTTTGAGTTGGTGAATCCACATTTGGATTAGAAAACCCACACTATGCAAACGTCTGCATGTTCGTTGCCTTGCACCTTGCCCACCATAGATGTCTACTCACAAGCCAATAGAACATTTGTAAGTCCGATGCCTTGCACAACACATGCCACATGTGTCTACTCGCAGGTCATCATTTCACATCCATGTCAAGACTCACTCCAAACCTATGTGAGCCTCTGGGACTTCAGGCCCCATGGGCCTTCGACACCTATTGATATCACCATGTTTATATTTGGGCAAGGCAAGATAATTTATATATAAGTTAGGCTTTCTATTGGTATTTAGCAAAAGCAATCAACAATAGTCGCCACTAGTTTTTCTTAACTAAACTCATGCTTCAATTTAATCTATAAATCGTGTTGTTTTTTCCATGGATTTAACAATTGCACCTTATGATCTGGAGTCGGCCATGACATTGATTTGTAATCTTTATTCACTTTCTTTGTTTAATCAATTCATGTAACTACATAATTTCTTTTATATTTTCTTTTTTTTTGAAACAAGTTTCACTATTTTGTTAAAGGCTCCATCTACTCTTATCCATGTTGAGGAAGAAACTGAGCCACAAATTTCTACATTATCAGCAAAGTTTGCAAGAACATCATTATTAGAGTTAATTAACAAAATGGAAAAGAAGGATTGTGACAAGATTCCCTGTGTGCCTCTCATACTATTTAAGAAAAATGAACATGTACATGCATTGTCCAAAAACATTGAGAACCTCATGGATTTCTTTCATGGACACTCTTACATAAGCACTTCACATACATTCATTGTGTTCGTTAGAGTTAATTTGTCGAAGCAAAAATCTTTGGGAATCCATTTTGAAAAGAGAAATGTGATAACTTCTGGAACAAGTGTTATACTAACCCCGAACTTAACTTTCTCGTTTGTGTGGGATAACAATCATAAGCTTCAATGGCTTTAACATAATTATAAAGGAGGAGCCCTTTTGCAAAGTGTTTAATGTGACACTTCTCAAAATCTAAAATGACTTTGAAAAAGTTGCACTCATTCAAACCCTATGATGATGAACATGTAAGTTAAGAATGCACATGTTAACTCAATCATTCTGATGCATACATGTGATTGTGCATAACTCTCACCACAACACACATTAAGACAAAGCTACCATAGAGACTTTATGCTCTACATTAGTGCATCAAGTTTAGAAATTATGAATATTGTTTTTTAAAAAAGACAGAAGGATCATTACCACAAAGATAAAGAGTGATGCTGAAGTTGTTGGTTTGTTATCGAAAACAACCCATGTTTCAGGGTAAGTTAGCTAGGTTTTATTTCATATTGGCAATATCATATTTTACATCCATTATTGTTCTTAGCGCCGAGGACAACTGGGTGACCAATATGATATTATCCTCTGTGGCGAGGATGATATTAACATTTATTGTTTGGGTGCTTTGCAACATGATTATAGAGCAAAGGAGAGGGAGAAGATCAAAAGGGCTAGGTGGGAAGGAAATGCAAATATGACAATGATAAACAAGATTAAGCAAGACATGCACAACCACTAGATGACAACAATGATAAAGTACTTTTTCATAGTCAATGAAAAGTTGAACGAGCTTGAATTTATGCAAAAGACAACAAATTTTAGTAATCTTGATCTGAAGAAGTGGACATTCCTTGCCTGCCTTCCATTGATGTACAATGACAAGGATCTAGATTTCAAAATGAATGTTATGAATGCCATGTTTGACGTTGTCAAAAAGAACTTCAACCATACAAACAACAAACGAAGGGTCATCTACTTTAAAGCATAGTTGTATATCAAATGGATGCATTTTCAAGTAACTGAGGAAAGCTTGATTGTCTACCATGTTTTGACTAGAGGTAGGAAGGGAATTATGGATGACATCACCATTTGGCTAAAAGAATTTTTTGTAAAAGGCCCCCAGATTTCATGATATCCATACATTAAAAAGGTGTTCAATGTATTGAAGAAAAATAGGATTGAACTTTTCCAATATCACATCCACTAAGTTGCATGCCAGATGTTGCTAAAGTAAGATAGCATTTTTGTTAATCAAGTAATAGTGAAATTATTTTATTTTTTGATTTTGCAAATTCAACGAACACTATTTGTCCCTACCGTCATTTATTCAATGGGCTTCATGATGATATAGACAGCATGGCACTAACACTTTCACATTCAATAACAATTGAATATGTGGTTCACTCTCTGTATAACATCAACAAAGTTTCTTTATCCCTCAATCTCAATGTAGTTATAGAAGATTTGATGGAGTTTTACGATGATATGCATCTCCTGCAAGGTATAGAAGGAAAGTTAGCCAAGGGGAAGGGACTCACAATTGGCAGTGCACAACACTCAAGAAATTGATGTCCAGATTCATATCCAGAACTAGAGATCTAGATTTAGATCTAGAACTAAAGGTAGGAGCTTGGTGCTCTCATGTTGTTATTAAAACATCACAATCTTTAAAACTTCCATTCCTAGTTTAAGATCTGAGGATGTTGATTTAAATTCGATAGCCTTGGCCATGTTCCAGGTTTTCTACAAGGCAAACAAACCAAGTCATGAGCATGGTGCATTCACCTCTACATTTCAACAAGCTATTGAAGTTCGCACTATGATTAACTCATAGTTGGTAATTTTTCAATAGGTTTGCCAAAAAGAATGAATAATGATTTTGAGTCTTAAAACCTGACAATAAGCATTCCAACTATAAAAGGAGCTTTCTTTGCATTGTGTGATAGCTTTTTAGCCAAAGAAGGCTATGTCATTATCATATGTAGAACCAAAATGATGCGGCTCATGGCTCAACCGAGGTTCAAGCTACTATAGGAGGTATGTTTGCTCAATGTAAATATAACATATTGGGGATTCAATAATTGCATTAAGGTATGTTTCAATTTCATAAGTAAAATATATATCATCACAATATGAGTGTATCCCTTCACACCCTTTTTTAAACATGTCAGGAGTCCCACTATACTCTTTACTTGGTAGTTTCCATCCTCGATGCTGAGGATGGAATGTGCCAAGTGCATAGTCTAATAAATGGGAATCCCAACAAGTCCTTGGCATCGAGGGCTCAACAATGAGTATTAAATGTTACACATTGTGGTTAAATCCATTCAAAATGAGGATTCAAATAAGTGATTACCACTTTGCTCAATTAATTAATGAAAATATGATAAGAATCTTGTAAATTGAGGTCTTAGGTTCAAGTTTATTTAATAATTAAAATGGTAAAAGAGATTAAAATAATGTTTTTGATGCCTGAAATGTTTTTAATGTTTTTATGAGAACTTTCAAAGGCTCTCGTGGAACTTAATCATAAAGTGGTTAACATGGCTTCCTTATGAAGAGGAAAGTTGGAGAAAATCAAAAGCTTTCATGAAACTTAATCATAAAGTGGTTAACACGGCTTCTTCATGAAGGGAGAAGCCGAAGAAAATCGAAAGTTCTCATAAACTTAACCACATGTCAACCTTGTAAAGAAGGAAGTCAGAAAATTAAAAATACTTATGAACTTAATTATAAAGTGGTTAACATAGTTAGCTTGTGAAGAGAGAAGTCGGAGAAAATAAAGGCTCTCATAAACTTAATTATAAAATGGTTAGTTTGTGAAAGGGAAGTTAGAGAAAACTGAAATTTTCATGAACTTAATTATAAAGTGATTAATATGACTAAGTGATTTATAATAAACTTTTTTATGAAAAAGGAGGTCTTGTCATATTAGCTGTAAAGTGGGCCAAAACATTATGGGCAATGATCTCAAGAATAAAATGTTTTACTATGTAAAAGAGCTAATAAAAAAATTTGAGACGAATGAACCTAATGTACTGGAAATTTTGAAGAGCCATGAGAGTGACGAGGAAGATACGAACAATAAAGATGCTTTGGATCAAGAGTTGGATAAAGAAGTTGATTTAGACTAAGTTAAAAAATTTAAAAAAAAGTCAAAATTTTATCTTTATTGCATAAGTGTTTATGTTTATTCTTTTGTGCTACATGCACGCACCCCGTAGATACAATTTGTTTTCTCTTATTTTATAGTATATTATGCGGGTAGTCGGTAGCGATCCGGTATGGAAGACCTCTATGCCGTCCGATCATCATGACAATGACGATAAAGATCTTACCAGCAACACCCCACTTCCCGGAGAAGCTTATTGCCGTGTCCGTACAATCCTTTGTTGTTTTAAGTCTCAAGTCACAAGAGTATCCAACTGTCAAACCCACGCATCCATATGCACTGCATATATACAAATTATATACACAAAAATACTTGTCTTACACATAACAATGCGTGTACAGATAGATTAATAATAACCTTTAGTAAATAATATAACATATTGTTCCCAAAACATCTATAAGTATAAATAAATATTACTATATAAATTACCATTACCCAATTCTAAAAATTCTAATTTAAACAGGCTCTACTATATACAAATGCATATGATATATATATATATCTACATGTTCTTTTTGAAATTAACACACACACACACACACACACATTTACACACCTTACAACTTCAAAAACTATGTTGAAGACATTGAAGTTGCGGGGATCGCTCTTGAGCTGGCTATTCAATGAAATGAATATAAAGAACGTAAGGAGAATCATACATGTCTTGCCACTGATGAAATACCGTCTCCATTGCGTTTCTAACCTTGTATCATCTTCCTTACGCTGCTCCTCCTTTAGAGAGACTGGGTAAACATCAATATACCTGTGGGATACACTAAGTCATACTCTCTCTCTCATACACACACACGCACGCACGCACGCACGCACACTTACATCATGACAGAGTAAAGGAAGAAGAGCTGGAGAAAGGCTAACCAGGTTGACAGAGTTCATACCACCGTTACGTGTATTGGCAGCTTGGAAAAGACCATTCATAAGCTTTGATTTTTTTAAGTCCATTGAAGCGCTTCATTATCCCACTCCAAAAATAAAACACCAAGCTTGCAAATCCATTCAATCCCACAACGCTTAGAGCAAGCCACGTTGTTGCAGTCTCAGGAAACGCGTGTGTATAGAACTTTGTAGGGCTATCCAAAAGGAGCGTATAAATTTCTCTACGTGTACCTCGTGAGTATCTACGTAGGAGGTATGATACCACGTAATGCAGCGGGTAACAAAGTGTTACCGAGTAACCACGAAGAAGAGGTTTAAGAGAAGGATGGTTGAGGTGTTTAAGAAGATCATGTTCTCATTAGCGAGGATAAAACCAGTGTTTGAGAATGCAGAGATTACTGCAAATAGTGCAAAGAAAGCTGGGTTTATATCTTTCTCGTTCAGGAGTAGCTTAGCGCGTGGACTGGATATAATGCTTAGCCATGCAACAAGAAAACCTAATGTGTGAACTATGGCGTAGTAGTACACTACTATGTCTGTCATTACACAGATTGCTTGATGCTCAAGGAACACAGTTCTGAATGGCTCCGAAATTTCGCACTTGGTGGCCATGCTTTCCATCCATATGTTCTCCTTCGATTCATGTTTAGTGCAGTGATGGCTGACCTGCAGTACAGTGTGTGTGTGAGTGTGTGTGTGCACGTGTGTGTACCTAAAGCGGCTGGTGTGTACATTAGCAGGATGAACTGTATGTGCAATCTTACAGTATCTGTGTTTCTTAACAAGAAGAGGTGCGAGTGAAGTGAAAAATTGTTCCTCCGAGTACCATAGTAAACATAATTAATACCTGCCCACTTACAGAAACCGATTCAATTGGATGCTGCCTAACCCACTAAGACATAAACCGGAAACTATCATATACATACAATCTACCAATGCAAAGTGTGAAGAATCCTTTGTGCCAATGAACCAGAAAATAATTGTCCCAATTAGAGAGTGTCACAAAGTAAGCTACATGTAAATGGTAATATGCTATCTTCTTTATCACTGTATTCGTCATTTATGTCCTACTTGAGTTGTTTCGAAACTTAACTTATGATTAACTTCTCATTAGCTCTCCCATACACACACACACAAGCACGTACGCACACACTTACGAAGTCAAGCAAGTAAAAACAGATTCAACAAATAACTTTTAGATGTTTGACGTATAACCGATAAACTTTGACAAAAAACTAGTCAATAGTAAATGCAAATAAACTTGAGAATAACTACATAGGGTCGATTCACACTTGCACTTATATTTAAAAATTCGAAGTACTAATAGTTAAAAAGTTAATGATCTGTACATTTGCACATAGAAACTTTAAAGTAATTTTTGCGATTTAAATATATTTTTAAGACTTTTATGTTCGCACATGACAATGAATTTTTCAAATTTTAATTCTAAATGTGTATCTTTTCGTACATGAAATACTTAAATTTTGCTAATGTTTTCATTTTTAAATTCTACTTAAAATTTAAAAATTTAAATTTAAATTTTCAAATTCAACATTCTTATAAAGTTTAAGAAGTGGTTCAGGGTTGTTGTGCCCAACTTTGTGCGCCGTGGGATTCACGCACCTAGCTCCAAGAACTCGTGGAGGTGCGGGCAGCTCAGGAATTCCCGAGCTCCCGGATTGGCACGCCCTAAACCTAGGCCCCGAGCTCCACCTCCAGCGCCGAGTCCGCCTCGGCCTCGATTGAGGCCTAGAGTCTGCCCCATCTCCTCCTCTGCTTCTGCCTGATCGCCGCCCTGATCAGCGCCCTGCTCTTCCTTTGACACCTGATCTTCAGCATTGCATATTGTTCCATGAAATGAAATAGACAACTAAACAATTCAATGGTTGCATTTATGACTTCAAAACACTGGCATATTCATTATATAACACAATTGGCATGCATATCTCATAGGTATCATCACACATGCCACACACCACACCACAACGCACAATATACTATTTCCAAGTATGGAAGAGGAACTTGTAAATGTAGTAGCATATGGAGTGCAAAACAACATGAAAATCAAGGTAGTAATCTCATCTGCACACAGCATACTGAAGCTCTATTTCCCGGTGGAGACACTGGCCTTTTAATAAGCATTGCCAAGTACAACACAAGAATACTTATAAACAACAACAGTATGACAGTAACGCAGAGAGCAGCATCGAACTGCGTGACTTGTGGCAGCAATCGGTGTTTCAGGTCTTGCACTACCTGCATCTCCGCCGTATTGGAACGGTATCTCTTTAGGTGGGTTACTAAGTATAGGCACTCATGGTAGTAGACTATTCGGACGTGGAAGTGTTGTACACGAGTATGTAGTTGGTATGCGCATGGTAGTTCCCACCTCACCAGAGGATGGATATGCCAAAAGTCATTGAGATTATTGAAGACAATACGGAGCTTATGGATGCTGCAAAAGTCTCACTCTGTGTGTGAGAGACACATTTTTGTAGGCTATTTCAACAATGACTTTAAAACTCAACTCGTTGTTCAAGAGGTCGGTAACAAATCTGGAGACGTCCGATTTAGATTTGGAAGATCAGATGGTTGAATTTGGGAGGACTTACGAGTTTGGAGATGTAACATGGTACCCTTCTAGATACAGGTTATACCGAGAAATAACCAAGTACCTGTTAGCAAAGGGAGAGGGTGTTAATGACTTTGTTGGATTCCAACCCACACTGGTGCCCGTCATTGAAACTCAAAGAACGTTTGTAATTAGATGTGTGTGTGAGAGAGAGAGAGAGAATATGTAAGCAGTTTTGGGATACTTACCTCCTTTGCAGAAGAAACTAACGAGCACTAGGTAATGTCCAAGGTAAATGTGCAGTTGGACTTATACAAACAACAAACTCTCCTTGCTGTTGGACAAGGGTTTAAGTCATCTTTGGGAGCTTTCACTGGTTACCCAGTAGTTGGCTTCCACACAAAATCCAATCCTCAGGTATACCATATAACCTACACACAACGCACACACATATATAACACATACGATTATAGGTGTTGCCAACACTCTATGTGTAGGGAGTTTGTTTATCCTTGGACCCGGATATACATGGACTCTTTTATCACCAGACCACAGTTCTATACCTCTTACACGGATTAGTGAGTTCATTATGTTAAACTCCTCCATAATATGAATCCCAGGGGCTTATGTGATGTTGAACTTTATAATGGTTTTCTTAGCAGTATTTCAAAGCTTCCTCAGCAATCTTGAAAAGGTATTAATCAGTAATATAAAATCCTAACACTATGAAAGGTGGTGGATGCAATAGATGTGGATAAACATAACTACCGTGCAAGGGATGAAACTAGCCCAAGCTCGATGAGGATGTTCTTGAGGATTGAGCAAATGGCACTAGGCAAATATGGAGGTTTACCTCATTGGGGGAAGAATCGAAATGTAGCATATGCTGAAGTGTATAAGAAATATCCCAATATAAATAAGCGAGTCGGGAGAGGAATAGCGCAGTCCTCTAGCACCAAAATTTAGTTGCCACGAACTCTAGACCTAGCCCTCGAAAGAATCTTTATAAGAATCTTTTTGAAATAATCCCTTAAAATTTAAGATCACCTCCCCGATGGTTTAAATTTTGATTTTTTCTTTATAAAACATTTAAATTTTAAGGGTTACACCATTAAATTTTAAATAGGTGTAAAGCAAACAATTTTAAATTTTCACACTTTTCACAATTAAAATATAACTAAATGGCACCCTTAACACTAGTACTATTTAGTATACAAAGTGAATTCATATGCAAATGCTATTATAATATGCTAAGAGCAGTAAACTTAAGTGCAATTTAACCCTTATTTTAAATAATGCAAGGTGCAAATCAACCCATATACCATTAAACACACTCTTTAAAGTTGAGTGCATATTCACACATATATGCATCACATATGTACACTATATAGTAGAAGTCAATGTAAGAAAATGGAAAACAGAAGTAACAAAATATTAACATGTGTAATCATGTGTAGCTCTTAGCTCTTTTAAGCAATGGGGGACGAATATATACTTACAGTACAACTTGTGTCAAATAATATTGCTGGACGAACACTTTTTTATTAATTTATTATTATTTAATATTATAATTTATATTTACATGTATTTCTCAAAGCTTATATTTATTAAACTTTAAAATAAAAAAGAAATAAAAGCAGAATAACACGTGAAACATACGATGTAAGGAAGAGAATCAAATCAGTACTCTAATACTAGTATTATCAGTCCAATGGCAATCATATGATTCTTTCTTCCTCAAGGTCCCCTTTTACTTTTAAATTACTATAAGGGTAATTGTTGAGTTAATGCTATGAAGCTTGGTCTTCTTAAGACTGCAGTAATTTTCTCACTGTCGGTGGCAATATGGTCGGGGAGGTCCCGATGCCGTCCGATCATCATGACCATCATGATGAAGATCTTCCCAGGGACACCCCACATTCCAGAAAAACTTATTGCCTTGTCTTTACAAGCTCCAGGGAACCCTAAAGTTGCACGTGTAACCCAACCGTCAACCCACGCATCCATACGCGCTATACAAGTGTTTACGTTAGGTTCCCCACGCACGCGCACGCACACACTCACCTTGCAACCTCAAAGACTACGTTGAATACGTTGAAGTTACGAGGGTCGTTCTTAAGCTGGCTATTCAGTGAAACACATGAAGAGAACGAGGAGGATGAGATATGTGTTATCATTGAAAGCCAGCGTTTGGATTGCGCTGCATATGTTTATCGTCCTCCTTGCATCTCCTCCTTCAGAGAGACTGGATAAGCCTTGATATACCTAGCATGAAGAATACACCAGTCAAACATGTGTGTGCGGCGCGCGCGTGTGTAGAGAGAGAGAGAGCTTACATCATGACACAGTATAGAAATAAGAGAGCTGGGAAAGGCTAACGAGGTTGACCGAGTTCAATACCACCACGCGAGTGTTGGCTGCTTGAAAGACACCATTAATGAGTTTCTGCAGTGTATTGAGACCATCGAGTGTTGCATTATTCCACTCCAAGACATAGAAGACAAGGCTTGCCAAGCCGTCGAATCCCACAACAGTGAGGATCAGCCACCACGTAGCGGTAGGAAATAGATGCGGATAGTACCTGATGGGCTGATCCAAAAGGAGCGCATATATTTCTCTGCGTGTACCCCGTGAGTATATCTGTGGAGTATCCAGAGAATACCCCGTAATGCAGCTGGTAACAAAGTGTACCCAGTAACACCATGAAGAAGAGATCGATAAGAGAGGCTTGAGGTGTTTAAGAAAACCATGCTCTCGTTTGCCAAAACATATCCAGTGTTTGCAAATGCAAGAATTACTGCAAATAGCGCAAAGAACCGGATTTACATTCTTCTCTCGCAGGAGTAGCCTCGCTTTCGAACATACACAATGCTTAGCCACGCAATTAAGACCCACCACGTGGATTAAGGCGTTAGTAAAACACACTATGTCTGCCATTACAGAGAATCGCCTGGTGCTCAGGAATACTATCCTGAATGGCTCTGAAAGCTCGCGTTTCATAGCCATGCTTTCCACCATATATTCTCTTTAGATTTCATGTTTAGTGCTGTGTGATTGACGGCAGTACAGTACTGCAGTAAGCTTTATATGTGAGAATTGACCTGCACTAAGTTACGGTACTTGTGTAAGCATACACATGTGTGTATGCACGTGTGTTACCTCAAGAATTGAGTGACCCTGCTCCGCAAATTACTGGACGAAGCGCGGTGCGTACAATCTGCAGTACCTGTGCTCTTAACAAGGAGTGCGCGATGGAAGTGAAAACAGTTCCTCCGAGGATCAACAAAACATGATTAACACCTGCCCACTTGTAGGAACCGATTCGATTGGAACACTCCCTAGTCCCGCTCAAAACATAGCCCAGATATCACCATATATATGCAATCTATGAATGCAAAGTGTTTCCTTGAGGGATCCTTTGTGCCGATGCACCACAATATGAATGCCCCAAGTAAAGCTAAGGATACAAAGTAAGCTACGTGCATGTGATAGTATGTTATTTTCTTCTTTATCATCTCTAACTTGATCATTTTTTCAAAGTTGAACAGCTTAAATAATGTTAGAAATCACTTGAAAATGACTAATCTAGAGGCATAGCCATATGTTTTGTCAGATCTTAAACATTGACATATTCTAAGGGAGGAGAAACACCCACGCACACATGCATAGAAATTGCGTATGTAAACAACGCATTGACTTTCACATATAACGAAACTCAGAAGCATATATAAATTACACATATATAAAATAGAGACATATATATTCAAATTAAAATAAGAAACGAGGAGCTTTGATATCTGCAGGCACTGAGACTGAATATTTATATATCCAAAATATACCTTAAACACTGTTTAAGTGGAAAGTTGTTATTTTATGTTTATGTGGCTACAGAAATATTCTAGCAATCATGATAACTGGAAATTCCATTTACTATATTTAATAAGGTTTATTAATATTAGATATGAGGATAATTATAGTACATTGTAATTATTAATCATGATTAATAAAAATTTCACAAATACGGGAATGTAGTATTCAAAGAGTTTTTTCCTTTCATGATAAGATCGAACCTCTTTTAAGTGGAATCCATTGTCTTATTCTGTTCCTTCTTTACACACACACACACGCACGTGTGTATGTGTTTGCTTGTGTGTAAATGTGTATATACAAGTTTATTATTTACAATGATTAAATGTTTAACATTTAATTATAAGGACTTAATTTTTAATATAAATATATAATTATACATTTAAGATAATAAGATATATTCTTAGTTAATATTTTTTAATAAACTTAGGAGTATTAATCATACTTAAACGTATATGTGTGTGTGTGTGTGTGTACAACAAATCTACACGAGATTCTGTACCAATTATCATGGTGTAGTGAGAATTTGCATATTATATATATTTTTCATAAAGATAAAGATAATTTAAAACTTGCCTTTAAAGAGCATTACTATTTGTAAAAAAAAAATAAACAAAACATAAAATAAGATAAACAAAAGAGTTTAACATGAATTAAAAGTTTTAATATCGAGTTAAATTTGTTACTTATAGAAACCAATAAAATTTTCATATATATTTTCAAAGATAAAAAACAAAATTAATTTTCTGTTTCTAAAAATCAAATTCAAAGCTGAATTTGTTATAACAATTTCATAAACATAATATTTTAATAATAATTATATTTTTCATATATTATTAATATTATTCAGATAGAAAAAAAAATAGTCAAAAGTCATATTCATTTAAAGTGAAAGTCCAGGTAAAATATGACCACAGGAATCGAACCGGGCCCAAACATAGGAATATTCTAGTATCTAATGAGGGGTTTTATTTCTCTCGGTCGGCACGGTGCAAGGAAATTAGCGACCATGAACGGGTAAGTCGGATATAATTCAATTCATATTTATATGGGTTTCTTAATTTTTTGCATTTAATTATTTATTTTCTAAATATTCTTTTTTTTTTTCCTTTTTAAGTATTTGGAATTTCTTTTCCTCTCTCAGATCAGGCGTCAAGACTGTCTCAGCTGAGGAAGCTCAGAAGCTCCTGAAGGAAGGTTATAATTACCTGGATGTGAGGTATAATATGTGTGTGTGTGTGTACACATATATATCGGTTATATATGCAACATTGTAACAGGACAACCGAGGAGTTTGCTGGTGGACATGTTGAAAATGCAGTAAATATACCATATAAAGTAAGGAGCTCAACAGGTACATATACAAATATATATATTTGCTGTGTGTGTGTGTGTGTCCATATATATATATAGAGAGAGATTCTTCGGTAATAAGAATTTGAATTTTAGGAATGTCTTCGAATCCGAAGTTTGCTGAAGAAGTCAGTGCCAAGTTTGAGAAAGACTCCAAGCTGGTTGTTGTAAGTTAATTATTTAATAACTATTAAATATTTATTAGGTAAATAATAAATAACAATAAAAAATAATCTATTTTGCTTGGATTTTTTCATCAGGCTTGTCAAGGTGGAATGAGGTCTGCTGCAGCAGCTAAAGAACTCCAAGCTCTGGTACTCTCTCTCTCTCTCTCTCACACACACACACACACACACACACCACACACACCTGTAAATACGTATAAAAATGCAGGAATTCACCAACCTTGTTGATATGTCTCCGGGCTTTGGAGGCTGGACTGGGAATGGGCTGCCCGTTACCAAGTGAATGTCAATATGTTGATGACTTAGTAATTTGAAATAAAAATAAAACATCTAAATCAAACTTTACATATTTAAATTAGATTATTATTTATTTAAACATAACATTCAAAATGCTTCTTTCATGTAAGCTATTAAATCAGCCCTGTCTTGTGGTGACTTCAGTCCAGAAAAAGGTTTCTTTGTTCCTGGTATATACTGAGAAAAAAATGGATTCTAATCACAAACATAACCAATTAAATTTATTATATTGCAATATAATAAGGAAATATTCATAATATTAAAACTATATTATATTATGAGTTAAATTAATCATAAACACTATCAATATATGTAAAATATATATGAAATTTGCCAGAAATTAATAATACCTTCTTTGGGTTCAATATGTACTCATACATTGTATTTTCATCCCACATAAGGTTAGCATTGCGATTTGCATCAGAGAATCCATATCCCGGTTTTGTTCCAGCTTTTGTTCCAAACAATCCATGTAAATTAGGACCTGCAATTTCAAAACATGAAAGATTAATACAAATAAATTAAAAAATACATTAAATATTTTATAAATCCAGTTTATAAGAAATTATAATAACACCATTAAGTTTAAACTCACCTAGTTTATGAACACCATCTTTCTCAATAGTATGACAATGTGAGCATTTTGATTTGAAGATCTTATCGCCATTCAAAGCATCTCCAACTGGTAAGCTCTCCATTGTGAAACATCTTTGTAAACACTTGATATAAACTATATTAAACTAGCCGCCGTAATAGCCACCATTTCCAGGTGTGTGCGTGCGTGTGCGTGACAGACGTATACACCTCAAACACTGGTGTAACTATTTGCCAAGAGCATATAAGGAACAGCTCCTTCTTCCTTCAACTCCACCAGCTTTTGAGCAACACGATCCGCCCGTACATTATCACCGTACAGTTTACAAGCAGCAAGCAGACTCTTCCACGCTACATGGTCAGGGAAGAAACGGCATATTCTCAACAAGTTCCTCGGCCATACTTAACTCTCCCGCCCTGCCCAGCACATCAACCATGCAACAGTAATGATCCCTAGTCGGGATTATCCCATAATCCCCACGAATCCCCACAAAGTATCCCCATCCCGTCTCCACCACACCCACGTGACTACACGCTGCAAGAACACACGTGTAACTCGTTTCGTCCGTCCGGTTCCGTCCCGTCGAGCTCCATTCTCCGGAAGAGATCGACTGCCAAACGTCCGTTACCGTTCCGTGCGTGTCCAGCGAGCAACGAGTTCCACGACACGGTGTCCCTCGACTCGGCTGGCATCTCCTCGAACAGATGGGATTCCTCTACGTTCCCAGCCTGGGCGTACGCTGAGAGCATCGCTGTCCATGATACACCGTCCTTGTCAGGTATTCGCTCGAACACCGCCTCTGCATCGGAGATAGTTCCTTCCGTAGGCGACTACCATTGCAGTGTGCGAAACCACGTCCCGTTCCGGCATCTCCCGGTACGTCCGTTCCGCCTCCTCGAGACGACCACTGTGACCGTACGTCAGAAGCATTGTGTTCCATGTCAGGAGCGACCTCTCGGGAAGCTTTACGAAGACCTGTTCCGCTTCCTTGAGATGCCCTCCTTGGGCATATCCCACCAACATGGCTTCCCATGTGCTGCAGTTCCTTTGCTCTCTCTCAAAGAGCTCCCTTGCGTCGTCGATATGTCCCGTTTGGGCATACGCCTTCACCATAGCAGTAGACGCTGCAGGAGTCGGATTCACTAACGCATCGAACACAGCCCTTGCGTCTCCGATGAGGCCGGTTTGAGCGTAACCCGAGATCAGAGCAACTGATGTAAACTCATCGTGCTCCGATGGTATTCTCTCTAAAACCATCCTGGCGTTTCTGATATCCCCGTTCTGTGCATAGGCAACAAGCATTGTGTTTCTTGTAACAACGTTCCATGCAGGCATGTTTTCAAAGAGGCTCCGAACGGTCTCGAATGAGTTTCCATACTGTGAATACGCAGCCAAGATCGCGTTCCAGGAGATGACATTCCTTTCAGGCATCTCCCAGAAGAGCTCCGGATTAGAGTATTGTGCGGTCATCATAGTTGTCCACGACACAACGTTCCACTCGGGCATCCTGTGAAAGACCAGTTTCGCCTCATTGAGTTGCCCATTCACGGCATACGACTGACAGACCGCCGTCCAGGAAACGATGCTCCGCTCCGGCATGGAGTCGAAGAGGTTCTTCGCCAACAGATGTTGTCCGGAACCCGTATACGCCGCAAGCATCGAAGTCGTCGATACCACGTCGTGGCTTGGCATCTTGGTGTAAGCAAGTTGTGTTGTGGAGAGACATCCGTGTTGTGAAAGCCCCGCAACGAGGGCTGTCCAAGAAACCACATTACGATTCGGTATAGAATCGAACATGTCCTTCGCTTCCTGAAGATGCCCATTCTGGGCATATGCAGAAAGCATGGTGGTCCATGAGATAACATTCGGACAAGGCATCGAATCGAAGAGATCCTTAGCATTCTCTACTTGACACTCCTGCACGAATGCAGCTAACATTGCATTCCACGCAGGGGTATCCTTCACTGGCATATCATCGAACACGCCTTTCGCCTGCAGCGTATGCCCGTTATGGGCATATGCTGTGAGCATGATACTCCAGGAGAAGACATTCTTGGGATTGATGGTATCGAAAACCTCTTTGCTTCTTGTGTGTCCACACTTTCCATACATCTGTACCAACAGGTTTGCTAAGAACGTGCTACCGGGAAATCCTCCACAATCTGGTCGTGTACCTCCCTTGCTCTAGCCAAATCTCTTGTATTTGCACATATTCGAAGAATGTGCGCATAATCATCCACTGTATGCTTTGCTCTAGCCATCTTTCAACATGTTAGCGTTCTCTCTCTCTCTCTCTCCCACGCACACGCACACACATGCAGAGTTAAAGGATATATGTAACTTAATATACAAACATATATTACACACTTTGATGAAACACTCTAGAAAGGCATGCATACAGTCCAGATTTGCTTCCAACAGAAGTGGAAACAACTTCACTGACAACATCCCTGACTATCACAGAGTCCCCGTGAACTCCACAGGCGCTAACGAACGAGGTCCACGCCGGATACTGTGCCCCGTCGCTCATGGAGCCGATCAGGTCCCTCGCGTCCCCGAGTCTCCCCAGGGAGAGAAGATCCGCCACGCAGTGCAGGTGTTCACTCGTGGGGACGATCCTGAAGTCTCTGCACATCACATCCAAGCAGTCCTGCACTTCGAGCAGCAAACCCGCTCGGCTGCACGCCACGAGCACGTTGATGAACGTCACCTCGGTCGGGTTAACACCGACAAGAAACATCTCGCGGAGAAGCTCCAAGGCTACGCTGGCGTGCCCCGACTCCGCGTATGCCCCAACCATGGCATTCCATGGTACGGAGTCATCGCACATCGAAACTCGTTGGAACACACTGCTAGCGCTTCTCAAGTCGCCAAATCTCCCGTACATAGTAAGAAACGCATTAGCCACCTTTCCGACGGGCTGACGACCCAGCTCAAGGAAGACGGTATACAAGAGTTCTCCTTCGGATATGCTCGAGCAAGCGTCTATCGTGCTCGCGAACGTGGTGTCGTTGGGCATCACCCCGTCGAGGTCCATGTTTCTGAACACTTCCATCCCCTCCCTTGGGTGCCCGTTACGGGCATACGCAGCAACCATTGCATTGTATGACACCACATCCTTATCGACTATCCCCTCGAATACTCTCCTCGACTCTCCGACGCTCCCACATTTCCCATACATGTCTATTTGCAGTTGCAGCCACACATGGGAACCGTACCCGCTCGCAACGGCCGAAGCATGGAGTATCCTCCCTAGAGCAACGTTCGTGCAAGAATCCAGTATGTTTGCGTACGTAACCGCGTCCGGAACAACTCCATCCAAGTCCATCGTTGCAAAGAAGCAGAGCGCCTTCTTGAAGTCGCCTCCTCTCCCAAACATGACAATCATTATGTTCCACGAGATAACGTCTTTAACTGGCATCCTATAGAACACCGCATTTGCCCCGTCCGGATCCTCGTTGTGGAAATACACTGTCAGCAGTGCATTCCACGGTGCCACGTACGTTTCCCTATCGGGAAAAGCTTCGAGGACTCTTTCAGAGTCCAGGAGGCTCCTGCATTTCCCGTACATGCTGATAAGAGCTGTCGAGAGTCTAACATCTGTTTCAGATCCGAGTACGAGTTCCACACACTGGTCGATGATTCTTGCCATATTCAAGTCGCCGATCTTGCCGCAGGCATCGGATACAATGACAAGAGAGACCTTGTTAGGTGTTAAGCCTTCAAGATCCATTGCTCGGAAGAGACCCATGGCATGGTTGTTATGCCCGTGTTGGGTATATGCTGCAAGCATCGCATTCCAGCTGACTGTTTCTCGATGAGGCATAGAATCGAAAAGCTCCTTTGCATTCTTTAGTTTCCCGTTCTGGGCATATCCAGTGAGCATGCAGTTCCATGAGACTATGGTCTTCCGTGGTGCGGAATCGAACATGAGTTTGGCTTCCTGCAGATGCCCATTCTGGGCATATGCAGTGATCATGATGTTCCATGAGAAAATGTTTCTGTTCTGCCCCAGAGTATCGAAAATGGTCCGTGCTTCGTGTAGAAGGCTGCATTTCCCGTAGAACTGAATGAGTAGATTGTTTAACAAGGAGCTCTGTCTGTGCTCGCCTCTGTAGATCTGTAAATGGAGCTTCTTTACCTTCGGCAAGTGTCTTCAATTCGATGCATTTCCGGAGAATCGAGGCATAGTGGTGCTCAGTAGATGAATCTCTTGTGGGAGAAGAAATCATATGGGGATTCTATGGATTCGTATCGTGGAATATTCGAGAATATCCTGTCGTTTGAATTTAGGGTTTGTGACCTAGGGCAAGAAAGAATGGCGACTTTCAAGGAGGCACCGGCCGGGAATGCAGGCAACGGGGAGAAGATCTTCAAAACAAAATGCTCGGCTTGCCACACCATTGAGAAAGGCGGTGGCCATAAACAAGGTATGTGCGCGCGCGTGTGTGTGCATGTGTGTAGAGAACCCTCAAGAATGTATTTGTGGTATAATGTAGATTAAAATGGTGCAGGTCCAAATCTAAGTGGGCTCTTGGGAGAGTATCTGGAACAACACCGGGCTTCTCATTCTCTGCTGCAAACAAGGCTGCCAAGGTCACATGGAAAGAAGACTCCTTATACGACTATCTTCTTAATCCTAAGAAGGTATATACTTAATAATATTAATTTCTATTTATTTCTGTTAATCGACATATGTTTTCTGCTTATGTATAGTTTATGCCTGGGAACAAGATGGTGTTTCCGGGATTGAAGAAACCTCAGGAAAGGGCAGATTTGATAGCGTACTTGAAGAAAGCAACGTGAATTTTTATACACAAGTTTTGTAAGTTTTAAATGTTTAAACTTAAAGAAGAATGCATTGAGTTTATTGAACTCTTTAATTGAGCGGATTGAACTAGCTTCCTGCAGTTATTGGAACTATATATTTATATATTTTGACACTCCGTTGTTACAATACACTTGTGTGTGTGTGCGTGTCCTTGCATACACCCTTTAATACGCAACTAATGCAACAGACACACACACACACGAGAGAGAGAGAGAGAGAGCTGATGTATGCAGAGTTTACTTGCAACAAGTTAAATGAATTTACACGTGGATGGAACAATCGTATATAAAATTTTATTTATATAATTAATATAATTAACAACTTTATTAATCTTATGAGAAGGTAAATTGAAATTAAAATACTAAACGTGTACATAGTTATATAAGAAAAATTACATAAATACCCTCAAGTTGCAAATTTAAGAATATATTCATTTATTTAAATAAGTTATTAAACTGCCTAAAAAAAATTTGTTTTTTAATTAATTGTAAATTTTAGTTACATTTTAATTATTTTTTAGAATTTAGAATCATTAAAATTTTAATTGTTATTGCCCAAATGTATGTAGTTTGACTTGGTATATTTAAATTTATAAAATGTATTCCTGACTTTTAAAATGACATTTAAAATTATCTTTAAATCCCGAAGAAAATTACACGTGTCGTAGACAATGAGGTGGCAGACACGTCATGAGAACATTACTGGAGATTGACGCGTGGCATCGCAAATCCCATCCGTCCAATCGGCGGTACATAACAAAGCTGTCAGATACGGGTATATAGTGCTTTAAACAAGAGAATATTCGCCGCGACACATGGTTTGGATGAAGCAAGTACTGGGCGATGGCGGGCGGTGACCTGGATGCCTTGTTTCTCCCTCACCTTTCACCTTGCGTATGTCATAAGGATTAGGGATTTTGAATTATGTGTTTGTTTCCTGGATCTTGTTTGGTGCGTATGAAGAAGCGGTAGGGTTCTTCATGGCCATGGAAGAGCAGCGCGCGCTGCAATGCGCTTCGGAGCATCATCATCATCTATATCGCCTTGTCGCTCTTCAGATCCGGTATGTTCTTCGCATTTGCATTGTCGATTTAGGTAGTTTTGTAGAAAATCTGCAAAGTCCCCGTGTTTCCATGGAAAACTACTGTTTTCCATAGAAAATCTGTGATTTCTGTGAAGTTTTAAGTGATCAGTGTTGAAATTCTTAAAAATCCCAGGTGTTTGTGCGATTTTCGAGATTTTGTATTGAAAATTTGCGGTGTTGCATATAGATACCGTAGCTTCCGATATATAACATTATGGATATGTATATGTGTGTACATTTACACAGGTTTGAGCAGTGAGTATTGTGGATTATATATATATATATATATGTATGTATGTATGTATGTATGTATGTATGTCCGTCTAAATCTATGTGTGTATATGCATATGCGCATAGCCATGGATTTTTATGTGGAAAATCTCCTTTGTTGTAGGGATATACAATCTTATGTGTCCAGGCTATTCCTGTTCATGGCATGCAGAAGGTCGAGCTTAGTGTTTCTTGTGGATAATGGACCATGGAGCGCTAAGGAATCACGGTCCAGACCTGCAGAATTGTGGCAACTCATGGTGACAAAGGTATAGCTAACATGCATGTCGGTATTTATTCGTGCCACCTATCCTCTTCACATTCATTCTTTATCTTAAAGTGTGTGTGTATATATATATATATATATATATATATATATATATATATATTATATATATGAACATTTATGTGTGTAGGTTATGTATGCATGCAAATAAATATTTAGATAGTTTTTTCTGGTCATTCCCATCCGCACCCATTCATCGGTGGGGTCAATAGCTCTTTCATTTTTTAAACATTTACTGACTAAAAAATGACTATGAATGCACTATTGCTTGTAGTGCTCGACATGAAATCGGATATAACATTTCGAACATTAGGACGTTTATATATTGTCAATGACACTTATATGTGTATATTATATATAGTTGAAGCTAAACTATAGTCAAGTTGAATTAAGCGTACAAAACGGCATATTGGATATAGTTTAAGCTGTAGCTGTTTTTACTTAAGTTAAGATTGTTACCTTTCATTGTTGTGAGCAGTCACGCGTATCACCGTTTGCAAACCATCGTCTCAGACGGAGAACACTGGTCCCAGAGGAGGAAGATAAGGTCAAGAGTACAAAAGAAACAGAGAAGACAAACATTGCTGAGGCTCTCAATGCAGGACTTGAGGACCTCCATCTCTTGTACAACTGGGACAGTATTTTCTCCACTATCCAGCGGCGTTGCAGAACTCTTATTCACTCGAAAGCATTCTGCCCACAGTTTCACGGATGTGTCGCTTTTGAGGTTTCATGGGACGATATCCGTGGAATGAATTATCTCAACGAGCTTCAGGTACATATAACTTTTTCCAACATATTGTGCGCGTGCGCGCGCGTGTGGAGAGTGTGTGCATATCTCATGGCAATGCAGATATTATAATGAATATATATTCTCTTTGTGCACTTTAACAAAAATTTTGTTCTTTTCTTGTTCTTCTCGCAAGCTCTCGTAAATATATGTATCTAATATCAAGTATTTGATGCTGGAAGCAACCTTCACACACATACGCATACACGCGCACACAGACATTGGAATTATTTAAGTGATAGTTATTAACTTTTTGTAAGCCAGACAGATACTTGCCTATCACTGGAAGTGAAGGTCCTGCGAAAGAGGGAGTTCGACTCTATCAGACAGGCACTGGATTTTTATGGGTCGGAGTGCTTATGCGAAACGGACCAAAGCAATGGAAACCTGAAAGGTGTGTTTCTGACACTTATATGGGGACTTGCAAACGGCAATGCTTCCTGGATGACGATGGCACAGATACTTACACGTACAATGGATTCTTCACCGTTGTAAAGGTACAATTCGTATAAGTATCATATACCATACTACAGTACTTGTCAGAGGTGATATATATATATTATATATATATATATATATACAGGTGATACATTACATGCACAGGCATACTGCAGACACCCTAATGTTATTTAATAGCAGGAACGCACAGGCTTTTTAGAAGCAGGATATTGTAGTCCATCTTTGCCAGATAAATCACCAATGATCTGTTCCAGGAGTCTGTCTT
The DNA here is from genome assembly GCA_003024785.1 of Selaginella tamariscina. Classification (NCBI taxonomy): domain Eukaryota; kingdom Viridiplantae; phylum Streptophyta; class Lycopodiopsida; order Selaginellales; family Selaginellaceae; genus Selaginella; species Selaginella tamariscina. Next base: position 51,582 of record PUQB01001061.1, read on the forward strand.
CTACTCCAGATAAAGTCCCGCAGTATAGACAGGAAGTCCCAGTGGCACACATATACAAGGATACCCTCCTCGTTTTCAGGTATTTTTTATAAGCACATTTGTGTTGTACGTAAGTGTATGTGTATATTATAGATATACACACGTATATTCGCATTGCATATATCTGATGGATATATAAATGTAGATTCTCGGATCCTTTACTGCCTTTCGAGCTAAGAGACATAATCACGTCCGACCAGCGGTTATTAAAGATGCTGGAATCTGGATTACCTCCTTGGGTAATCTTCCTACAGTCATACCCGCTCTTTTGCCAGCTTTACCGACCCTGGATGCGACCGCTTGCTAGGTGTGTGTGTACGTGTGTGTGTGACATGAATCCATATTTGTTTTATATAATTTATGCGAAACCGGATATTCATTGATTATTATTTTTGGCTGGCAGGACTATATATTTCATTGTGTCCGTAGTAACGGTGATGATTGGATTCTATGACTTATACAAGAACATTCCGGTTTTGAAGGTATGTATTTTCGGTTGGCTTCCTCTCTCTAATTTGTCTTGGTTTATAGGCTCATATGTTCGGTCCGTTGTTCGAATGGGTTGAATCGTGGGAGATGGTATCCCGTCTTAAGTATCTAGGGACCATGCTCGTCCTGCAGAACTATGAGAAGGCCTTTGTATGGGTGCTAGTGACAATAAAGGCTTTCCGCCAGTTAGTATCTTTACTAATGCGGCCTGTGATCGAACCCTTGATGTTTCTCTGGATTTTCTTTCTTCCGTTTTGGTTAAGGGTGGTTAGCGGAGCTCAGTCGCTTGCAGTAGCATTTGGAGGCTTTTTTACGTCCGTGCTGGTTGCTGTTCGATATGTCTTGAACCTCGTTATATGGCCGTTTTGGATGTTCTTCACAACTCTATGGAACCTTGGTAAGTACAAGTACACAGGAGCACACACACTCACGGAGGGAGTTGATTCCTAAAATATGATCTGACCATTTGGAGTTGATGATTGCAGTTTTATGTCCATTATTCTCGGCAATAGGTATGATTCTTTCATTGCCAGTGTCTGCTGGTCAATACATCGTAGAGTTTTGGAGCTTATTCTATTCGGAGCTCTTAGGTTTGTTTAAACTGGCTTGGTTAGCAGTTAATCAGTCTGTTCAACTGGGTGCGGTAGCCAGCTCATCTCTTCAGACTCCACAGGGACCTTCTGCATGGCGTCTTCTATGGGATGAGATATTCTCCAAGGTACTCTCCCTCTGTCCCTCCCCCCCCCTCAGTTGTAGTAGTAGTTTATTGATATACTATATCCAAGTTATGATTGTTTTGCTGTCATGTGTTGTCGATGTATATACACTATAGTTTCTGAAATTTCTATGTTGTATAGAACGATTACTATATAATATGTTGATTACTTATTTCTAAATATATGCTTCTGGAGTAACTAGTGAGTAATAGATGAACTGTCTGTAATGCTCTTTCTGGGTTTACTAATAAAATGTTTGTATTCTTCCGTTGTCAAACACTCCTCTGCATATATGTGTGTGTGTGTGTTAGTCATAGGCATTACGGTATTAGGTTTTAGGTTAGTCTGCGCGCTCTACGTTCAGTGTACATATACTTGTGTATATTCAATTTCTAGAATGTAGATATAAATACTATATTACATGTCATACTGTTAAACTAGTTTATAAAGGTAAATGTACTTAAATGTATTCTCTCTCTCTCTCTCTCTCTCTCTCTAACATACGTGCATAGGTGTTTCGTGGCGTACGATACGTACTTAACGGCCTTGTAGCGTTTTTTCAAGCGTTGAATCGTCATCGTTTAAGGTAAACCTTAAATGTTTTTTTGTTACCTAACGCGGTTTTGTTAAACTCCTTTTATAGCATATACAACAACATGGTCGCTTTCCTCGTCCGATTGACTTGTGCCCTTGATTCCGGTCGTTGTATGCTGACAAACACGTGGCATCATTTGTACCCTAAACCCTCTACCAAATCGAACTCAATCAGAACAGGCAACCAGGTATGCCGCCTATAATATTGATAACTATGTCATTATATTATTTTTATACTATTACAATACAAGTTATTTGATGCATACGTTCTGTCAAGGTGCTTTGACAATGACTATATATGTATCATGGTGTGTTTGTGTGTGGGACCTTTCTGTATCGGATTTGGTAATTTATTCCCGTGTGTAGACATCACATATATTCTATACATGTGTGTGTCCACACATGTAGCTTTCCTTGGAAAAGAGTACACACATACGGCTATATACTGTTTAACATTTTTAATGACTTCCAGAGAAAATAAGACCCTCTTTTTGTCTCTCTCTCCCTAACGGGCACACTGTTTGGACTGCTTGATTATAAATGCTAATAGTTCTGTAAATTGTATTGTGGTGAGTATTGTCATACATGTGTTGTGTTTTGCGCGTGCGTGAGAGTGAGGGGGAGGGAGGGAGATTTCCTATGTATTTATACATATATATATACTAGTATATATATTAAAATATATAAATTAGATTCTTGACTGTGAGTTTGATTCAGGTTAAGGAGGACTGACATAGCACCGACAGTTTTGCAATTTTTCCCGCGGTGTAAATAACAGGCGAGCAGCACAAATAAGTGGCAGTAGAGCCGTTAGATGCGGTCCAGTTCTGACGGCTGAAATTTTGCCACGTCAAAG